>JAQMYJ010000033.1:11992735-12046247 GCA_030014305.1 Clarias laeviceps
CCCCCCCCCCCCCCCCCCCCCCCCCCCCCCCCCCCCCCCCCAAGCTCATCCAAAATGCAGACCTTTTGGCTTTTTTGCTATTCCTAGAAAAATGGTCATTAAAATTTTCTGTGTGTGTATGAAAAATAGTAGAGATTTGACAGCGGGAATGAAATGACCATCTAGATTTGAATAATACCTATCCCTGGCTATTACCATAGTGTATTAGTGTCTAATCTGGATTTGAGAAGCAGCATTCTCTTTTCTAACACTGTCTTCTCAAACCGTCATACCATGTTTCTCAGGGCCTGAAGTGATGAAGGTGTACATGTACACCGACATGCAAATGTAAATAGGCTGAGAACATGGAAATGTTTATTCCATAGTCATTACCTCTTTATTTGAAATATTTTAAAAATACTGAAATGGCATGGTTAAAAAAAATGTTTTTCTTTACATCACAACAATAATGTTTTATTCCAAAACACAATATTGTTTTTGACATATTTTGTTTCTCATCCAGTTGCAGGCCCACGAAAACTGAAATTTAAAGTCATAGGTCCTGACAAGTTGCACGTCCTGTGGAAAGAGCCAAAAGGAGAGTACGATGGCTATAGATTTATTTACACAAGTTTGCCAGGTAAGAATCCTGAACGTGTCTATGCATCATGATGACCCATGCTTCATTCATTACCTCTAAATGCCTATTTGTCATGTTTGTACAAACCAGGTATCAAGCAGAAAAGATCCTATAACACTTACACGCCGGCAATTTGCACACATTCACATAAAATCCTGACGGTTTCCCATTTAACCTGATGGCTCATATAGAGCTGCACATTATCACAGCTGGTTATCACAGTGAAGGGCTTCTTCACAAAAAAAAAGAGCCTCTAACAAAGCACAGAGATATCTGGCGTATGCCGTGTGTCATTTCAGCTCATTATACCGAAACTGTAATATGTACAATGTTGTGTACAACACAAAATACACATCATACTACAACTGAGATGCAGAATTGTATTCATTTTGTCCATATTGTGTAGCCTGTATGACTGCAGATTTTCTGTTTTCAAACACTTAACATCGGGCTTGTGTTTAGCGTTGGATAACACAGACAGGCAGAAACCTTGGCTGGTAGCAAAGCTTTGTGAGGATCAGGGCTCTATTAGCCACCTCTAAGTTCCCCCTTTTGTTAAAGGCCACAAATCCCTTTCCTAGGGACAATACCAGGCCATGTCCGAACATGCTGAGAGCATTCTTTAGCATTCCTCTTCGTATATTGAACCTGGCAGGACTGAACGTCCATTCCTCATTATCCAATTCAGCAGAATGAACAGATGGGAAGAGCCATCATTTCCATTATAGCAGCTTTTTCTCTGTAACCAGAGTGCTTTTAATTGCTGAAATTAGTTCCATTGGAAGAAATGGGGTGTTGATGAGTTGGAATAGGGTTGAATGAGGACATGTGATAGTGCAAGCCAGTCAGTAAGTGCCGGGTGCAGTGTGTTCTTAACCGGGGGGGTTGTTGTGTTGGCCTGGAGTGATGTGCCGGAAGCAGAACAGGTCAGAGTGAGGTCACCGACATATCCCAGGTTTATAGAATTAGATGTCAACTGAGTGTGTTTGAAATCCCATAAATATACTGCCATCCCTGAGTTAGAGAAGACAGAAAGAGGGAAAGAGGCAAAGAGGTCACGTTTTGTTTACCTTTTGTAAAAAGCCAGAGTCAGTCCTATGAGTTATGGCTTCCTTGATTCAAGAGCTAGAGGACGCTCACATAGACTGATGCTCTTTACTTGTCAGATTTGGCTCGGATCTTGGCTGAGCGCAAAAACTAAACAAACAAAGATAAACTTTTGATTTTGGCTCATGATATTGGACTCTTCATAGTGTTATCTTTCGAAATGAAAACATAGAAGATTAATTCTCTACTGCACATTACAGCTGGAAGCATCAGTATTATTGCATGTCTATTTTCAGTGTTTGAAGATTGCGCAATTCCCTCAAAAAGCCAGATATATTTTTTATATTAAAAAAAAATCTATATTGTCTACAGGACATATCCACTCCTCACTGAAGCAAAAAAACAACAACAAACAAAGGAAAAAAAAAACTTTTGAATACTTTGATGCCCTCTCACCAGTTATTACACCTCGGTAACACTTTGCTGCCTGCAGCATTTTTCTTTCAATTGTTGTTAAGAAGTGCTGACACATCAGCAAACGAAAGTCTTGAGCCCTTGAACCTCTTCGGTCTTCTCCAACCCCAATCAAGCTCCTAGCGGCCGCTGAGCAAGCGCAATTTAACCTGCTCCTCAATTGAATTGATCTCTTGGTGGGCCATGAGGATTTAAATCAGTATCATCGGTCAGTGGTCTGATTTGGAGAGGCAATGCCAGGATTTCCTATTGAGGATTGGAACTTCATGGGAGAATTTTTTGCGTGAAGCCAATCGAGAGGTGTGTGAGGTTAAGCAAAGTCGACAGGTTCTGAGAGAAAGATTTGTTCGAAGCTGCACGTGTAATAAACGCATAATGCCTTTTTCAAGCACGTGTTCTTAGGGACTGTGAAGAGTTTGATTGAAGTTGCCTGTTTGCAGTATATTGGTATCCCTACTGTAGATTTTTGTACATTTAATGTATTCAGTGCTATCTACAGGGAAAATTTGCTTGAGATGTCTTCATTTCAGTGAGCAATTCAAATTGAAGACAGAATTGGAATCTGCATGCTGTTCATAAAGCTGTCACACATTGATTTTTTGCAGTTTGACATCACGTAAGTAGAATAGCTTGAAGCATCGCTCCATTGCTCTCCATGAGAAATCCACAGAGTTTTGCTATACACTCAAGCTTTATGGATTAAAGAGAATATTTGGCACAGCAACATAGTGGTTTGTAGTGACTCCTCACACCTTCAGTGTTGGGGGGGATCGAATCTCGTCCCAGATACTGTTTTTGGAGCTTGTGCACTGGTGTAGTGTGCGGCTAGGTGTGTAAGTGTGTATGATTGTACCCTGCGATAGGTTGGTACCTCATCCAGGGTGTATTCCTCCTTGTGCCCTAAGTTCCCTGGGATAAGCTCCAGAACCCCCACAAATCTCCCCAGGATATATATATATATATATATATATATATATATATATATACTGTATATATATAAAATGTACTGGGTCATATTTCAGCTGGAATTGGATGCTCTCTATTTTTTTTAATATTCAAGTAAGCAGTACTGGGGTATTTGGATGGACTGCATTTTATATCATTTATACAATTATGACTGTACATTAATAAAGTGTTTCAGTGATTCATGTAAATGTTATTAGTATTACCTTTCTTTTTTTTCTGGACTAAATTAGTTTACATTAATTTATGGCTGAAATCCAAAGTGTATATTTTATTTATTTAGCTTGCAGGTTTACTCCTGCAATCAATTTGCTCATAAAATAAGAAAAATACATTTAATGTTTACATCAAACGAATAGAGTCTAACCATAAAAATATTTTACACTTAAGTCATTTAGATACTTTTGGGAGTTTAGCAACAGCTTTTAAATGTGTGTAAAATGTTTATATAATGTGGGTTTCTTACAGTGTAGGTAATAAATAGAGAAAAATAAATAGAAAAAAAATGTTTTAGCTTAAGTTTATGTTGCAAAAAAGTAAAATTCACTTAGTTATATTTACTTGTTTTTATAAGTAGAATTAACTTGAAAGTATTTTTTTTTTTTTGGAAATGATTTGTTCATTTTAATTGTAATTTTTTTTTAAAGGAAAGTTTACTAATTATGCATTACCTAGTTGCAAATTAAATTTAGCACTTTATATTTAATATTAATTTAGTTTATTTCTTGTAAATGCATATTTTTTACTTTGTTATTTAGAATGATCAGCCATAACACTAACAACACTGCCAGGTGAATTGAGTAATATTGATTTCCAATAATATAACCAGTAAACTGGTGACAGGATCATGGGCATCCAGGGCTCATCTTTGCCTGTGCATACCAACTGCTAGCCTGTCTGGGCTGAAGTAAATGTTGGCTATGATAGAAAGGTTATCAGAACACTCATTTCATTAGTCTGCTGGACAAAGACTGAGTTGAACAAACAAGTCGAATCCACAGAGGCCCCACTTCGCAACCCACAGTAGCCAAAGGATCAGCCGCTTGTGTCCCAGTACCAGACACCACAGCACAACGTCAGAGGAACCACGCCGAGGGGTCAGAGCTGCCCCAGCAGCACTAGGGGAACCCAGACAATATTGGCCTCATTTTTCTAGTTTAATGTTATGGCTAATGGGTGTGCATGTGTTTATTTACATTTTGACTAATGTGCTTTAAGATAATTAATTAAATGTCAGACAGACTATAGGGTGCCTTTTAAATAAATAATAAACTAATACCACACTTCTCACTTCTATCCTCGAACTAAGCCACAATTCAATTCCGACGCTTGACATTTTTCAAAGGATTTGCTCAACCCTGTTGGACTTGTTCTATCAGGACAGACATACAGTAATTACGTCCTTATGAATCATTAGGCTGATAATTGCATATCAATTCTTGTTACCAAACCTCCCAACAGAATCCTTATTACAGAATTGTCCTGGAAACAGATTGCTTCCCCACCAACTGCTTGACATGGAGACTCGAAAAGACATCTTGAATGAGCAATGAGTTTTGATAGCTTTGTTAGCGTTAATGAAAAGGCATAGTAATGCATGCTAATGAGCCTTCTGTCAATGATTTCTGTCTGATCGTAGATGGAGAGAGGAATGAGCTTCGAATTGAAAAAGGTCAAGCAAAGGCAGTAATAAATGACTTCAATCCAGCGAAGAAGTACACAGTCAAGGTTATAGCTGTGAGTGGAAGTCAGCAAAGCAGAGCACTTGAAGGAAGCTTTGCAGGTATGGACAGCACTCAGAGTAGAGTGTTCATGGCTTTCCTGTTTGACAAAATGAATTATCTCTGGATCTTGCACTGTTTATGTTTACTACAGTTTTTGGCATGATTGATGCTCTATTAATGTTCCAGAAATGGTAATTGCAGATCGGATATATTGGTACACTTATTCTTTACGTCACTTGAAAATCAGATTTCAGTTGGTTGGACCTCTGGTTACAGATATGTGTTTTGAAAATACTGATTTTTATTTTCTACTTTTGCAGCTCATGCTCAGGAATTTGACAGAGAAAACATGCAACCACAGAGAATAAAGGAGATTCCCACAGAGGATGGTATTAAACTATCGGAAGGTAAATCAATGAGCAACATACCTGGTACTTTTGTTTCTGCCTCTCACAAACACACACACATTTCCTTTTTCACATACTCTCTTTTCCCTCTAAATGATTATTTTATCATTGCCAGTGGGAATTGACCCTCTGTCAAGACCTTTGTGACTGACTTTAGATTTTATTAAAGTATAAAGATTTGATTCACACGGTTTTCTGGTGGTCATCTCTTTTTTTTCTCAAGTACCTCTGCTTCCAACTCTTCTGTCTCTTGACAGAAAAATGTGCATGTTCATGAAGCCAAGGTCAAGGATAATGATCTAGTTTGGAAATCCAGTCATCTCTCCAGGCTGTGCTTCTGACCGTTATATGCGAAAGTGTTTATTTTCTGATCTAAATGGGTCATTCCTGGCTGTTTACATGATGACAGGCTGTGGTGTTTGTGCTCATAATGTTATGATGTGCGTTGAGAAAATAAACTTAATAGATGGTATGGATAAGTGAGGATCAAATTATATTTTCAATATCTGTGTGATCATATCTGAAAAAACAGGCACTGTCATTATCACAGCAGGTACAGAATAGGTATTCAGGCTGATCAATCAGATCGGTTGCTGCTGCTGCTGCAGCTGCTGTGTGGTGCAAGCGAAGACTGTTAGAGGGTCTAATGGGTCGAGCTGTGGCCATTTGTTTCAGAGAGTGCAGAATCCAATCTGGGCTGTGAGGTGTTTGAAATATGCTGTGGGGCTCTGTGGGTTGCTTGGGCCCCTCCTCAGGACCACAGTGTGGCAAAACCATGTGGGAGGAAACCACATGGAGTCAACAGAAGTTGCTTTTTATATGCTCGCAGACTGTAATTTTGGACATCTCTACGGAATGCTGCAGAGTAGCACAGATTTAGACCGAGCCTATTCTTTGGAAGCTTGAAAATCTTATCAAGATATTTTCTCTCTTTAAACTAGTGTAATTATGATGCTGAAATGACAATTTGGCATATAGGTCTATGTGTGGTATTGGAGTCAAATAAAAAGGCAAAAGGGTGTTAAAAAAACAAGACAGAGGTTACTCCAGGTCACACTGGGCTGTATTTTTTATTCATTCATTTAATTTTTTTTTTTCACAACCTGAGGCTGCTCACTCTGAGACTCAGTGTATATTGTTTTTATATTTTTATTTTTATATGACTCTGTGGTGAGTAAAAATACAGATTGGAGTAAGACAGAGGAAGAAATCTATTTTCAAACACAGATCACGTCTCTGTGCGTGTGCGGATGATTCTGAAGTCTTCATATTTCAATTTTAGCTATCCATAGAAAAGCAGAGACAGGGATTTTCCCTCATGGCCACCCACCTTAGAGATAGTTCAGCTTGTTGTGTGTGCGCATGTGCATGTGTGTATTTGTGTTTGTGCTGGCTGGTGCCGTGTGCTATCACAAGATCACACTTCCTTTTGAAGTGGCTCTCCTGGGATCCTGCCCAAATAGACAGAATAAAAGTAAACAAGCCCTTATGTGGGATGTGAAGCTCCTCTTTGAGGGCTTTCTTTTCTTTTCTTTTCTTTTTTTTAAATCAGCTTCCCACTGCTGATGAATGATCCGTCAGTGTTGTCAGCTTCAATTCTCACAACATTAAAAGCTTAGAGATACTGTAGCACCTGATATGCTCATTCATGTTTAACATCTGGATGTGGCAGTAGTATCTGCAATCACACAGTTATCAAACAGCTGTCTGGTCTTTGAGTTGGATAGGCTCAGAAATTACAGTGAGAGAAAGAGAGAAGAAGGGCAGGGATTGTTGTTTTAGGAGAGAGAGAGAGAGAGAGAGCGAGTGAGTGTGTGTCGCTTTCAGAAAGCAATTGGTTTGAGACTCCAGCACCAGTTAAATCCACCTGGAGGTTTTTCTTTGGATAAAGGATAGTGATTGTCAGAAGACTCATCTGTCACACATATGACCCGTGGGAAATGGTGAAGGAGAGAAAGACAAAGGTGTGATAATGGGCTTTGCTGACTTTTTTGGCCAGAAGGCAGGACATTGGTGAGCAGCATGTACTGTAGGAAATGCAGAGAAATGCACCTGCAGTAATCTTCCTTTGAGACAGATTCAGTCAGAAAAAGGGACATGGTGATACATCCCCACTCTCATGAGAGGTACAAACAAACTGACAGCCATGCATAACGTTGGACTCTCCCTCGGAGGCCCTTTTGTTTAACAGGAATGTGCAGAGTCGTTTCTGTTAGTGATTTTTTATTTTTTTTGTAAAAGAAAACACTTTTCCTGAGGGATCCCTGATGTTGAGCCGCTATCAGAAGCCCTGGACAGAGACCTGTCCTCTAGGCCTCTCCAGTGTACTGCATTAGGACGGCACTAAGTGCAGTGCCAGGACATCAAGCTTGAGCTTTCAGGATTTTTACCACAGAGTTATAGTTCCTCTAACGGAAAATTTCTCAAAAAGAGTCATTTCAGCTTACTGGAGGAAAAGGCTGACAGGCAGAACCCGAGGCCCAAGTTACGCTGGGAATCTGTGTCAGTCTCTCAGTAATGCAAGTCCTTTTATCTGCATGTTTGTCTGCAATTTTGATGAGAATATTAGCTAGGCATCTTGGCTTGTAGGCTATAATGAAAGAATTGAACAGTACATGTATGCAAATTGATAGTAATTATGTCATTACGGCATCTCATCTGACATCACTTGAATTATGTAATGTTTTACATTTAGGAAATTCTAATCATCTACCGGTGTGCACATTAATTGAAAAGACTGCTGTACACTGTATCACAATTACAGAGGTATTAGTGCTATTGAATACAGTACTCAGTTTCACTGCTAGACCCCGAAGTTGCTGCTTTCATCAACTTGAGCCGAGCATTTAAAATTCAGCTCTAATAGCACAAGCCTTTCCTCTTAATCTCATACTGATTGAGCGATTTGGTGTAGAATCTGTTTTGCTGATTAATTTAGGGCCTGTACTCAGGTGTAACCCACATAGCCATATGGCCAACAACTAAACTTCAGCTTTCTGGAAATCACTTTAACTACACGTCACTACTGTAGTTAAAGTAGGATCGAAGAGCTGCTCTGGCAGTCAGTCCTTTAAAATATTCTCATTCAGTTTGCTATCTATCAAGAAAGCAATAAACCAGTTGACCATTCAATTGTCTAACCAAGAAGTGCACATTACATTACTTTATTTTCCACAATAAATACTGTTATGCCTCACTAAAAGGTCTTTATTTCTAATGCACCATCTTTAAGATCCTTGTTTGTTTATAATTCTTCCTGACCTCTTCGTCCATTCCGTTTATTGGATGATGAGCAAATTACATTTGTTATCTGTGAGGTTGTGTGTGTGTTTGAGGGGAGGCACTGCTTAATTTTCAAAGTAATATCTCTTACTATAATTAAGGTAGAGGGCAGCTCAAGGGCTATGTATGCAATCAAAGGCATCTGGAATACTTTCTGGAGACTAGACCAGACTTCATGTGCAAGTAGACAAGGTCCTTGTTTACAGCCACACCACCCTGAGAACACCCGAATAATGCTTACCTCATCAATCAGCATTCAACTCTGGCTCAAGGCTGTTTCAGAAGCTGGTGATGAGTAAACAAAATGATACTTTAACCCTTAGCATTCTGCTCAACTTTTTGGTAGAGCACATGCATCAAATCTAACCTGATTGAGGCTTCTCTACCATTCAGTTGAGGTTTGCTGTGCTAAAAAATTACTAGATGTATTTAAATAGTATACCTTTTTATACCTTTAGTTCATAAAAAATAAAGTGTATCCAATAGGCAAAATTTGGTACATAAAAACACAAAGTTATGACTGTATGTAATTTTTTTATTTTATTTTTATTTTGATAATTATACATTTATTGGTACCTTTAGCATAGAGTGACATTGGAAGAGGCCTAAATAGACAATAAATTAAAAAATAAAGAAACAAGCAAATACAAACATAAATGTTATTGCACTAGGGAAACAAAAATGCAGAAATTTTTTTTTCATTGGTTTTATTTTAGTGGTTACAAAATTAAAGTGGGTTTATTTTGTGTTTATCCATTATCATGTTTGGTTTAAGGGTTGTTATTGCCACTGTCTAATAGCTGGTTTTACATTTTGTGGTTTTCACCCAGTTTTGTTGATTGATACAAATAAAATAAAAAAATGGTGAAGCTCTGACATTCACTCAATTATGCAATTTATCAGTCTTTTGGTAGATTCAGTTAATTGAATCGATGGCCCAGTCTTTCATTCAGAATCGATTCATGCTTCTTAAATGATTTAGGTACACTTTCAAATGTTAATTGCTCTAAAATCGAGGAATTCCTTAAAAATACAAGCTATTCCATCTACCACAAATACTTGCATCTTGGGAAAGTACCACTTCTTCTTCTTTGAAATATCTCCACTGACTTGACTGGATGGTGGCACAGAAGATTGTATGAGGCATGTGGCACAAATTATACAGCATTTCAAAGCATATTAGGTACTTTTAGTACTTTTTAATACTTTTTAAAACCTGTAAGAAATATAGCTGCATGAGACGAATCAGACAAACTGTATTGAATTGAATTGAAAATCGCAGGGCTCAAAAATCAAATAGGATCAACAGTCTACCTATGATTCACAGTTCTATTGATAAGTTGAGACTGGTGATCTTATAATTCATAATGGGACCTGCTCACTGGCGACCGATTTTGTGCCACTCTCAGCTCATCAAATAATTATTTTTGTGATGTCCAGTTTTTTCTCTGTGTCAGCAGTATTGAGTCAGTAAGCATACAGTACTAAGACAATTTTATTAGCTGGATGTGAGGATTGCTCCTCTTTTTTAGGATTTTTTATGGCATGGAACATTGCCTTTCCTTCCTCACACCTCTAATTGCCAGGCACAGAGCCCTGAAAATGGCCGATGGTGTTCTTGGATGCATAATGTGGAAGTGCAAATGTGTGTCATTTGTTAATCATGAAGGGGTTATGGAGAACTCCTTTGCATACTGATTTTAACCCTCATTCCTCTATTCCTCTATTTTAAATGGGGAGATAGATAGATATTTGTCTCATCCACCATTCCCCAAGTGTCTGTTTAGACAGGTGTTTCTCTTTAGACATGCAGAAATAAGCTGTTGGTAGCACTGTTCTCTATAGACGAAGCAGATGTGTCCAGAGACAGCACCACTCCTTCTTCCTGCTTCTGTTGCTTTCTCTCTCTCTCTCTCTCTCTCTCTCTCTCTCTCTCTCTCTCTCACACACACCCTTTGTGAGTTTAAAGCTTTACAGTGATTCAGGTGTTCTTTCAGTAATTTTCCATCAGGTGAACCCTTTGGAATAAAAGATATTTATTACACTGTTCATACAGTAACGTCATTTTCACTTTTTTTGAATGATAGCAGTGCATATTGCAGTTTACACACTTTTGTAGATCCAGTGTCATTTTAAATGAAAGGGTGTTTATATCAACATAGTTAGAAGACATTTGTAACAGCTATAAACAGCTATTCCTACTTTGTACAAAGTTCAAAACTTACTGACCGTTACCAAGCATCTACACTCCAGAATTTTATTACTTTTGTGTGAATGCATATGAATGCATACTTACTACAAAAACAGTAACGTATTAGAATGAGCACATTAATATAAACCTGTTGTTTGAATTATAGCTGCCACTGCCGTCAGAGCCATGCTTAATAGAAAATGAATCACGTAACGTTCTGACTAATCACATCTGAGAATTCAACAGTGCTCTTGTTTTAATTGTAATGAAACAAGGGAACAAATGTAAAAAAAAAAAAAAAAAGCTTCATAAGGAATAAAGAAGACATAAATAATTAGGTTTGATGTGCATACCGAAAGAAATTTCTCCTTCAATAATTTCTCCAAATAATAATTGGTATAAACTGCGAATGCCTTCGTTTTCCCCAAACTGCTTGTGGGAAAAAATATTTTCAGTAGCAACAACATAATAAATCCCTGAGTGTTACATCTGCTGCGGTCTGATTTTAGCTGACATCTCAATCCTTTCAAAGCTAGCAAACTCTCTCTTTTGTTTTCACAGCTGTACATCTAAAAAACAGCATAGCCTTACAAACAAATGGTTCCTATCCAGTGCTGAAGGCCAGCACCGGCTAATAGATGACTTAATAAGAGGCTCTGAGGTGACACCCCTTACGCGTAAAATCAGCCGGTACGGTTGAGGGAGTGCTGGTGAGGAAGAGGAAATTATGTTTTTTACACCATCCCTCAGAGCTTGAAGGAAATCCTGCTCGTGAAAATGATATGTGTTGCCACATTAATTTCTTGCATTATTATTTATTTATGCCTGGCCTCTCCCTGCAGGGATTCTTGACATCTTTGGGGGAGTTTTGTATAAGAGCTGTCAACCAAGGGAAAAATCACACTTATGCATGCACGCATGCATACAAACTTGCACATGTCCTCTCAGACTGACAAAATGCAGTGCAAGGACGTTGTCTGATTTGCTATGATGTGATGATGAATGCATAATAAGGTGGCTAAAGGACCATCTGGGGAATTCTTATAGCATGTACAGTATATTTCTAGTGCAGGCATATTGGGGAAAGCTGAATGAACTACACTGATTAAAAATGAGTGTCATTGGATGCAAATGATATTCTTCAGTTCTTTAAGAGGGCTTCATATTATTCAGTTTGAGCAGGTACAGTAATACATTAATTCATGTTCTATGCTGCTGTACAGGGTTGCAGGGCTTGGAGCCTATCCCTGGAGGTTTTGGGTATGAGGCGGAGTACACCCTGGATAGGGAGCCAATTCATTGCAGGGCACACACACACACATACACAGAGGGGAATTTGGGAACCCCAATTAACATAATCTGCGGAGGAAAACTGGAGTACCCAGACCCGAGGCAGAGATCGAACCCTAGACCCTAAGCAGGTAACTGATGTTCTGAAAAATACAAGTACATTATTGATCAGGAGGTTCTGGGTTCAAAACCCAGCACTCTCAACTTCTCAAATGTGTAATGAGATAAAAATGGTCTGGATAAGGGTGTCTGCCAAATTCTGTAAATGTAAAGCTCTTACAGCGTTCTAGGTCCAACTGGACTCGGTTCCTGTGGATACCATATCTTAGTTTCTGCCTAATCTGGATAATGGTGGTTTAAAACTAGTAGGCTACTAGTCCGTTTATTTATTTATTTTTTGCTAGAAACAGAATCAAGTAAATGTGTTCAAAAATATCAAGAGCAGGTGCAAAATAAAATAACAGCTGTTCAGGAAAGATGAAAAAAAAAACTACAGTCCTGCGATCATGTCTAGACCAGTTGTGAACTTGAGTGATCTACAGTAGCGAAGGTCAAGGAACTGTCACAGCCAGAATTCACAGAGATAATTCAGACAGTGCTGACATTTATGTGCGCTTAAGTGTGTTTCAAAAGAAAGAAAAAAACCCTTCTGGTTTAGACGAAGCCCACTCTGGGTTTAAATCGAAATACAGATATTTAGAGCATTAAACAGACAGAAATGCAGATAGCATCACACCATTATTCTTTATGGAAAACTATACTTCTGCATAATTCATTACTGTATCAGGGAGTTTTAATACTAACCCATATACTGTAGAGTGACATGAAATGCAGCAGAATGCCCATTGATGCTACTCATTATTCTGCTGGGGTAACCATACTATAAATTATGTCTCTCTCTTGCTCTCTCTCACTCACACCCACCCACAAACACACACACACACACACACACACACACACACACACACACAAATGCGCTGACTGCATAGAAAATTCAGGTGACAAATTTTTGGTGACTCTTGGCTCGCTGTGACACTGCAGACACTTGGGGACACTTTGCTGCCTTTGACCTTCACAAGAAGGACCGGGGAGTCAGCTTTACTGTATCTAATTGCAATTGCAAGTACTTAGCATAAGATGAGTCGTTCACTCATCCCCACAGCGCACGGTGGTTAATCAGGGATCCTCTTTCCGTCTGTGTAGCACACTTGTTCACTCTCGTAAATTCACTTTTATAACCCTGGAATCTGAGCGTGAAACCAAGAATACTAATTTACAGTGTATTCAAGATTGTTCAGATTTGTGACAGATTGGTCTGGAGATTTTAATAAATGTTGGTAATTAACTTCTGGAGTGTATTGGCACAGTTCAGGACTGTAATTGTAAATGCATCTGAGGTTTCTACAATTTCAGTAAAAAAGTCAAAATGTCAAATGTACAGCTTTATTAAGCAGGAACAGAAAAGATTACTAACTAATAACAATGACTAAATTAGTATTTTATTTAATTACTAATTATTTTTGTAATAGCCTTAAGTATTATATTGTTGTATTCATACTTCATGTGAGTGTGATTGTAACAGAATATTGGTTCTCTTCCGTATTAATTCTTCTAGAACACTTTAATTTGTTTACTGTAGATCATCAAAGTACTTATTACAAATCTCAGTTGTCTGTTTTTCTCTTAATGGCTTTAGTCTAAAACATCCAATCAAGTTCATCACTTTCAAGAAGTGTCTACATTGGATCTATATTTGTTATAGTGTTATAGCTATATAGTGTATAGATAACACTACAGCCATCTGTGTGCATTTGTGGATAAAACATTGGATTGCAGTATCGTACTTTCCCCTTGTAAAATATTTCAGTAAAATGAGATGTCTTCTTTGCTTCTCTAGAAGGCTCATCTAATTTGCAAATAAAATAAAATAAATGAAAAGTTAAGAAACAGTGCTCGTTTTGCTTTTAATCTTAAAAAATGCTTTAAAAAATCATGTAAAAAAATGTATAAATCGGTGATCACTTAAACGTCTGGTGTTGCATCATAAAAAAAAATACTGAGGAATCATTTTCACACATGAATTGGCCTCTATATTTTGTGCCATATTCAATGCTAGATGCAGTCAAATGAAATCTTAGGGTGTGACTTTAAACATGTAATTAATTACATGTATCAGCATTGGTAGAATTTTTTTAAATACTTGAGGACATTAAATAAAACTAGTAAATTGCCTGGATTTAGACTTATCCAAACTAATGAATTAAATACTAATGAATTAAGTATTCTTTATCAGTGCTATTTTCACCTCTGTATATACAGTTATGTGTAAAAGTTAGTGGTCTTAGTATTAATACAAACTTAGACAAACAATAACAATTAACTTTTTTGCCTGTATACAATAACTTTCGTTAATCATTTCCTGTATGAGTATCACATTTTCCCCCCATTTATCTTTACAATATTGCTTCAGTTCCTTGAGGTTTTGGGGCATTGCATATGCACAGCTCTCTTAAGGTCCTCCCACAGCATTTCAATTGGGATGAGGTCTGGACTTTGACCAGGCCATTCCTAAACCTTCATTCTTCTTCTTCTTTTTTTTTTTTTCTTACAGACATTCTGATGTACATTTACTGGCATGCATACAGTACATATTCTCTGTATGGGGTGTTTTTGCTGAAATGCTGTTTGTTTTTTGCCAAACATGGCACATTGTTCCAGAAGCCTTGTGGTTTGTTCAGCTGCAGTTTTTTGAATCTCAGTTATGCTTCCTTGTTCTTTTTAGACAGATGAGGTTTCTCATGGCAACCCTTCCAAGCAAACCACACTTCTTCAGTCTTCTTCTAATTGTGCCGTCATGGAATTTAACATTAATATGATTACTAATCAGTTAAACACTAGCACCATCTCGCTGCAAGTAACCCTCTTGAAGCAGTAACGGTGTACTTAGTATTGCCCACATGTTTATTTTTCTTTTTGGCTTAATTTATTTTCATACATAATGGAATGGTAAAAAAAAGTAATATGTTGTTCATCTGAAGTTGCATTTTCCTAACACTAAGACCTATCTGTTACGATTAGATGTATTTTATTAGGTGTTAACACAAATATATAATAGAAAGAGTGGGCACAAACCTTTACACATGACTGACAAGGATGGCTCATGCATTGTAAAATATGTTCAAAGGACAATATAAGTAAATAAAATAAAAGTATACCTTTGAGGGTTGCACCTCAATTACAAGGAACGGTACAGATTAATTCTGTTTTTTTTTTGTTTTTGTTTTTCTGAGAGTGTCAGAAAACTGTGATTAGGTTCCATGCTGGAATTTTTCTTTAGCTTCACCTTCATGAAATGAGGACCATCAGAGTGCAGACAGTAAGGATTATGCATACTAGGCAGCACTGAATAATTAGTTTGATTGTTTCTCTTTCTGTATAAAGCACTGTAAATGAAATTCCATCTTACACTTTGAGGAGATGCCGTTGGAAGTCCTGTACTGTCCTGGTGTAATAGACAGATTGACTTTAAATGTTCATGAATTATTTACTGAATAATTCATGAACAATAATAATAATAACAATAATACGTTTGTACTGTTTGAAAGGAGGAGGATGCATGTTTGAAGGATTAGTTGTCTGGAGAGAATAATGCATGAAACAGAGTATGCATATTCTCAGAGTGAGAATTTAATTTGTTTGATAAAAAGCCAGCTGCTGAGGGTTAAAAGTCTTCTGCTTCCCAGTAATCACAAACCTGTTTCTCATTGTGGGTGCAAATACTTCTTTCATATTTTGGCTCTTTATTGTGTAGCTAAGGAGCTTAGGAGTTTGGGAATTGGGTTTGACACATGCACTGTGTCTTTTGGGCTGTGTGTGCTCCCATACAAACCCCAGACTTGTGTAAGACAATCCCAACAAACCAGACGCATCCAATGTCTGTGCTTCTATAAAAACCATCAGACACCACATGATAAAATGCAAAAAAATCTAATAAATATAAGTCTGACGTACAAAGCACTCTATTTCTTTTGCAGATCCATTTAGAGGTTTTAATAAAAGAGCAGCCTGGGATAAATAGCCGTTTAAAAAAGAAATATAAGCAGAAGGCAAATGAAGTAGGAAAGCAGCTTTGAAATGACCTGGACATCATTAACAAGTCTCTGAAGCAATTATAAAGAAGCTGTAGATATGTCCTGGGGCTTGGCAGCAAAACTGGTCTGGTCTGTCTAGAGGAGTCTCGTTTGATGACTTTTCACTGCGAACAGAAAGATCATGGTGTCAGGGATGAGGTGTAGGTAGCACTTGGCCTGGATGTTGATTTAGGACATGCAGTCACCTCGGTGTGCATTCTGCACATATACAAACCTCAGCCAGAGCAGTTCATGGGTTTTACTGCATGAAAATTAGAAGCGAGACATGCAGGGTCTTTCTTCTCTCCTTTCTGGCCTGTTCAGTAAGAAGAGAGAAGGCTTTTCATGCCTTGTTCCAAATCTCAAAGAATTTATCTATGCAGGTTTCAGGAAATCTCATATTCTTGACTGTGATTTAATTTTTATTTTTTTACATGAGACACTAAAAGAATATACTCAGCTGTTTTTGGTGCTGATTGTATTATGTTTATGAGCAAGAGTGACAAGTACTGTAAGTGATAAAAGCTTTGAACTTGTTTGCCAAAACACAGCAGTGAATAGATGCATTACAAAGCAAAATAAAGAGCCAATCACATTGTTTTTTTCTGTTACTAAGTGAAATCACCAGTTGGGCAAACAGAGTCTGTTGAAAATGAACTAAATGTGTTCAATTAACTTTTAGAGAACACTTACGACAACAAAAAGGATATTCTGCCATTTCAGTTTCCCCAGCAGTCATGGACTTCTATAATAAGGTCTTCAACTACTGATGTGAGACTGACATAGAAGAAAGGTGGTGATTCATTGTAAATTTATCTTTTTGCATCGTTTTAATAGTTACATGTCTTTGTAATTAAAAAGGTTTTGTGTGCACTTAATACTTTGTTCCTTTTTCTACTGTGCTGCCACCAACTCATTGCAAAAACAATCAGACGTCAGGTTTGCTATGTTCTTTAATCAAAATTCTACCATAATATTATTGACACAAATTTGCATATTAACACTGCCACCACCTCACCAACTTCAGGCTGGTAACAAAAACTGTGGGAGATGGATTCATAGCATTTGTAAGTAAAAGATTTTTGACATAAATCAACTAACTTTACAAAATGATTGTGAAATGTCAAATTTTTAAGAACAGTTTTATTAACAAAATATAAGCTTAATTAAATCAACTTGGAGCCATCAAAACAAAACACATGCATTTAAACATGCAATTGTCAAAACTTTTATTTGATCCTTTCCATGGCTTTCATCTGGGGAGGATTATAAGAGTAGAATAAAAATCTGCATAAACATTATTAATGAAATAATTTAATAGCATTGTAGTTTTGTATGACTACGCACCACTCTCTCTCTCTGATACACACACACGTGCACGCATACAAATAATCAAATTACTATTATGGCTATTTTTGACCCTTTTGTACTCAATTATGTAGGTGAAGCCACAAAATCTAATGAAAAACGTTCTTTAAATTGAGAAGGAAATTACACAAGTTGGGTAAAGAACTCGTCTTTTATATTCATTAAAGCTGTCAGTCATTTCGAAAATTCCTGTATTAAACTGAATCCTTCATTTTCATCGTGTATGTATCATACTGTACCTTCAGTTCGCTTCTTTTTGAAATAGGTCAAAAGCTGTACTTGAACTGTTATCTTGGCGTTGCGAAAATGCGAACAGCGCGAAAAATGATGCAACCTTGCATGAGCTTGGGAGCAACGTGTTACAATATTGAATTCTGATTGGCTTATCACCGTTATTTATAGTTCGTAGATGATCAAACATAGAGAGTTTTAATATTTCATGTTCATGACAAATATTACATACTGTAATACACAGCATTATTAATCTATAGGGGATGGTAAGGGGGATGGTGGTTTTACAGAGGGGATGGTTTTTGTAATTTTTTTCAACATGGGGGATGCCATTCCTGCATCCT
Organism: Clarias laeviceps; assembly: GCA_030014305.1. Classification (NCBI taxonomy): domain Eukaryota; kingdom Metazoa; phylum Chordata; class Actinopteri; order Siluriformes; family Clariidae; genus Clarias; species Clarias laeviceps. Next base: position 12,010,806 of record JAQMYJ010000033.1, read on the forward strand.
GCCCTGACTATAAGTATTTTTAATTGTTGCTACATCCTATATGTAACAATCAGGATAATGTGCAATGGGCATCTTTGCCAGATAGATCCATAAGCTAGAACCGTGAATTAGCTAGAGTAGCTAGCTAATTATCCTAGAAAGCTACTTACCTGTAAAACCCCATCAATTTAGCTAGCTGGGTAACTTTACCTTTTGTTTCCTTTGTAGCTTTTTACTAGTCACTCCTTACTTTTTCTTGAGTGATATTCTCGATCCATTACATTTACTTTCGCTCAAGTGAATGATTCCTTAAATAGCAGTGCTTTTACTCACCGTGTTTTGTACATTTTTTTTTTACCCTTGGTACCATTTCGAACAGAGTGGTCCTCCTGGACACATGAGTTGTTACCCTCTTGTCTGGTAATGCAAGCAGTGTGGACTGAATGGACTGATTAAGTAATGTCAACTGTTTGAACAAAGCTAGTCTTTCTCTGCTCTCCACTTTGCCTTGCTGTTGGCGGTGGAGCAGCACAGCCCATAGCAAAAGAGGTAGACAAGGAGTGGCTGTGGTCTACATTCTTTCGTATAATAGAGAAGTCAGGAAAATGGGAAAAAAGACTTTGATTTGAGGTCTCTGCTTCAAGCAGTTGAGCAGTGTGGGCGCTGAGTGGCTTGAATGGCTGAATGGTATTTAAATATGTCGTTTGGAATGTCTCTTTTTCTGGTCCTGCTGGCAGCTAGTTTCTCTCTCTCTCTCTCTCTCTCTCTCTCTCTCTCTCTCCAGCTATAGTTGAGTGGTTGTTTTAACCCAGAAAACCACCATCCCTGGATGAGGGACACTCATGCTTCTTGCATAAGTAGGATAAGTAAGTTGCATACGCCCCACATATCCAAAATCTGAAGATCCGATTTTATTACAGATTTTATTATAAATACAATATTCTTGCTTGTAAATATTTATACAGTGCGGCACAAATCTGAGTACTTTTGTTTTGCTGAAATTGCATAAGCTTGAAGGTGATAGATCGATATATGTCCAGGCAATTTCATTTTCAAGTGATTTTTTTTTCATCATCTAGATTTCCCTGTACATTTAGTAATAATATAAAAAATGAATTTGTTTAGAGAAAGCAGTTCCCAAATCTATACTTTTAACATTAACACTTTTTTTTGGAATGCTTACATGGGAGAGACGGGCAGTAACAAGGTTTGGAATTATTTTGGACTTTATTCTTGGACCTATTAAGGCTAAAAGGGCATGCTGGTCCATCACTGTCATGGTTAATCATATATTAATCATTATTGCAAATGTGGACTCTGTAGGCTGTAATGAGTTCATTGCATTCAGTAACATGTCCATTACATCTAAATACCACTATCCATTTTAAAACAATGCAGTGTGCTACTAAACAGATGAACGTGGTGATAATTTACCAGAGCTTCTGCTATGACCTTGTTTCATCCCCACGAGCTGTCATAATATGGATTTCTGAGCTCAAAAAATCTGTGCAATCTGGACTGAGCATAACTAAAACATAAGTCAAACTACAGTTTTTTCATCACCCATATCATTCAAGTGACTGCCAACATTTTGTAAAGCCATTGTGTGTACATGTATGTAAAGATCTTTCACCTGATCAGGGTTTCTCAGTCCAAATGGAGCTGTCAATTTTCCTGATGGTTTCTTTCCACTCTCATATCACTGATGTATGGGGTCAGGCATCTATTAGGAGCTGTACATCTGTCTTTCATTCTGAACTTAGACAGCACAATGCCTTTCAATTGACCACAGTTGAAGAAGGCTAAGGAGGTGCGTTTTGCCTGAAATGCCTTAAAATTAAACATTTCTTTATTCTTTCTGGCTGATTCTGCACATTATGTTTCCAGTGTTTTCACACATGCAGCCTTTAGTTTGTGAGATCAGTCTAGTGCAGCTTGATTGTGGTGAGAAAGCAAATCAACGCTCATTCATCCCAAACTGCATGCACACTGATAACAAAACAAAACAAAACAAAAGATTTAATGGTTTTATACATATGACTACACCAAATCTGTAATTTTTACACAAAAGGCTAATTATTAGAATTCCTCAGTAGTCAGAAGTAATTCCACATTACCTTTGGCCATGGTTTTGGAATACTGTACGTTCTTTCAGGACATTAAACTGATGTAATTTTGACTCTTGGTTTGGTTAAGGTTTCTTGGGTCACCCTCTTTGTGTTTCTCAGTCATGTGGATAGTTTGAATGCATGGTCCCATATGTTATTATTTATTTAACAAATTAACATAGGTCTCAGAGCTCCCCCAAAGTGTTTCTGTTAATGCTCCAGATAAAGCATAAATAAAGCATTTTTTTAATACCCTTCAAACTTCCTTTATTTCACTCCTCCTCCAAATGCACAACTTCAATGTCTATGTAAATGAGCCACTAACAAGCCCTGCCCCACTTGTGAACAGTAACGCTCTCTCTCTCTCTCTCTCTCTCTCTCTGTCACATAGAGAAAGTATGTGAAACACAAAATAGAGAGATGTGTGTGTACGTGTGTGCGTGTGTGTGTGTGTGTGTGTGTGTGTGTGTCTTTAATAAGGCTGACGCAAGCACATTTAACTTTTGGAGGATTCAATTTTGGTGGAATCATTTAAGTTGTTAGTGGCCACTAAGTAGTAGGTGATGTCTACTTTTGTTGATGTTTATGTGTCTATTGCATGAACTAATTAAGTGAAATTTAAAATGTGATGGGAATAGCACTTGGTGCTACCATCCCATCCTTGAATATATGCTAGGTTAAATGTATTTACTCAGTAAACTTTTTGTAAGGTAATTGTTATCATACCTTTCTTAAAGGAGTAAATCTTCTGTGCAACATGTTTGTTTGTTTGTTTGTTTGTTTGTGTTGGTGAGCTGCTGAAGTAAAATGACATTGCTGTGGATATGACACAGAAAAAAAGCTCTCAAAAAGACTTATAGGTGTAAACGCCCCCTAAAGTTTACTTTAGCTTTGAGGGTATTATTGTCTTGCGCTCTGTTTCCTTTTTTCCTGGATACATCTTTAACAGATATCGCCAGCAGAGACATAACTGAGAGTTACAGCCTTTCCAATTGGACGCCAGCACAGCAGATTAATAGTCCAGACACACAGGCCTCAGTGGACTCAGCTAAACTAACATATTCACATAAGCGTCTTGACATAATCAGGGTGTCCTCATCTGATGTTGCAGTGACTAACTGGAGCTGTTTGTATAATGGTGTGAGAATGCAGAATCTGTGGAATGTGCATTTTGTGGAATATGTGGAAATGGCATTAGAGAATAAAAGATCATAAGTAATTAAGCTGTGTATGTGCTCTATATAATATCATATTGCTTATCTTGCTTTTTTTTTTACCCCCTTCATTTCATGATAATCTCATCTGCTTGTCTGTTTTTTTTTTCCCCTCCAGCTTGCATGTTTGTCGCAGACTCATCATGGAAACCCTAGGCCACATACAACGAGAGAGAGCCTTGATGCACTCTTACCAAAACTCTGCTATCACATGACCTTGGGCTTCTAAGACAGAAAGGCTCTCTGTTGCCGGGTCTCGGAAGCTCTTAGGGATTAGAGCGAATCAATTCTGCTGGATCAGTGATGATCCTGATGCATTCTCACCACTGGTTCCCATCAGAATAATCAGGCTCATGCGCATGCTCGCTGAAAAGGCAGAACAGCCTCGTGGTTCTTCACCATCTATATAAGTGGATCTCTTGCTGTGTATTTAATGACCTTCTTTCTCAGGACGCTCATTCTTGCAAGTTCACTTGATTTCGTCCTGCAGCATTGTCACAGTTAGCAGCTGAAGATGTAATGACGTGCAGCTGCATCGTGTAATGCCACAGGTCATACAACACCTGTTTGCTAATAGAAATGGGAGATGCAGAATCTGATTAAAAAAGGTCCAGAGAAGTGCTTTTATTGAGCACTTAGACACACAACTGTGTAGTTTACCATTTCTCAGAATCTCAAAGGTGCTGAACTGACTTATTCTGCATTTTCAATTTAATGTAATGGATTTAGGCACTTTTTGAGTGAAATAGTTGCCTTTTTATAGCAAAAACATTCTAGAAAGGCAATGTAAGAGAACAAACAATGTAAATCACCTACAAATCAGCTTGGTAAACTGTTTACTTTTCTCATTGCAGCAAAGTATAATTTTTAAAAACCTTCAACACAAAATATGTTTATGCCTGACTCTAATGAACATCTTCACTTTTTTTTTTAAGTAAAAGTAGTCTTTCATCTTTAATTGAAAATTGATTTTTATCAAGCTCTAAAATCAGTTTTGTTATGCAACAGTTTCAAACGGTGTAAATTTAGCAAATGTCAAGAATATGCATAGAATTCATTAAAAAAATTTGACTTGGTACAATTTTGATTAGCAAAATGCTATATTTTTAAGATGCAATTTTTACTAAATTTCAAAGATGTTGCCAGCCTCGATTTTGCTCTAACATTGCGCTAGCATTTTGCTCTTTGGTAAACACACCTGCTGTATCAAACATAGTTTTGGTCATGAACTACTGCTGCAAATCTATCATCTAAATACTAAATAATAAAAAAATAAAAAAAATCATATTTTAATAATAGAAATAATAAACTTTTCAAGTAACACATTTTGACTTATATTTGTAATGTGTCTATTTTTGCTTTCTGTTAGGCTGCTGGATTTCAAAATAGTGAAGCATCCTACAAAAAAATTTGGAAATATAGAGAAATAGCTATATACAGTATATTATGGTATGGCTGCTCAAGAGTATGTTTCACAAGGCCTAAATGGCTAAAGGAGGAATGCAGCACACTACCTCGTCCTAAATAGTGTCTTGTGTGTCCGCAATTTCTAGATTTATTGCCTTCAGTGGGAGCTCCTCCATTACTGCTCATGCTAAAAATGTGTGTTTATAACCCTCTGGTGCTGAACCCTGGTGGGGTTTACTAGCGAGAGGCACAGCTCATGCACGAACAGCTAAAGAATGAAAGGAGCAATCTATCACTTTTTAAAGATTCATGTATTGTTGCTTGAGTGGAGCCCAAAGCAAATCCTCTGCAGTGTAAGAACGACGACAGTGGGTTTGACTTGTGTATTATTATACTCACAAATCATATTGTTATATCGTTCTCTATCTCACATTAGTGAAAGCTTTGTGTCTCAATAAAATGTGCCTCCTCATTTGTGGCATGTTGAGAAATTCCATTGTACAAACTTTGAGGAACGGAACTTGCATCTGCAGGTTAATATGATGAATGTGTTTAAGATATCAATGTGAATGTCGTATCTCTTTGTTTCTCTTTTGATCACTCTGTAGTCGATCAGTTCGTCTGCACCACATCTGCGATTGCTGATATTGTCATCCTGGTAGATGGCTCATGGAGTATCGGCAGGCTCAATTTCCGTTTGGTCCGCACGTTCCTGGAAAACCTGGTTAATGCTTTCGATGTGGGAATTAATAAAACCCGTATAGGTATGCTTATTTTCTTTTTTCTTTTTTTCCCCCCTGAATCATTATGATTGTTATTAGCTGCATGTTTCGATTAATTTTTAATAGCAAGTTGACATGGATTATACTGCTTTTAATGCTCAGGACTTGCCCAGTACAGTGGAGATCCCAGGATTGAGTGGCACCTGAATGCCTTTACCACTAAAGATGCTGTCATTGATGCTGTCAAAAACCTGCCATACAAAGGAGGAAACACACTCACAGGTAGTATACTATCAGTATGTAAAAGACAAATTGGACGCAGCTTTTGTTTGTGTTGTTCATTTTAAATGTTGGGTGTGTCCCCAGGTTTGGCCCTTAAATACATTCTGAAGAACAGCTTCAAACCAGAATCTGGATCTCGAAGCAACATTCCTAAAATTGGGATCCTGATCACCGATGGGAAATCTCAGGATGCTGTTGAGGTTCCTGCCCAGAGCTTAAAGGATGCTGGGGTTGAGGTCTTTGCCATTGGTAAGAGAAGATTTGTGTAAAAACAAAAGTGTACATTAAACTTAGCAACACTTGTAGGTCATGCTTAATGTTAATTACAGAATACAACAGTACTGTTGGAATCTGATTGTTCAATGTGTTTATTCCTTATATAAGTATGTTTAAGATTTGAACATAGCTGGTTCTAAGCCTTTCTATTTGGCTTTGCTCTCACACTTACTATACTGCATATGTTTGAATGTGTGCATTTGTTTTATTCCTGTAAATCTGCTTTGTGACAATGTCCATTGATAAATGCACTATTTAGGTATAATTGAATTGGGTTGAATTGAACTGTGTGATTATAACTGTGCATGTGTGCATGTTTTTTCGTGTCTGCATGTGCTCAGGGGTTAAGAACGCAGATGAAAATGAGCTGAAGATAATTTCCTCACAGCCACATGATACACACACCTACAACGTGGCTGACTTCAGCATAATGAATACTATCGTGGAGGGTCTGACTAGGACTGTGTGCAATGGTGTAAAGCTGCAAGACAAAGAGATCAAAAGTAAGTACTTGTTGTACAATATAGCAATGTTACTGAAATTTTACCATCGGCATTGTGTAATCAACTCCAGTGGTATTGACACCATTTTAGAGAAAGGGCAAAAATATCCAATTACTGTACAAATATAATTGTTTTGCTTTTATTAATAGTGCTAAAAGTTAATCATATTTTTAAACTGCTTACTTTTCTGCTGCTTACTTCACAAAACATGATTCCCTTCACTTGTACTAATACAAGGGGCGCTCAAATCCAACTGCGACTTATGAAGACATTTTTCATGAATGAATGTGTAAAACTGAGGTGTAAAAATTCGAGCACAGTGAAGTGAGGAGACTCTTAGCTGCATTAAACATTTGAATGGTGAAAATGTTGTAAACAAGCCCATATGTCTGTAAATGACAATCCCAGCCGAGGTGGCTTGGAGCCCACTGCAGTTATTCCTGTGTACGTTCAGCGAGTGGAACGTACAGTACTTGAAAATAGACAGATAACTTGTCGCCAAGTTGTGGAAGAGAGGCATTCGTCTGTGGGAACTGTAGAGAGAATCATTTACAAACACAAATTGACGTCACTCCAATCGATTTCCAAATGGCCAGAGTTCCAGATGTGAAGCAGGCAGTCTGATCATACTAAGAAGTCTTTCTGCCTTGATTGTATCTAAGCACTAGTGAAACACTTGGATAAGTGCGTTAGTGTATCAGGGGATTATATACAGAAATCATTTTTTACTTTTATAACTGTGTTCTGTTATTCTGCACAACCGAAAGTCCCAGTTTGACTTGAACATCATTTTTCTTGCAATTATTGATGTCAAAATTTTAAACCAGTCCTTGTCATAACTACAAACACACAAACTTTTTAAAAATCTGCGCATCTGTTATTTCTTTAATTTATTCATTTTGATGCTGCCTCACTGACAGATTTTGCCAATATGTTGCCTCTAATGCTATTTCTACCTTTACATTTAGAAGACTCAGTCCCTGAAGACACACCAAACTCTCCTCAGAACTTGATGACATCTGAAGTGACAGCACGGAGTTTCCGCGTGTCCTGGACCCACGCACCAGGCAGTGTTCTGAAGTACCGTGTGATTTACTATCCTAACAAAGGAGGTCAGCCCGAAGAAGTAAGTGTCTAATAGGTCTATGATGTAGCTAAAGCGTAATGCTTGACCTCCAATTTCCCATTAGGCCATAAATTATATGTGAACAGCTAAAGTGCTACTAAAATTTAAAGGTGTAGTTTGTAAATACTTTGACCTCACTGCTGCCTACCAGGTGAAATGCAATCAAAGTGAAAATATCGACAGGTTTCCTCTACTCTATGACTTTAGACACACCTTTAAAAAAAGTATATCATTATTTCAACTGATTAACCATATAAGAAACATATCAGTTAAACCCAGAATCATGTTAACATTTCTACTGTCCTTGGAATGCTAGATTTCCAATCATGCCAGGTTGATTCATGTGCTGTATTAATAATAGAAAAGGAACACTCTTACTCCCATGTTATTCCCTCAGGCTGATGTACTGCAGTTTAGCAAGTTATGTTTATAAGACAAACACATAAAAAATATTATGAAGAAACATTTTCATTGTGAGAAAACGTTGAGATTTGTTTTTGAGTTGTGGGATTTAGTATTGCATTGGAGTAATTTGTAGTGATATGCATCTCTTGGTAAGATAAGACAGGATATATCGCTGTGAGTCTTCCCCATTAACCACCTGCTTCTCAGAAAATATTTATCAGCAGATTGCTTACAACTGTCGGCTCTAGACATGTCTAGAGGTTTGGAACTAATGTGTATGAAGCTAAAACCTCTTGAAATGTGTTCCAAGAAATGAAAGCAAAATAAGCTCTGATTTAATACTAGGTTGTGGTGGGTGGCACAGAGACCTCAGCAGTGCTGAAAGACCTGAGCTCCCTGACTGAGTATGAGATCGCTGTGTTTGCTGTGTACACCGCCTCGGCCAGTGAGGCTCTCAGGGGCAGGGAGACCACACGTGAGTCTCACACACAAACTCATACATGAACACAATTACCTCACAATCACAATCAACACTCAGTACATTTGTATGAAAACCTTATTGCATGTGCTGTGTAATTTTATCATGCAGGTTATTAATGCTTATTTGTACTTTACCAACCTGTTTGGTCTTAAAAGTACTGCAATATGCAATGACACTGTTGTAATATCAGGATATATTAGAATTCTGAATGTGTTTTTTCAGTGGCTCTGCCTGTGGTCAGAGGTCTGGAGCTGTATGATGTGACACACAGCACCATGCATGTTCGATGGAGATCTGCAGAAGGGGCTTCTGGCTACATGCTTGTGTATGCACCTATACGCAGTGAAACTGCTGATGAAACAGAGGTAAAAAAAAAAAAAATAGCATGATATGTTTGGGTATCACATAGCTAAGTTTCATAGCTTTGCCTTTGTTAGAGGCAAGGGATGCATTGTTACTGATAATAACATCAGATATGGATCTGACATGTATTAATTGTAATTATACCTATAAAAAAATTCACAGGTACAAGCATCTAATTCCATGTCATACAATGTGACATAAAGATGGAAATGATGGAAAAACGTTCAATCAGCGATCGTTATTTATTTTATTTATTTATGCATTTCTTCTAGATGTTTGCTTTCTCCTAAGCTGCTGTTTTTAGTCATATGCAGCCTGAGCCACATTTATTGACTGTCCTACTTTGAGAACATTTAAATTAAGCAATCAATACCTTCACGCTTATTGTGATGCATAAAGTGTGCTGAGTCCTCATTGACTAAATGGAGTTTTCATTAATAAACCACTGAGGAAGCAAGTGGCTTGAAGCCCTGATAAATCCTTTAAAGATGCCTGTGGTGGACTTGTTTTGTGTTGCAGGTCAAAGTAGCGGACACCGTGACAGACTTTAGGCTGGTGGGTTTAAGCCCGGATACAGACTACACAGTGACAGTCTACGCCATGTTCGGAGATGAGGCCAGCGATCCTGCTACTGTGCAGGAGACCACCTGTGAGTGATTTTCTTGTAATTTTACATAATACTGTAAGTCATTCTGGATTGCATTCTCTAACGTTTACTGTTGTTTAAGATGTCCACTTGGTGACTCAGTAGGATGCAAGTAAAGTGAACTAAAACCAAAATAACTGGGCATTTTTTGCGCTCTGGGCATAGCCTAATTTCATGTGTGTGTTCAGTGGCCCTGACGGCTCCTCGTAATCTTCGTGTCACTGAGGTGGACCACAGCTCTGTGCGGCTCAACTGGGACGCACCGTCGAGCACAGTCAAAGGGTATCGACTGGAGTACGTCAAAAGTAATGGTGCAGAAACTAATGAGGTTGGTTGAAGTCAGGTGCATATGTACTGTGTTTAGACAAGGATACTGATTGTTTTTGTAAATTTGGAGGACATTGTAAACAATTTGCTATCATTCATGAAGATTTAATATAATATTTTTGTTAAAAAACTTGAGTTTAAATTTAAGTTCTAAACTGCTTCATTTCAAATCAGTTGAGGTAATATATAGACAGAGGTTAAAACAAATATTGTGTCAATATCTTACTACCTATGACCCTTCAGTGTGCTTGCTCATGTTCTGATTGTGCTAGCTACATATACTGTATACATATAGCATAATATACACTGATCAGCGATAACATTAAAACAATCTAAATATTAAGCCTAATATTGTGTAGGTTCCACTTGTGCCACCACAACAGCTCCACAGGACCTTTGAAGGTGTACTGTGGTATCTGACATCAGGCTATTGCAGATAGCAGCAGATCCTTTAAGTGCTGTAAGTTGCATGGCGTTGCCTCCATGGGTCAGACTTGTTTGTCCAGCATATCCCATGGAAGCCAGATCAACAACCTTGAAGTCTTTGCCTGCTAAGCCCCATACACAGCAAGTTGTTATGCACTGGGTGTTCTGATACCTTTCAGTCATGGCCAGCAATGCACAGCATGGTGCTGCATTACTTTTCTGTGGGATCAGACCAGACAGGCTAGCCTTTGCTCCCCACGATGTTATTCAATTCACCTGGTGGTGCTGATGGTGGTAATAGTCTTGTATAGTACTAATAGTATCATACTTGACTGACAGAAACATATCTATTTGTGTCTGAACTTCTAACAAGGTTTTACTATTTTGTAATTTTTTTTTAAATTAATTATTTATTTTGGTTCTACCAATTCCCATCTAGGAACTATCTATACATGACAGATACCAACCTTGTAGATCACCCACTATCACGTAACCATGATGTCAGTAATGAAACAGTACAAAACATTAACAGTATGAAAGTGCAAACATTTTTTTTTTCAGATTATGCACTCCTAAAACTGCTGAAATGTTTTTTACAAACAGAACCATTAAATGATTCTTTGAGTTTCCGTAGAACTACTAAAGGACCTGGCACTAACTACTACTCATTATGCACTATATACTGGCCTAATGGAACATAATGGTAGAAGTGTATTATTATTATTATTATTATTATTATTATTATTATATGTTTAATAACAGAATAAGATTATGTACCTTGGTCTTTATGTAACCTTGGTTTGTTTCTGATTTGTTAACGCGATTGCATTTTGTAACTCAGGTTGAAACGGGTCCAGTTTCTAACGTGTACCTAAGAAACCTGGCCTCCCAAACAGAGTATGCAGTGTCTGTGTTTGCAGTGTACAATGGGGATCAGTCAGAACCCCTAAAGGGAGTCTTCACCACAAGTAAGAATAGTTTGTTTTAGGACCATACAGACCACAATCATTAAAAAAATGAATTTGCAGTATAATTTGCAGTTGCGTTTTTTTCTGGCCTGAGCTCAGATTTGCCCCAAAGCCTTACTTTTATCAGATTAAGTACTATTGCTGATACAGTAGTCTATTACACTCAGCAAGCATTCATTATCCACAGTCCACAGTGTGATAGATCTGTACCATCATTTTCACAGGCAGCCTGTCAGTGTCATTGCAGTAATCTAATAGCACACAAAGAATTTTGTATAGCTTTCCTCTGTCTTTAAGAAGGAAGTGTAGCAGCTGTTTCAGCAAGTTTACTCATGGCTAAAATCAATCAAAAATATGCTAATTTGCAGATAATGTTCAAGCAAAGAAAAAAAATGCAGATGTCAGTGTAGGCTTACTTTGTGGCTAGAAATTGCAGAACTGTATGCCAGAATAGTGCAATAAAGTCACAATGCACAAATATATGTTATAGTTTTTTGGCTAATAAGACTGCTTGATTAGTTCTCTACCTTGATGGCACACAGAACTCGTTCCAGCTCCACAGACCATTAGGATCGATGAGGTGACTCCAAATAGTTTTCGAGTCAGCTGGACACAACCAGGGGACGGCGTGGAACTTTATAAACTCGCCTGGAGACCCTTCGGAGGAGGAGGAGACACTAAGGAGGTTAGAAATATAACATGGTGTATATTGAAAAGCATTTGAAAAGCACTTGAAATATATACATGGCAGAAATGGAGGCTCTAGTTATTTGCAGAAGCATTGTAATAATCATAAATTATCAACAGAACACTAGAGGCATTCGGAGGAGATGTCAGTGCCTCAGTTTTATCATCATGCGGTTCTGTTTGGTGCAAAGATAAATGCCACAGAGCTGAAAGTTCCAATCTCGCTGACCTTCACCTGAACATGATATTCGGGAAATACTGTCAGCTAGAATTTAATTTTCCCAGTTGCTACAAAAAGTGTTGTGAAACACATTGCCAGTAAGGCATTTCTCATCAGTTCCAAGAGCATGCAGCTTCTCTCCACACAATTCTGCCATGAATTCCTGACAGTTGGAATTAAATAATTGATCACGCCCGAGTAGGAGATAGGACTTTTTGAAGTGAACATAGATTTATGAAGGAATTTTATATCAAGATATTTGTTAGGTAGCTGAGTGTGATTTATTATTATTATTTTTTTAAGTCTGGCTTGAAAAACTATATCTGAGCTGATACTGTTTCCCCTCATCAACAATTCTGATATAATTTTTCATTTTATTATTCTATATACCATCACGAACCAGTACACACCCATATCAGACATGTTTATCTAAATAAATATATTTCAATTCTTTGTTGCAATACATGGTGTAGAGCATTGTGTGTGTGTATGTGTGTGTAGTAAAATGCATCAGAGGTTTTTATGACTGGCCGGGAGTCGGTGCAGCTGTACTTTACAGATAGCGCTGCAGGTCAATATGTTTACTGAAAGCCGTCGGAGCAGAAAATAATGACACGCCATGAGATGGGACTGGAATGGCACCGCAGCTCCATGACCCACAGCTGCTGACATATTCTCACAAAATATCTAGACTTACTTTGATGAAACTCAATACCAGAATCTATTGCTTGTATGATCATCTGTATATCAAACAATATTTTGTTTCAGTGGTTTCTTTACTTGCTTTTATGGTATTGTGGTGGTGTTGCATTTGCCACTAAGTTAAACTTAAACTATGCTGCTTTTATATAATGTTTGTACACAAATATTAAGGTTTTAATGAGGCGCAACATTCTAATTCATTCATTCATATGTTAATTCCATTCAACAGAAATGAGCATTGTCTAAAACATGAAGGGCGTTCAAGTCAAAACGGGACAGGGCGATACAATTTCTTGTGAAGACATAAAAACGACTGACATTTAGAGAAGACTTCAAGCACATTACGGTGATTAGACTCTTAGCTGTAGTAAAACATTTGAATGGTGAAAACAGTATAAAGATGGCCATATGTCCATCAATGATGATCCTGACTGAGGTGGCCTGGAGCATACTGCAGTCATTCTCGTAAACATTCAGCGAGCAGACGCCTGAACCTTGAAAATCGAAGGGTAACTTGTCCCCAGCTTTCAATAGAGACGCATCTGTCTGTGGAAATTGTAAGCAGGCAATCATTCACGAACACCACTTGCGCATTAGAAGAACTCGGCTGGGATTTATTGCCGCACTACTACACGGCAGTGGTACTGTAACTCAATGTGTTAAGGGTCTGAGTTACTGAGGTGAGCAGTTCACGCACCAGCCACTGTTGAGCCCTTAACCCTGACTTCTCCTGTATCATGTCTGACCCTGCACTCTGACCCCTGTTTCCTAACAACCTGCGATATGCAAAGAAAGAAATTTCACTGTGCAGTATTGTTTATGTGACAAATATAGGCTTAACACAACATATCCAGTACAGTTCTGACCTTGCTTCAAGCTATTTCCACATGTTTGGGACATTAACGGAGTTCCTTGGGAGACCAGCATTTCAGTCATGAAGCAGGCATACTGAGGAAACTTCCCACCTTTATGGTATCCAAGCACTAGTGAAACACTGGGATAAATGCATTAGTGTATCAGGGGATTATATAGAGAAGTAAAGGTAGTTTATATTATCATAACTGTGCTCTGTTATTTTTTTTTTACAATCAAAAGTCCTGGTTTTAACTTGAACATCCCTTGCATATATTAAATTGCGCATTTTTGAAACTTTAAATTCAGGCTTTGTCAGTCATGATTTTCATTAATATGTGATTTATACAACTTTTTTTCTGTTTGTGTTGTAAAGGTGATTGTACCAGGCAGCATGAAAACCTTTGTGGTAAATGATCTTTCTCCTCTTACTGAGTATGAAGTGCTCCTGTCCGCTGTCTACAGAGATGAGGCTGAGAGCAGTGCTGTACCTGCATTAGAGACCACATGTAAGAGAGATCAGTGATCCTTTTTTTTGGTTGTTCTAGATGGATTTTTCCGAAGTACAGTTTTACTACTGTATGTAAAAACCTTTATATTTTATATTTGGTTTACTAAATAAATGTTGATTTATTCTGCGCATCATAGTACAGTGGAACCTTGGATTGCGAGCATAATTCATAATGGAAGTGTGCTTGTACTGTATATCAAAACATTCATATATCAAAGCAGATTTCCCATATAAGAAATAATGGAAACTCTGATGATTCATTACACAACCCAAAAATATTCATATAAAAATAACTAAGACAAAATATTAAATAAAAATAAAACAAATTAACCTGCACTTTACCTTTGAAACAAATCCCAACAGAGCAGTGTTTTCAATAGTGTATGTGTGTGTGTGTGTGTGGGGAAAGGAAACACTGCTCTGTCTGGAAACTTCTTTAACAAAGAACCTCTCCAATGACACTTGTGCGTGTGTGCGGACACACTAACGGAATCATATTTTTACTGCTGAAAAGTAAAAATAAGACAATTTAACCTGCACTTTACTTTTTTTATCTTCACAGAGCAGTGTTTCCGTTAGTGTGTGAAGGCGAGAGGAGAGGAGAAGGGAGGGGGCTACTGTGTAGGACAACTTTGACACACACACATGCGCGTGCACATGCATGCACAAGCACACACGCACACACACTAATGGAAACACTGGTTTGTCTGGAAACTTCTTTAACAAGGAATTTCTCTAATTTCACTCGCGTGCATGCTCACACACTAGCGGAATCAGTGCTTTCTGACCGAGAGAGAGAAACTCCAGAAACTGGATCTTTAACAAGAAACCTCTCTAATGACGCGAGAGAGAAGGACAATTGGCTCAGTTGTGATCACGTGACGCTTGGCAGTGCAGTAAGCGCATGCTTACTACTCGTATATCAATCCCTCGCTTGTTTCTTAAGTTTAAATTCATTAAAACATTTTGCTTGTCTTGCAAAATGCTCGCAGATCAAGGTACTCACAATCCAAGGTTCCACTGTACTAAACTTACTTTGCCTAAGTTTTGACTTGTTTTAGTAGTCATCTTTTAAAATGTAATTAGATTTGAAATTTCAAATATAAACCATGTCTCTGTATCTCTCTTTCTCTCTTTCTAGTACCCATGCCTACTACCACAGCCTTCCCCACTACAACCCCACCAGGTGAGAGCTGACTGATGTGTGTTTGGCCATGGTGCTGTGCTGTGTGAATCGGCCAGTGGAGGAGGCTTGTGCTCAGGTCCACTGGGAGAACGAATGAGAGACAGAGAACTCTTTGTTCCCAGTCTCTTTGCTTCTTTTTCTCTGACTTGTATCCTGGAGGAGCCAGATGGTACTTGTTTACCGCTCCAGCAGAAACATTGTTTACTGCTCCAGGAGAAAGCACCGTGGCACAGCCTGCTAAGTGGCTTAATCATTTGTGCTTCAGAATTGTTTGTGCTTTAATAGTTTATCACATTAGTCTAGTGGCAAGTGGGCAGGTTTCCATTAGCAACGACTCACAACCTGCTGTTGCTTTTTGTGCACTTGTGATACCTTTTTGGGGAGGAGTTGAGTTAAGGAATTAGAAGAGATAATTCATTCAGCTGTTTTCTCTTCAGTGAAGCGGCTGGGAGTGACCAACCTGCTAGTGGACGATGAGACCACTTACAGTCTGCAAGTCAGCTGGGACATGGATGATGCAGATATTGAGCAGTACAGAGTGACCTATGTTAGCCAAAAAGGGGACCGCGCAGAAGAATCGGTGAGAACACACAGCTTGCACGGACATGCAGTGCCTATTTGATGCCCAGACATAAATCTATCCCAAACCGTAATCTCAGTAAACCTAAAGAAAACATTCATGTCCAATTCCATGCAGAGGTCAACCTTACCATGGGACAAATAAAGGAAACAGTAACAAAAAACAGTAAAGTCTAATGCAAAGTGTTAAAAGAAAAAAAAAGTATAAAATAATGACATTTACAAAGAAAAAGAAATTACCTGAAAAAGTGTCAACAATAATTGCTAATTTAATAATTTCATTGTTAGTTTTTTTTGGTACTATTTTAAATGTTTCATATTTTAATTAACTATTATAAACTAGTTATATTATAAATACTAGTATGCTCTTTATATAGTTTTCAGAGACCTAATTCACATCCATAACACCAATAAAAAAAAAAAAAGCCTAAATCATTTATTCCAAAAATGACAGAGATTTGACAAAATGATGATTGGCAAAATATTGCATGCAGGTAGGTAGCTTGCCTATTCTAAATTAAATGAGTGTGTGAATGTGTGTAACTGTGCTGGACTGGCATCTTATCTGGGGTGAATTCTTCCACCGACCAGTGTTATCCCAGAGTCACCTCTATTATGACCAGGATGACCAGGCAGTTACAAGGATGAAGATGAATAAATGACTGGAAATAACCATGGTCCAAACCATCAGATTTTTACAGACATTTGATCCTCACTAAGATGTAAAACCATACCCACACACATACATAAACCAAAACATTGTCTTGTCAATTTTTAAAATGTTTTGTCTGGATGATGAAATAATGCTCCTTTTGCTCCCATCTCATGGACACCATGACTTGAGTACTCTGTAACTGTTTATAATAAAAAAAAAAAATCATTAACACAGAAAAAGTGGCAATAGTATTCCAGTGAGATCCTGTAATGTCAGGATTTTCTTCTCACTCACCCCAAATATAACATGAGAAATTTATTACCACTGTGTAGCAAGGAAATCTCAGAAGTAATCATAAGCCTTTAAACCCCCAGACTTACCTTTTTCACACTTGTAACTACATACCGTTCCTATTAAGCTTGGTTGTATTGACTGAAAAAAAAAAGTATCAATCTATCTGTCAGTTGGTATGCATATCCACGTAGCAGTGCTTTTTGGGTAGCCCTTGAGATGTTTATTCTCTCTCGATTGTAACTTGCTATAAGGTATGCCTCTGGCTTAATGCCCTTTGGGTATTTTGAACACTCTTCCCTGTAGTATAAACACATCTGCCTCTTAAATCAGTTATTTCTTAGCTGTAGAATACTTCTGAGATAGTGAGCAGATGCTGCATCTGGAAAGCCACAGCCTTTCTTTTAAAACTATATTTGACCGACATTGGTTCGACCTTGACTTGGCAAGATTATAGTCTGTCATGGCGCTGTTCAGCTAAACCTGTAAATCAGATCTGGCCAACAGAGAGGGGCTCTGACCCCCTGTTTCGCGATGATGAAATATTTAGCTATCCTTAAGGAAACAGTTTGAAATTATTTTCCAACTCGGTGCTGGAGCGGACGTCTTACCATCAAGAACACTCGAGTTTTAATTCTCAGAGTGAGACACTGCAGGTCAAGCTGAAAGAAAGATGAAGGAGGCAGGAGCAGGACAAAGGAAATTCCATTATCTCTTCAACTGACATTTAGGTCACTGCCACAGAGATGTGGTGAGAGGGATAGATGAAAAAAAAATGAGGGAGAATACGAGGAAGAAGAAGACCGGAGAACAATACATTCTTCATTGCTTTTGGAAAAGTGTCATACGAGGAAATAGTCATTTTGAAGAAATTTTTTCAAAGACATTTGGAGAGAGTGAGATAAAGAAAGCAGCTCCAGTCATCCAGTTTCAGCACCACATGTCTGTTGGACAGCTCCATTAATAGGAGTTCTGTGGGATCAGGCACCTCCAGCAGAGTGGCTGTACGCCTGGAGTGTACGCTTGATAAGGCTCATTAAACATGACAGGCTGTACACAAAGCAGCTGAAATGAATCATGATCTTTTATAAGACTTAAAAGAATTGCATGTTCATTTCTGTTGTGCGTGGTAAAGTCATGTACCACAAACATGAAAAACATTTACTGGTCCTTGCTCTTCTTTTTTAAGTAGTTGTGTTATAGTTGTTGTAGTTGTTTTATTTTTATTTTTTAAAGATTAATGT
Source organism: Clarias laeviceps (assembly GCA_030014305.1). Classification (NCBI taxonomy): domain Eukaryota; kingdom Metazoa; phylum Chordata; class Actinopteri; order Siluriformes; family Clariidae; genus Clarias; species Clarias laeviceps. The sequence goes on from JAQMYJ010000033.1 coordinate 12,028,966, forward strand.
AAAGTCAACCCATTTAATGCTAAATCCCATGGGTTTTATATTTTTGTTTTCAGTACTATGAGTTACTACGATGTAAAGCTGCTTTGGTTGTTTGACTCGATGTCTGTTTTTAGAAAAGTAAAAAAAAATGTAAATCATTTACAAATTAATTGAGATCATTATTCTTATTTGCTATTCTCCATGTGGCATGTTTTTGGTATCTGTCCAAAATTTCTATGAAGTAATGATTCTTGTTGTGCCATTGAAGATATATACTGTAGATGCTTCATGTAACAATCCTAATCCTAAGCATGTTGTAAATTGAGAATTTATTTTATTTTTATATATTTTTTAAGAATATTGTTGAATATCTTTTTGAACTATTCGAAATCATTTTACCTTCTTTTTACACTGATACCTTTACGCTCTATTCCTACATACAGTACTGACAGTCCTTTTATTTATTTATTATTCTTATTATATTTATTTTTATAAGTTAAATTTCGAACAAGAATTATGTAATACATAATGAAATTTAAACTTCTAATGATTAATTGATGCAGTGTAATCTATAAAAAAAAATTCATCCTTTTTAGCTTGATACAAATTTTACCTGACATCCACATTGTTGTGACACATAAACAGGTATTGCTCGATCCAAAAGATCTAAGATTGCGAGTGTGTGTGTGTGTGTTTGTGATTGATGATGTGTCTGTGAGTTGTGACTACCGCAGTATGGACAGCCCCCTATGTTTCAATTGTACCTGCCACATTTCATTAAGCAGCCCACCTTAAGTGAACCTTCCTAAAAGTAAACCAAGATTCATCTGTTCTTTACAAACTTTTATATGAAATTTTCCATATTTTGATCTGCATGTCTGTCCATATTTCTCTCACCCTCCAGGTGCTGGTACCAGGTAATAGAAAGACCGTGATGTTGCAGCCTCTTCTCTCAGACACAGAATACAAGATCACAGTTAACCCTGTTTTTCCAGAGGGAGAAGTCAGCGTGCTCTCTATGTCCTCTGTTGGCCGTACTTGTGAGTCGTTTCTCTTGTCCTCTATTCCTACACTACAGATGACATACTGTATTACCAGTGACCTACAGTACATGTGTAATATAAAACCCATGACATTGACATTATTGGCAAGAATGCTAAAAGTTGTTTTTTAGAACAAAATTAAATAAAAGCATATACAAGTAATGTGGTACAAATGTAATGTATGCCCAGCTAAGACCTATAGCAAACATTCCCTAATAACTTGTATGAACATCTGATACAGTCCACAAACTGTATTATTGGTGTGTCTCTATTGAAAAACCTATTACCACTGCCATGATGTCTTTCTCCTTACATGAAATCCAACTTTAAATCTCCCAAAAACATGCATAAATAATAATATCATTTCAGATTTAATTTTGTCAAAGCCAACTAATTGAGTAAAGTCTGGTTAGTTAAGGGAACCTTAATATAAAGAGTTAAAATATATACAGTATTGTGCAAATGTCTTAAGCCACCCCTCATATTTTTGCTTTCAAAGAGCAAGACTTTCCTGAAGGATGATTTTTGCTCTCATTTTTGGCAAACCAAAAACCTGACCAGTTTTAGAAGAATGTGTTTTGTTGGTTAAACCACACAGTTTCCTATGAATTATTCAAGCATAAAAACATCTAATTTAAGACATGAACCAGTGAGAAACAGGTACAGATGATGGCAGATGATCAGGCTGGTGATTAGTATATTGGTGATGCTGAATACTGAGTGTGTGGAACAGACGAGAGGGGAAATGAGGTTGCTCCTGTGGTTGTTACATAAACAAACCATTTTCAAATTGTATCTTTAGGTTATTTATATACATGTACATGTGGCAGTAAAACATTTGTTCCCATTTTGTTAATTTAATTCACATAAAAGAATAAAATTTAATATGAAGATATGCGGGGTGGCACAAGACTTTTGCATAGTGCTGTACTTCTTGATGTTACTGTATGTACATTTGTTGTACTTGTGTAAAAAAAAAAATCCACTCCTCTCACATCATCTTCAGCTTTTCCCACTAAACATTTAAACACATTTAAAAATGCAGTTTGTGTTGCCACACTCTCTCCAGCCTACCATGAGTGACAGTGTAAACAATGCCGTAACAAGAAACTTTACTTCTGCTATAAGTCAGGAAAAAAGATCTCTGAACAGCAAGCATCAGTCGATACCACACCATTCTTGTAGCTTTTTATGCAGATGCGGTTGGCCAAGGCCAGAGGTTCATTCCTGGCCCCTGTGGAGGGCATTTTCAATCAGGCAACCTAATATTGATTTTACTCTTTAATAAGCTTAATGAAAGCCATCCATTATAGCACCACTCTCCCAGCAGTAATGAAGTGATCAAACTAGCTTTATTTCCTCTGATGGAATTGATTATGTTTACCAGTCTCTCAATGATCACTTTCCAATGACAATTTACCGTTCTGTGACTCGCTGATTAGAAGTGTTAACGACACCTTGCAGTGAACTCTAATTGAAAATGAATTGCAGCTTATATTGGTTCTTTGCATTAACAACTTGATTAATATGAGGTTCTTAATCTGATCTGGTCTTGTTTCTGATTGCGTTGCGGGTTATAAGAAGTGTCAGCAGGGCAATGCATTCTGCAGAAGATTCACTCTGGGACAGTTGATGGGGTGTAAGGTTTTAAAGCCAAGACCTGTAATGGCTATTTACTCTTATGTTCCCTAGTATAGTTAAAGGTTTAAAGCTTCTTAAAAAAACTCTAGCTCAGACAACTGAAGAACCCTAAGTTTTGTCTAATTGTAACCATTTAAAAAAGAAAAGAAACTATCTGGTTCAGCCTTTATTCTTCACACATACATTACTGCACAGTGAAATTCTTTATTCTTCGCATATCCCTGCTTCTTGTTAGTATGCACAGGGTCAGCCATTTAACAGCACCCCTGGAGCAGACAGGGTTAAGGGCCTTGCTCAAGGGCCCAACAGCAACAACCTGGCAGAGCTGGGGCTCGAACTGCCGATCTTCCGATCCATAACTCAGAGCCTCAACACACTGAGCCACCACTGCCCCATTATCCCAAAATCCCGGTTCCATACTGTCTATTGTTCCATAAGTCCAGCATCACTGGAGAAAAGTATAAAACTACTGTAGAAATGCATTTCTGCAAGAAATTGCAAAGTGTGATTGCTCACAATTTATAATCTGGAACCTTGCTATCATCAGAACCTCACAGTTGTTGATTGTTTTGACTATTCATTTCAATGAGAAAAAAAGAGAGGTAAAGAGAAAAATTAAGGATGGGGGGAGATTAGAAACTTTTTTATGCATTTATGCATGCAGTCACTAAGAATGTCAAACTTTCATTTACAGAAGTTTTTTCTCTAATATACAAATTTATATGAATAGAAACGATCATCTTTATTCTTGTTTGCTCAGATACCTAAAGGCTTTTCATATCTAATAATTAACAGCACTGTGCAAAGGCACAGACACTTTTGTATGAATTTTGTTCAGTATAAATTTCGTTACATATGTGTATCATGTCTGCATTATTATGTAAAAAAACAATTAATCATTTCTAAAATTTAATTTTCAAATAAATAAATAAACAAATAAATTTAATTGAAGAAGAATATACGGTTTTATATTTGTCTAAAGAAAGCAACATATTACATATCAGACAAGTTTTCAGACGAAAACAAAAAAGTAGTGTAGCCTTCTTGGTTTTGCATGAAAATAGAAAGCAGCAAGTGTTGCCAGAAGAACTCTGGCATATTCTCCAGCACACTCAGTTTTACTAATAAAAATGCACCACTAATCATTTCCAAGCATAGAGTTTTCACACCAAATATTGACTGTTTATTTTATTACTCTTTAGTGCTCTTTAAAAAAAAAGTCTCTTTTATGTTGAAATCTTTGCCTATGGATATGGATATCTTTTGTATGTGACCAAGACTTTTGCACAGTTCTGTAAGTAAAACAGCTGTGCAGTATCTCCATGCTTATGGCCACATACACACATGAACCTCTCATCTTAAATCATCTTTATTACGTGATATTTAACCAGATGTTAATTGTAAGGGTCTTGATAATTTCAAAATACTTAAATACTGCTTAGAAGGTTCAAAAGCAGTTCCCAAGACTTTTCCACAGTACTGTAAGTAAAACAGCTGTTAGGTTTACATACTGTACAGTACAGTAATACCACAGACTTGACAAACATACAGTATATAACAAATTTAGTACTAAAGATAATATGGTGCCTTAGGCTTCTGCATAGCACTGCACATTAACAGTATAGATGGAAACAGGGCATTATATATTTGTAACCTGGGTCTTTGTGGTATCATTCTGTATTTACCACTCAATTCACACATTCAATCATTTTTCTTTTTTTTTATTGCCAGCCTTAAGATAAAATAAAAATAACCTCTTTACTCTGTTATATATACAGTAGTCAGACATCCTTAGGCATATAAAGATTTACATTGGAAAAGATGTTTAGTATTTATTTAATCATGTAATATTTCTCCATCTTCACGAAAAGTCAAATGGGTCATTTTGGCTTGGACTGAATGAAAAGGGTTAATGGTATATTGTATTGCTACAATTGAGGGACTTTAGCTCTAAAAAAGAATATAGCCATCAGTGAGTAACAACAATGTAGCCCACGAGCCTTTTGACAATGCATGATGTCAAATCTTCATTAGGTGGCTAAATTACCTGGCAGGGAGGTTATAATGATGAAAAGGAATAAAAAATGAATTAAAATTAATACCATAAGGGAAATTTGTGAACCTGACTGGAGATAACACCAGGTGAAGACAGTGATAATTGGAACGCTGAGAGAATTAGGAGGGTTGGCAAACATGACAATGATGAATGTTCTAGCTGCTTAGGCTGAAATCACTTGTTAGGTATTGCACCGAAATCTAGCGTCTGCTGAAAGTCGCTCTAGGCTTCGAGTAAACACAGCTGTTCCTTGTTCTGATTATGTTTTTCCTTTGCTGGCCAGTACCACTGACTGCACCGAGCAACCTGAGGGTGTCTGAGGAATGGTACAACCGCTTCCGCCTCACCTGGGACACACCTGCCTCACCCACCATGGGCTACAGAATCATCTATCAGCCTACATCTGGTGTGTATCTCCATGCTTATGACCACATACGCACATCAATCTTTCAACTTAAATAATCTTTATTAAGTGATATTTAATCAGATGTTAACTGTAAGGGTCTTGATCATTTCGAAACTACTTAAATGCTGCTTAGAAGGTTCAAGAGCAGTTCAACAGAAACACATTCATATCTCTGGAAGTTTGATGCCACAGCAATTATTGAGCCAGTGGTCGAGGGAGCGCAATTTGCCATATTATGGGTGGAATGGATGGCACATTCTCTCCCATGTCAATCAGAGTGGCACTAACCAATCATGCATGTCTGTCAGATTATGTACTGTATGTGGAAGAGGGTAGATTGCACTTTGCTTTGAGTGTGTTACTTCGCCCTGGGCTGCAGCAGGAGAAGCTGTTTAAAAAGTTTTATTTTTTGGTGGAAGCCATTTTAGCCATGTTAGCCTTGGTACCAATCTTACCGGCGGTTTGGTAGCAAAACTGTGGTAAAAATGAGGAGAAGTGTACGAATGTTTGAATAATACTATGATAAACATATACAGTGTCCCTGTATTTATGGTTAGCTATATATTCCTATGATTCAAATGTCACTAACTGAAACTGTTATATTTGTTATTTATCTAGACTTCTCCTCATTTTTACCACAGTTTTGCCACCACCATCGACCCAGCTCTTGCCCATCACATTGCATGTATAGTGGAGGACTGGAAGCATGTTATTATTCATGAAGTTATTAGGCATGAAAACCACCTGGGTAGGATTGGTACCAAGGCTAACATGGTAAACATGGCTTCCACCAAACATTGGTGGCTGAGTGGTAGGCGTCTGTCATGTAGAGGGGTCCAGGGTCCCTTCCCAGCCAATGCCCAAACCCAGCTATGGATCCAGGGCTTCATTATGGCCAAGCCCCAGCCCAGATAAACAATAGGAAGTGTGAAGAAGGGCGTCTAGGTGTAAAACTTGGGCCAGGCCTGGATTAGATGGTCTGCTGTGTCCACCACTTAACAGGAACAGCATCCTTTTTACTTTTATATTTATCTGTTTTTGTCATTGTTTGTGAACAGTGCCATTGATTCCGGAGTTGATGTAATTTACACCTGGCAATGCTTTTAGGATTTTAAACAAAGCTTTTAATGTGTTAGACCAAGGCCAAATTGAATAAATGCTGCTGGTAAAACCATGAAGCTAAGAAACAGCCATCTGTTCCTACATCTGCTGGACTGAATATGACCATTCTTCCATTTGTGGGATTTGTTTCAGCTGTAAACAGAGAGGTTTTGGTTGTAGAACACCAGAAGGAAAAATATCCCTCACTTTCTGTTTTTTCCACTGCAACCTCTTGAGAGGAGACTCAAATCGTACTTCCATAAACTTTTGATTTATATTAAAAGTTGAGCCTGTGAGGGAGAGAAGCGGCTACTCCAGCTATGTTTAATAACTCCTTAAACAAGCAGGGCTACGCACACTGCAGAAGCATCATAAAACTGCTGCTCATTTGGCTATTCTGTATCAGAAATCTGCCTGGGTTGCGTATCTGTGTATGAGTCAAGGGTCAAGAGAATCTATACTTTAATATTATCTAGAATTGCGCGGATCAGCTGTTTCTTAATTGTCTCCTCTTTTGTTTCGCCTGTGATCTTTCTGTGAAGGAATCGGGGAGGCAGAGCTTTGCTCCATGCTGTTTTCCTTTTTCATTATTTGGTCTTCTGCTACGCTGAACTCTGATTGTCTTTTTCTTTTGTGCTATTCTGTGCAACGGAGCAAGCTAAATCCCTGCCTGATTAACACCCTTCAGGTGAAATTAGTTTGTGTGCTGGTGTTGCTAAGTAGTGAATTAATGCAGATTTGGTTAATTTGACATTGAAATTTATGTATAGTGTATAGCTTTGTCGATGTACAGTATTTATGTGCGCTGCCTACTGTGAGTATGGGTGCTAACATTTGTTATTTGTTTGGTATCGTGTTTTGTGTTCAGTCCCTGGCCATGCTCTGGAGACGTTTGTAGGAGATGATGTGAACACACTGCTGATCCTGAACCTGCTGAGCGGCACAGAATATGGGGTCAAGGTCATTTCTTCATACACAACAGGCTCCAGTGACCCTCTCATCGGCACAGCCAGGACACGTGAGTCTGTCTGTCACACACACACACACACACACACACACACACAAACTAAGCGTGTACAGTAACTCAATTCAAATACAGATTAAACACAATTGTGTTTTAAACTGATACAAATAAAGATGTTAATAGGAAGAACACGATTCATGTTTAGAAAGCTTCATAGGACATCTGGTTGAGAGTAGAGGTTTGACATGAACTAATTCTAACATGTGGTGCTGACACATTTACAGCGTCATTAGTAACTGCCTCGTCAGGTTTGTGGTAGTTTGAGTTAAACTTCTAGTTACCTTTTATTTTGGGCAATAGAATTAAATAAATTTGTCAGAAATTTTTAAAAGACACTACCAAAAAAAAAACCAATAAAAACATCTCTTAATGAAATTAATATACAGTACAGTAGCTGAGGTAAACTAACTGTGAGAGCCATAACAATTAGATTGTACTGACCTGTCAGTGCTGATATTTTTTCAAAGAAAGAAAGAATGAATGAATGAAAAGTAAAGTAACTGAATGGGAAAAAAGTTGTAGGCATCATCCACTTTTTAATGTTTAAATTTAAATACAGCTATGAATAATTAGAGCTCTGACAGATACAGGTAGTGACTTTGTGTTTCCACTTTAATATGCACATACACACAGACTTTGGAAACTCAGATCAGATGTCTTAAGGTGACACTGCTGCCTTAGAGAACTTTTAGGTTGTTGTCTCAGTGACAGTAAAGCTTTTCCTAGTTTAATGAAATTTAATTTGTGTACAACCCTTTCCCCATTTTGTCCAAAATTTAGACCCCCTTTATTTCCCACCCATCAAGCAGTTTTCCCATATCACACAACAGCTACGAACTAGGGAAGGTGGAGTCTAACAGAGCTTCCTCTCTGACACATGGATCCAGGCAACCAAGTCTATGTTCACATTAACGGCCTGAAGTGAATAAATTCTGATTTTTTTTTTTTACCCTAATGTAACATATATCAGATTTTTAGGTCTGTCTGAACTCACAAATCATATCCAATACTTAGTCATATGACCTGAATGAGAGCTGGAAGATCAGTATTCATGTGATTTTATTTTTCTGGCAGTGCAGAGATTTAATATCAGTGCTAGCAATAGCTGCTAACTTGCTGTCCTCCAGAGCAAAACCATAAGCCTACTTTGCTAAAATTTCATCCATTGTTTGAAATAAGTGAGTGGTAGCATGAATTCATGATGTATTTTAACCCACGTATTGAAAGACGTATTGATGTGCACAAACGTGCCGTTTCAGAGGACACGCGCCTCCACATTTAAAATTAGATAAAAGTCACTTGTATTTTATGAATGTGTCATGACATGCAAATCCAATCTGACCAAAAATTGCAATTGATTTTGCAATGTGGCTTGTAATGTGAATGTAGCCTATTTTATGTAAAGAATATAATCTTTTTGAATTGTTGCTCATGCAAAGAGCTATCTGTGCTCTTCCACATACAGTACATGAGCTCGAGTTCCAAATACATTGGCGAGGCTTGCTGGGATTTACAGGGGAGAGAGAATTAACCATCCCGCTTAACAAGAGAGTGCTGGCAATTTATTTTTATTTATTTATTTTTTTTACGGCTTTTGGCTATAGGTGGAAGTGGCAACGATAGGTACAATTTAGTTTCTTAGTGATGCTTTTTGGTGCAGCTTTACAGGAATCCAGAAGTAGACTTAGATCAATATCCAGCTGAGCCAGGGGAGAAACCATGAGAGGAAACAGAATCAAAGTGGCACCTATCCCATATGTTGAATTGTAAATCATTATTCTTTTACTGTTGCATGCTTTAAAGTCAAGCAATACTGAATGTGCTGATACGATGTTCATTATGAGTATCATTGTCTTTCCTTACAGGAGCAGTTCTAAGGTGATTAAAAATTCTTCCTTTGTAGTGCATCTTATAATCATCAATCTATTTTTTAAGCTGAAGACTTGTTAAAAGCTCTTTCTGAAATAGAGATGGTTTCATGACAGACAGCCGGAGGAATATTAATGTTCAGATACACAGCTACTGTAATAACAGTCCTTTGCATATAAATGTGATAGCGCAGGCTGTATCACAAACTAATACATTTCTAAGCTTTTCTCATCAAATAGGGAGTAGATTGGGGTTTTTTTTTATTTCCAGCAAGGCCTGCGGGTACACAAAAGAATTCTGGTGTGCCATCGAGTCACTCTTTCAATTTACCTTACCTAGATAAGCAAAAGCAGTGCCTGGATGTCAAAGTCTTGGGATGTTTTTGTAAGAAAGATTCGTTTTGTCAGATAGCGTTTTAAAAGGACATATCTGCCACCCATCGTTAGATCCTTCTTAGGAAGCTTCTGTGTGTGTGTGTCCCTGTAATGAAGCCAGTTCTAAAATGTTATTGCCTTGTGATGCTGAAAAATATAATACTGTCTAGCTATTTGAAAAAAAGCTATTTACCTCCTGTTTGCATCATCTGAGGGAAACTGAAAGTCTGTTGTAAGATACGGTAATACAGTACATCCAAACACTTCACTTTTTAATTTTAAATGATATATATTAATATATTAATAGAGTTAAATGATATATATTAATAACTATATATAAAACATCAACATAATACTTTCTCTACTAATGTTTCATATAGTTTCAATTTGACCTTTAAATAATGAAACCTTTAATGCCAGATTTTTCGATTGACTCTGTTTTATCGTCCAAAGCCAGAAGCTCCTCTCAGCATGAACATAGCTTATTAAAAATAATGTAGCTTATATAAGAAAGGGAAGGTTTGTGGCATGCATTATTCAAAACCCTAATGGCTAATCTTCTGGATTGTGCCATACAGTATGTGTAGTGCAGACTTTTGAGTCTTCATGCAGTCACATTCTTTTTTTTACTGAACAGCGAAAAAACAAAAGGGCTTTGTCATTTCATATTAAGCGTCCTACATGGGCCATTAATGAGTGAGAAGATTTTTAAAGAAATATTCATGCTTTTTATTTGAAGTGTGGTAATGGTTATGTCATGGTTCATGGTGCAGGAACCAGAATTCAGCCACAGAGAAAGTTATCGCTGACCCTGATCAAATATTAGGATTCAGTCTGTTTTACGGTAAATCATGAAAGTCGTATTGTTGTACTGAGTAATGTAAGCCATGTGGCTTGTGGCTTTGGTTTGTGCTAAAACCTGTTAATTCCAAAGAAAGGCGATCTTTCTTTTTTTGCATTAGTTTTCTTTGACACAGCAAGTTTTGTGTGGCTTCCAAAAAAATAGAGCTGGTTAGGATCAGTTTTTTGGAAGCACCTTCAGAGAAGCATTATTTGATACGAATGCTGTTTGAACTTTATATTTTGTTTTTCTTCAGCTTTCTGTGTACTGAACACATCATCCAGAATACACTCATCCATTAGACGTTTGAATTGGTTAAATATGGACCCGCAACGATGACATTTATTGTATGAAACCAGCTGCACTGTATACCGTGTGCTAACCACCCACAAATAAGCAGTCCTAAAATATTTTTTACCCACACACACACACACACACACACACACACACACACACACACACACACACATGTACACACACATCACCCACTGTATATCACTGATGTACAGATTATATCTTGCTGATTCTATTACAGTAGAAACAAGCAAAAGAAAACCATATATCTTTCTAATATAACAGCACAGTCAAAACTCATAAATAGCTTGCTACATACTGTACATATAGTGGTGTAAAAAAAGTCTGAGAGCCCTAGTGAAAATAGTTCTTTGTGTATTCTATTCAAATTTAATACAACAATTTTCATTTCAAATTATTAATGGCATAAGGGAACGCAAAAGTCACGGCTTGGTACATACCTTGGCTTTAAACTCATGGTTTGGAATTTTTATGGTACATTGAAGTGAAAAATACAGGAAATTTATTTTATTTATTACAAATTTTAGTTGTAAATGTGTAAACTTGTACACACTTGTAAACATTGGCAAACTGGCCATGATTTCCTGAATGCATAATGAATGCACAAAAATAAACATTTTAAATATTGTTAAATATTAAGTTAAGCATCCAGGACTCTCTTGAAAAAGAGGTTTTGAATCTCAATTAGACTTTCCTAGTTAAATAAAAGTGAAATAAAAAAATAAGAAACTTTACTGATCAGAAAGGTAGGATGTTCCAGATTTAAAGCAGTTAACATGGTCAATAATCATTCGATATTTGCTTAGATTTAAATAGAAACATAGAAATTAGTATCTTGAATATTTAAGATATTGAGCATTTACAGTACTTTCTTCATTTTAAAGTCTAAGCTCTTCTGCTTTTTTTTTTCAGTTTTAATTAAAAATCCTTAGATTATCATTGAGGTCTTGGACCCCACTAAAGTTTAGTTAAATTAGATATAGAAATGATAACAGCATTAAAGTTATTCTGTAATTTGGGGGATATTTCACATACTGTATGTAAAAAATACAAAAACAGCGTTGTTTCCCAATAAAACAATAGTGGTTTAAGTTAGTACGTTTCTTCAGAGTTACATATCTGCTAGTTGCAAAGCTTAAGCATTAACCATTTTTTTTAATGATTATATACACTACTGGGTAATGTACTGTAGTTGACAGTTAGCAGAGTTAAAATTAAAATCAAAAGGAATCTGTAAACCATAACAGTTTGTGTTACATAGTTGACAGGCAATCAACATACTGTACCTAAGGACAGTGAGCTATTATAGAAAAAATATTTTTAAAAATTTTACACTTCCCACACTGTGTTTAAAATGTATGACACAGAGAAGTATTGGGATCATGTAATGCACGGTTTACAGGACAGTTACAGGACATTATTTTGTTGGTAGTTTTGTTGTGAGAACTATTATAGACATTTAAAAAATCTATATATTTAAATGTCTATATATTTAAACATTTTAAAAATGACATTTTCTTTTGGTATTTAGACTTTTTAAATGAATAGAAAAAATGTTCTTGTTCTAACTGTAATGTTTTTTATTCAATACTTTTGAAACCAAAAACCCTCAGTTGCAAAAATGGTCAATTTGGCAACCGTATGACAAGCTAATTTCCATTTTCAAGATAAGTGATGCATAGGATGCACACAAGGATAGTATGATATTATAAAATTGCATTCCACTATTAGGTAAAAAATATCATGTACCCCAAATTATAGAATGACTCATGAACATGAGTACACAGTACACCCATTGTACGTTATTATTACTGTATATAGAGGCTTACAGGTTTACAGAATTTCCATGCAGCTAATGAAAACATAGGAACTTTGAAAAGTTGTGTCATTGTGTCCTGATGATATTTGGTGTGTGTTGCAGTGTTTCTAGGAGTCAGTGGGCTCAGTACATACCAGGTGCAGATGAACAGCATGTGTGTACAGTGGCAGCCTGTCAGCCAGGCCTCCCTCTACAGGGTCATCATCGAGTCGCTGCTCAGTGAGTCACACCCTCTCCTATCCCTAACCAACCCACACACATACAGTACACACACACATACTCAAACAGATTTCATCAAAGGGAAACACTGCCATGTTCGGTTTGTTGATGTGAAAGAATTGGATACGCTTTGACTCTATCCAGCTTTCGTGCTCCTTCTATGTTCTTTGATGGCATGCTCTGACAGGGCTTATGTTCAGATTTGAAACAGCACCACTTTCATTTAATGCATTTTGTTTTTTTTTCCCATCCCTACTCTGGAAAAGTCTTGTAAATCCACCATTTGATTTGAGATTCAGGACTCGCAGCAGAGGGGCCCTACTGAAACCAGATCCAGCTTCTAGCTGCATTGTGTGTCATGATATGGATGAATTGTTCGAAATTCAAAATGCCCTCAGCAGAGACTCTTGGTTGTTTTTTTGTGCAGATGCTCTGTAGGGGTCTAATGTATAAGGCATACATTCTAAATAATACTCGTACTGTATGTATGCACATCAGCACTTCAGTATAATGTAAGTCATTATGTGCAATAAACAACTTTACTTTATGGGACTAGACCTTGCTTGTTTCATCCACATGACATAAAACGTTGAGTTGAGGGCTTTGTACATACTGGGGACAGGACAGGGAGTCCCTGCTACTTTCAGAAATGTGACTAGAATCAGAAGTGCAATTTGCTGTAACAACTGCATAAAGCAAGCATCTTGAATCAATGCGAAAATCAACCCGTGAGTCTCTTCAAACTCTCTGGAGAGCTTTAAATAATGAAACGTCATATGCTATTGTTTGAGAGGCTCAGAACACAGCTAACAAGTCTGATTGAAAGCATATTTGATCAGCCTTGTTAGCGGATTATGATTATTCCGGGTTGCATGATTATCAGTGTCATGTGGAGAAATGCAGAAAAGCCTGAAAGAGAGAGTGTCCTCATAGAGCTCCATAAATTTTAATGCGGGCCAGAGTTTAGAGACAGAAGCTGCGGATAAGCTTTTGAAAAAGTTCTGTGATTTTTTTTTAGCATCCAAGATTATATTATCTTATAAATTATCTTTTGGTTTGATTAGTCAGCACCAGCAGAGGCAAATGAAGCTGAAAGTACAAAGTCTCCGACAGTGATATTAGTAGCAAATGATATGAGGAGAGACAAGAGAATGTTGGCTATACAGATGGAGAGAAAGGGAGCATATGATTTGCTTATGTGTACTAAGAAGGTTTAGAAGCTTTAATATAATTCACTTTTCCTTGACCTCACTGACCCATCTGAATATATATGAACCTGTTGGATTTTTCATTTTCTCTGACTGCAGTAAGGCATTGATAACATAACAGCTTCGAAGGTGATGAATAGCAGCTATTAGACCACCTGTCTTCTGTCATTCCATGTCTTGCCTGTGACCATACATAATTTTCTCATATCCAATTTATTCACATTGTTTCTCATTCTGTAGGATAGTAATGTCAGGGGCTGACAAAGAGTGATCGTAACTGCACCAGACTCATTTTGCTTTTTGTAGTAAAGGCTAAAACGCAGGTGCATCCTGTTTCATGTGCTGCCCTGCAGGATGTCATCACCTGCTGTGGCTAATTTTGATTAGCAGATTTGGTTTCATTGCAATTTGATTATAGCTGAGCTCAAAGTATTTTGTCAGGGAAGCAACACGCTTGAGTTTAAGTCTTCTCCACTCATCTTATTTCACTTTTCCCTTGCAGATGGTCACAGACAGGAGCACAGCGTAAGCGGTGGTGCCTTCAGGCAGTGTTTCTTCAACCTGTCGCCTAACACGCAGTACAAGATCAGCGTCTACACACAGCTACAGAGCATGGAGGGCCCTGCCGTCACCATAACGGACACCACACGTAAATGACTCACTGTCACTGAGATGACTCATTTTCAAACCAGATAAAACTACCAAGTTAAAAGTGGAATCTGTAGACGTAGTAGATTTCCTCCCAGCTATTTGGACAGCTGCAATGTTTCAGCAATTCCCTACTTTCTCCCAACACACATATCTATGTGTCAGTGAGTGGCAGCAGTAACAGGTCAATGATTCAGACTACTTCCTAGCCAACGAGGTAAACAGAGCTGTACTCCGTCTGCACACTCTCTGTCACTGTCTGGGAATCAGACTGGACCAGCTCTTAATAGAGCAGTGTATCCGGGCTTGGACGTGAAGTCACACAACTGCTTTTGTGTTGAGATATTGTGTGATTTGTTTTGTCGTTCTTTTTTATTATAGTTCCAGCTCCAACCCAGCCACCGACTCCACCTCCCACCACTGCCCCGCTTCCCACCATTCCATCAGCTAAAGAAGGTAACAAGGAGGGGAAAGAGAGAAGGCTATAAAAGGAAGGGTGGTGGATAAGGGGAATTTCGAAGAATTTTCACTGACCAGTTTTGTCTAATGTTAGTCTGATTTGTCCCTATAAGTGGTGCGACCTTTCACTAATGCATGACTGATCTAACAGCTAACCTTTTCAAGGTATTTGAGCTCTGTACTTCAAAGTTCTTAATGTACAAAAGTGGCAAAGACAGACATATACAACTTTACTTTTTACAACCTTAGCCATATTTATAGGGTTAAATTAACGACAAACATTTATAGTGTCTTGTCCAGCTGGACATAAGTGCATGACTTACGAGTTAATGTGCCTGAGGATTTTGTTGTGCAAAAATGTCCCCCACTCTATCAGAGGATTGATGTCCAAAATTGGAATTTCATCCAAACAAAAATATCAATTTAAAAAAAAAGAAAAGAAAAAAAGCTAAACACAGCACTCTGGGCATATTAAATTTATGTACCCATATATCTCATGGCTAAGTGCATTCCCCTGGGTGTTCTCCACCACCCCTCTGACTGTAAGAAATAATTTTTAACATTAAATGCTTTTAAAGGCAACAACACTGTGGCAGAAAAGTGGAATAGGAATAATATATAGAAAAGTAGCTATGAATTAATTAACAGCTTAGTGCTATCTGGCCTGTGATAATAGAGGTCTTGACAGAGACCCAAGTTAAAGAAAAATAGGTCATCCTGCAAATATAGGGATCATCTGTTGTATTGCGACATCTATAAAATAATGAGATTTTGGTCTCTGTGAAAACTCACTCACGCCCCCACACCTACTCTAAACCTCCCCTCCACTCTTTTCGCTTTCTCAGTTTGTAAAGCAGCCAGAGCAGAGTTGGTGTTCTTGGTAGATGGCTCCTGGAGCATAGGAGATGACAACTTCCAGAAGATCATCCGCTTCCTATACAGCACCACGGGCGCGCTGGATGTCATTGGTCCTGAAGGAACACAGGTGTGCTGGGGAACATGCAGATCATTCCAATTTCACGTAAAATGAAAAGCTCTGTTCGGCTTGCATTTTTAAAACAAACAAAAAAAACTCTGTTTCTATATAATGTAGTAGCTTGGGTTTATTTACCCAAAACTTCACAGAAGGGGTTATTTTTGGGCAGACTATAATGACCACACTGGATAAAGTTTAGCCTCGGCCAGAGGGAAAGTATTAAGTAAAAATACCACCAGTCTAGACACAGTAGGCCAGAGCCAAAAGATATCCATCAAGACTCCTCGACCTCATCAGGGTACACCGCAGCTACAAGTCGTGGACGTGCGACAAGGAAAATACCACATCAATCAAAAAATAAATAAATAAATAAATTGCCAATGAAACGAACTAGCATCAAAGAAAAGCTGCCAGAGCCACTCGTACGCTAGTCAATCTTATACATAAAAACAGCATTGTGGGAAGTAGCCCACTGGAGCTTTCCATTTCAAGGTGAAAAAGATTTTTGGGTTTAGCTTGGCTCACACCAAATTCAGCATAGCATAAATCCAAGACCACAGGCATGATAAACGCTCCTAATTTTCTCTTTGACAGGTAGCCATTGTTCAGTTCAGTGATGATGCCAGGACCGAGTTCAAGCTCAGCTCCTACAGGGACAAGGAGTCTCTGCTAGATGCCGTGCAGCGCATCACCTATAAGGGAGGAAACACCAAAACAGGCATGTTTATGCGCCGAAGAGCTGGCTTCTTTCTTGGAGTGATTTAAGAGGAGGAAACAGGTGTGCTTGAGGAACGCAAAAATGAGAGTTTGTCTGCATTCAAGAATTCTGAAAGGGGACATGATTCTTTAAATGTGAATTTGGATTTAGGAAATTCTGGGTTATAATTATAAGTACATGCATATGGGTGTGGAAAGTTCAAGTAGGATCTCTTTACGTGGTTATACTGTGTGTGGTATTTGATTGGCCTGGAATGACGTGCTGGCAGTTATCCTGTATGATGATCAGAACAGAAATATTTTGATTGGTGATTCATGTTTTCAAGAATTTATTTTAAGCCATTTTGTGGCGTATCTTTGCTTCAGTTATGTTCTTTACAGTAAGTGCCTTTGCTTTTAATATCTCTGGTGACAGTTTATACAGTAGCATACTATAAGTGGTAAATTTACCCTGACTGCAAAAGATAGAGCACTGTTTTTTTTTGGGGGGGGGGATTTTTTCCCGATTTCCTCCCTAATTTAGTCGTGGCCAATTCCTCCCCGTCACTAGGGGGCTCCCACATTAAGGCTACTACTACCATTCAGGG
>JAQMYJ010000033.1:12046347-12066802 GCA_030014305.1 Clarias laeviceps
ACCTCTCATCCCTCCCCTCTGAGAGAGCTCGGCCAATCAGCTCTCTCTAGGCCTCCGGCTGTGAGAGGTAACAGCATTACCCGGGGATCTAACCAGCGATCCCCAGATGATAGGGTGAGCACTTTACCACTGCGCCACTCGGAGGCCAAGATAGAACACTGTTGAACAAAAGATTTTTCAATTTCTTCTTTCTAGCCCTTTTTCTGGTTTTGATTTGCGAGAGAGTTTTAAATTATATGGGTAAGAAATCTACCAGAATTAACCATCTGTTTGGATCAGCACCCATTGTACCTAAAACATAGAAGCTAAGAAGCTTTTGCTTGAGTGAGATTGTTATATAAATATAACATGTTAAACATATTATGAGGGTATTTATTTTAATTAACTTTTAGAAAAGTAATCTCCTTGCTTTTCAATACACTTTGTCCATCTGGAAACAAGCTTTCATATTCTCTCATTAAAAAAATGTTTTAGGCTGAGCGTTGCTATCTTCACTTCTTTATCAGAAGTGAATCTTCATCCTCATAGGGCTGCTTTCAAGTGACCAAATAGTTGAAAATCCGATGGAGCAAGATCAGAACGATAGGAAGGATACTTTAAAACCTTTTAAGTTTTTGCAGCGTGTCACCAGTACTGGCAAAAGTGTGCAGACGTGCACTGTCATGCAAGATCACAACATCCTTTGATAGCAATCATCTGTGTTTAATACGACAAGTTTAGGCTTAGGCTCTTTAATAATCATCTCAGTGTAACTAGTTGATTGTTAAAGCTTTTTTATGATAATGTTAATTTTTTCAGCTGATGGTGGACTTTTGACCTTTTTCTTGGTGATTTAGGATGTTTCCATTCCATACTCTGCCATTTACTCTCATGCTTGAAGTGATGATTCCATGTCTTGTCACCAATAATGATTCTCTTTAAGAAACTTTCACCTTCCCCAAAGTAAAATTTTGTTAGCAGATTAGATAAGATTTGAGGTCACCAAGCACTTTATTATGAACTCTGTACAAATCCTGCTTTGAATCTCATGTTCTGCCACATCCCAAAGGTGTTCTGTTGGAATCAGTTCAGTGTCTGGGAAAGCCCATGAAGAGCACTGAACTCATTGTCATGTTCATTAAACCAGTTTGAGACTCTTTTGCTTTGTGACATAGTGCATTATCATGCTGGAAGTAGTCATTAGAAGATGTGGCAATGAAGGGATGCACATAGCAACAATACTCAAATAGTCTGTGGCATTCTAATGACAATTGGTTGGTATTAATGGGCCCAAAGTGAGCCACACAATACTTCCACCATACATTTCCCAACAAATACTGACACTACCATCTTTGTGCCTGATACGAAATTGAGATTCATCAGACCCGGCTACATTTTCCAGTCTTCAGCTGTATAATTTTGGTGACCCTGTGTCCACTGCAGCCTTAGCTTTCTGTTCTTGGTTGAGAGATTAATCTGACATGGTTTTCTGTTGTTAGCCCATCTACCTAAGGTTCGGTGTGTTTTGCATTCTGGGATGCTTTTTAGCAATTGCATTGGATAATTGCATGAATGATCAGGGATACTCCTTTATTAGGATATCGTTCCTAATAAAATGCCCATTGAGAGTATGCTTTAATACAGTATAACTGTATATGTGTGCAGTGGTGAGGTGTTTTACAGCACATTTAGGAATGGGAGAGTTGCAGCATCGATAATTAATATACCTAGTAATTTACCTGGTATTGTAAAAAAGACAGAAAAAAACATTGTAATTATTGTTTAACTAAAAAGCTCATTATGTTAAACACAGATGCACAATATGTTAATCAGATCTTACTGAGCTTCACCCAAAAACCTTAGGGTTAATAAGCTGTGTGATAGTAGGCAGTTAAATGAGAGGACAGTAAAGCTTAGTTTAATCTATGTTATTAAACCAGATGTAAGAAGTGCAGTGCTTCTGCACATTGTACTGGCATGCTTTGCTGATCATTGCAGCTTTTTTAACAAGCTAGAAATGAGAGAAGAAGCAGTGTAGTGCACACAAAATGGAATCCTGATTTTATCACTTTCCTTGAGCACTGCAGTGCTATAAATACAGTACCAGTCAAAAGTTGGAACACACCTTCTAGTTTTAATGTTTTTTTTTTAGTGATTTGTTTTCTACTTTGTAGAACAATATTAGAGATTTTCTAAAAAACTTTGAAAGTATACATATGGCATTAAGGAATTAAGTAACATGAACAACAGCAGTCAACTGTTATTTTAAGACACGAAAGTCAGGTACTTGCAAAAACAATATCATCAAGTGCATTTGCAAAACCCATTAAGCACCATGATGAAACTGGCTCTCATGAAGACCATCCCAGGAAAGCAGAGGAGAAGTTCATTTAGACTTACAGTACCAGCCCCAAAATCACCAATTTCCAGCAACTCTGATTAGAGCTGTTATGAAGGCATTCCAGGGCATACGTAGCGGACACATGTCTGCTTTTATAAGTAGCAGATATATCTCTGATTATTGCATATTTTGGATGCCTTCAGCATTGTTTTACAAAGTAGAAAGAAATAAAAATCATCATGGAAAGACCATGGAATTTGACTGGTACAGTAGACCAACATACAGTACAGTACATTGCTGGGGAGATGCACTTTCAATCAGTATGTTATTGTATTTATATTTGTAGGTTTTTTTTTTTTTACTTAAATTGTAATTAGGGATGCTTCGATCAGAGTTCTTGGGACTGATCACCGATCATAGAAATCAAAATTTGCTGACACCAATCACCGATCACTGATCACAGATGTGTTGGGGTTATTGGGATCTTCCATTTAAAGTGTTCTACGTAGTGTGTAGTATTGTTTATTTATTTACTATTTATAGCTGTAAGAAATAACTATTCTAAATAGCAGTGCATAAATATAATTAAGATCTGAGAAAGTATCATAACTGTAAAACTTTTATTTATTGGAAGGCAACAAATGCAATGTATTACATTCTCTTATTATTTCATGTTGATTAAAATGAACCTGAAGCCAATAGAATAGCCTATGCTATTCTAAAGAGCAAATTATTTAAATTTCTTAACTAGCAACAAGGAGCTCTCATAAATGCCTAAATGCTAAAATCTAAAATGCTACTGTTCTGGTATACTCACTCGTTATAACATTCAGCACATGGAATAAGGCTGCGTCGGTGAATAAAATCTCTCCACTTAACATTTTTAAATAAACAACAACATCAGTCAGTTTGTAGTTGATGAGCCAATCATGGCCACTCTTTATAAATATCCAGAATTTCTGCATTTTTAGGACACAGTTTATTCCTCTTTTCATCCAGAATGTGTGCAGCTTTACTTAATAGTCCAAATACATGGAGTGGTAAGGTAAACCCAGGCTATACAGCCAGAGCTGGGAACTGATCGTTATTTCTCTCTTCATTATTATTTTTTTGATAATAGTTTTAGTCTTTTTTACTCTATACACAGTAAGTTTTTCTTTTTCCATTGTGCAGTCCGTTGTGCTTAAGTGACGAATAAGGTTTGTTTCGTTAAAGCTTTTAAGAGGTGTTACTCCATGTGGTTTTGCTTTAGAAAAAACGATATTGCAAATTTGATGTCTTTTAAAGACATCTTGGTAATATTCCCAGACTGGTGACATCATGTTGTTGTGGATGTCAATTCATGTATTTTCTCTTCATCACAATAATATAGGTTTATGTGATCGGCCAGTTGAGAGGCGACCGTTCATAAAATTAAGTGATTATCAGCCGATTTAGATTAGTGGCCGAGCCATTGGAGTACTCCTAAATGTAGTTAGAAATGTACTGTATATTTCTTGAATATACCACTGGTAAATACTTGTGTTATGACAGCTCTTTATAATGAAAAAGGGAGATGTTTCTAGTTAGCTCATATGCATCTGGAGAGATAGATCAACCAGTCAACCAGTAGGACTATTTTTAAAAACTATATTTCTTTCAGCTTAGTCAGCCTGCTCATTTACCGGCCAGTATAAGATTGATTTTGTGGGTGTGAGGGCATCAGGTGTAATCCTCAGGCTGCTTATATATTGAAATCCAGAAATAAAGGTAGACTAGCTGAGAGATTGGCCACATAAGAAGGATATTAAGGTAGAAATCCCGGTCTTCCACACAGATTAGAGTTGTTCCTCCTGATACAGTGAAAAAAGTGAGAGGCTCTACAGATGAACAAAGAAAGATTACAGTTTTTTTATGGGAAAAAAAATCTGCACTAAAATGTTTTGATTTGACTCCTAAGTCAAAGAAACTATAACTTTAAAACAAATTCTAACAGACATCACTCACTGTTTCACATGATTAATGATAAGATCAGACTCACACATATGGCTCGTTCAACTAACACCACATCACGGTGACAGCTCCCATATGCACATAGTCACTTCTCTTCTGATTTGAGTTTCTAAACTGATATCATTCCAGTGTCTCTACGTGCTGCAGTTTGTCTCCTCCCTTGCCACTTGTCTCATTTTGACAAGATCTGTAATGAATTATTAGGGAGAGAGAGAGAGAAAGAGAGAATCAGCCTGACATACACACAGGGGCTCCAACATTTTGTCCCAGTTTATCAGTGTAATGTGGATAATGTGTTAATTGTGGCCTGTGCCAATACCTCCTGGTTCTAGCTAACTTTGGACAGCAATGAAGGAATTGAGGCAGAGGATAGTGTCATTTTCTGACACCATGCTGTGCTTCTGATAATAGGGAACCTGCTGTGCAAGAGAGTTAGTACATGGCAGTGCTTGAGTCTCTTACTAGTAATGACTGGTTTTCTATCATGACAAATCCGACCTTAAAACAGAGTCTGCATGCTCAGAAACAGTAACCATCAATAACATCGATGTAGAAGACACTGAAATGCCAAGCCAGTGACAATCAGTTTACACCGATGCTCTATAACACTGAAATCACTGACAGGCGAAGTAAATAACATTGATTATCTTGTTACAGTGTCCTGTCAAGAGGTGGGATATACTGTACACTATGTGGCAAAAATTTACAGAACTGAAACTCGCGTATCTCGGACGCGCATATGCTTTTGCCGACGGGGCATAGCTCCAGTGGTGAAAAGGAATTTGTGTTGTGCAGTTGTTGGAAATGGGTCTCTCGACGGAGGAAAAAAGTACTCATAGCTTTTTTGGGGATTATTTCCGCTCATATGGAAGTGGACATGAACTTGGACAAAGTTTGAAAAAGGTTTCAGAACAATTCCTTCCCATTCGCCCGATCTTACACCATCTGATACCTACTTGTGGGGAATGTTAAAAGAGAATGTGTTTACATGTAAATATCTGTCAAGAACTGCACCTGCATTACGGAAGCAAATAGTCTCCTTTTGCAGGAGTCTGCTGCAACCTTTGTTCCAGGAATCCAGGTTGAAAATCTGTGTGAACGATATAAACACTCTCTACAGCAAGGCAGTGCACACACACTTCGCACACTTACATAACGCATACTACTGTATAATAAATCAACACACAGATAGTGTGTTTGTTAGTTTCTTTCTGGAAACTCAGATGACAACATGGTGATATTGTTCATCTTTTCATTTATATACTGTATATTATGGCGCCTACTGTATTTGGTGGCAAGTGAACACTTAGCTATAGGAGATAAAGTGCTGGAATGGCTTGAGAAACAAGGCAAAGAGTTGTCTTGGCCTCCAAATTCCCCAGCTCTCAATCTGTGCAATGTGCTGGACAAACAAGTCCAAGCCATGAAGGCCCTACTTTATAACTTAAATTATCTGCAGCTAATGTCTTTGTGCCAGATATCACAGCACACATTAAGAGGTCTTGTGGAGTCTATGCTTTGACGGCTTAGCAGAACTGTTTTGATGGCACAAGGGGGATCTACACAATATTCGGCAGGTAGTTTTAATGTTATGCTTGATAAGAGTTTTTAACAAGCATACTATGTAATGATTGAAGCAGTAATGCTAACCAGTATAACATTGCACCTTGCTTTTTGACTAGCACAGGCATAGTTTGGGAAGTTTGCTGCAAAACTTGCAATAAAGCAATGTTCCCAAACCATGTCTATGCTAGAGTTCTATGCTAAATTATTTTTGCATTTTTGCTGCACTTCACAGAAATATGAAGTATATTTCATTTAAATGCATCAATATATTACATTTATTAT
Organism: Clarias laeviceps; assembly: GCA_030014305.1. Lineage (NCBI taxonomy): Eukaryota > Metazoa > Chordata > Actinopteri > Siluriformes > Clariidae > Clarias > Clarias laeviceps. Next base: position 12,052,508 of record JAQMYJ010000033.1, read on the forward strand.
TTCAACTTGTCAAGAATAATTGTGCAATAATTAAAGCGTAAAGTTTTAGGAATGCACAATTAATGTCAAATTAATCTACTCCTCATTTTAAGGTATCAAAGGTTGTACATCTCAAGCATATAAAGTAAAACAATATGCCATTGTTGTGGAACTGCAACTCTAAAATGATTATACATTAATTTATAAAAGGTTCGTTAACCCTTTCCTAAGAGACATTTCAGTCGGGGGGGCTTTTTTTCATTCCTTTTAAAATCTCTGCCTTCTAGAGCTGGATGAATGACATTTTGACACATCGCTCCCTTTCAGCACTCACCCATAATGCTGATGTAACTCTAGCCTAAGTATAGTCTGTCACATTGCAGTCAAACCTGTTATAAATCGTCCTTCTTGGCTTAAGGCTCTAACACCTATGATTTGCGATGTGCGGTCAGGTCGAGCCATTAAGCACGTGAAGGAGAGCATCTTTACGGACGAGGCTGGTGCGAGAAGAGGAATTCCCAAAGTCCTCACGGTGCTCACAGATGGCCGCTCACAGGACGACGTTAACAAGATCTCCAAAGACCTGCAGATGGAGGGTGAGGGACGCTACAGTGCACACATTCATCACCAACACAGAGCATTCATAGTTTCACATTCTGCTATGGTTCTGGTTTGAATAAAAACAACCCACAAGCAATATTATCATAGTGCAGTGTCTCTAATGACAAAATGAAACTTTTTACTATCATATTTACAGCAAAGCAATATTTGTGTTTATTTCCATAAATATTGTTTATACGCCTTACAGTTGCTGTAAAACTAATAAAGATGGGACTAGACAGCAGGCAGTTATTATTAAATTCTGATGAAATTGCCTCAGTAAGTTGCACCGTAGAGTCGTTAAAATGCAAAACGTATGTATCCGTGTGTATGGTCCCATACGCTAAGCCTGTATGTGGTTTTCTTTAGGTTACATCATTTTTGCCATTGGCTTTGCTGACGCAGACTACGGGGAGCTGGTGAACATTGCAAGCAAGCCCAGCGAGAAACATGTCTTCTTTGTAGATGATCTGGATGCAGTCAATAAAATCGAGGAGCAGCTCATAACATTTGTGTGTGAGGCAGCAACAGCCAGTAAGTCTTGCTGAGGAGGAATAATTAGTCGATATACTCATGACCAATTGGTTAACTTTCAAACGATGTTGATATTCCCACAGCTAAATTGTGAGTCATTTACTCAGGGTGTTTTTTTTTTTTAATGTATTGTAACTCAAATATTCTGTCTCTAGCTTGTCCATCTTTACTGATGAGTGGGAATACCTTAGCAGGTGAGTGAGTAAATTTCCCATGAAATTTCCCATAATGTGGCCATTTTGTGTAATAATTGCATGCTTTATTTGGATTGCTTACTCAATAATAAGTATATAAATAGTTTCAGTCATAGCCGAGACTGTTGGGTGTATTATATCCTGCGGTGCTGAAATTATGAAGTATTACAGCTTAATCTTTGAGAGTGTTTCCTTTTCCTGTCAAGCATATTTCTTTTATTCTCTAGCCAAACTATGTGCAACACAGAATTACCTCCTGAGTTTTCTGACACAAAACAAATTTTCATATGAATTATTATGAAGGATTTCATTCTTTGAATTTAATTGTGAAATTTTGATCATATTATACAAATTGCATACACGATAAAGAAATTTTTGCAAGAGAGCACCAGTAATCTGAATAGGGGAGGAAGGTGATGTCATCATGGATTAATTTATTGTGCTCTCAACTTTTGGCAGTAAAATAATAATCATTACCTAGCACAATGTTAAATGAGCTTTGGAAAAGATGGAGATGAAGTAAATAAAAATCAGCCTGTATACAGTCATCCTTACTAAGCTGTTGAGCACTGACATGCCGCAGGTTTCCGTATGATGGAGATGTTTGGGCTGGTGGAGAAGGCCTACAGTAATGTGCAGGGTGTTTCCATGGAGCCCGGAACATTCAACAGCTTCCCCTGCTACAGGTTGCATAGGGATGCGCTCATCTCACAGCCGACCAAGTACGTACAGGAATTATTAGCATGGGATTAAATCATTGTATACAATATGCATTACACACAATAATGCAAAATTTTTTTTTCAAAATTTCCAAAAATTGGAAAATGTTTGGTTTAACAATAGCATTTACAGAAAAAGCTACTTCATGTTTCAGAATAATGCTGCCACATTACTATCAGTTGCCATGGGGTGATATGCAAAATGTTGAAGCAACCTCAAATGGCTACAACAGTAAAAAAAAATAAAAACTCACTCACTCACCATAGCTGTGAACAGATGACATGGGATAATGGAAGACGATTGCCAGCTTTGGAGAACAGGTTACCTGTTGTTGCCACTTGGTATCATGCAGAAGGTGTGCATAAGGTCAATGCATGTACGAGTCATGAAGAAAAAAAGGAATCCTTGTCATAACCTCTTTGGCTACAATACCCAAGACAGTGAGGAGCCTCCTTGTAGAGAGAACACTAATGGTGACTGAGACATGGTTAGAACAGGAGAGGCTACTCAGCCACCCTACAGATAATAGGTTTGATTCTGGGAAATCAGGCTTCAGCAACTTCCTACTGTTATATGGTGGGCAAGGAAGATCACACCAACTGTAGTTTGCTTCAGCATAATGGGCACTCAGGTAATGGTAAATACAGTCTTCATAGGCAGCTAAATACAGTAATATGTCCCAGCTCACTGTTAAGACAAACATCAGCACTCTACACTTTCAGTACATCCACAAGCAGATGCTGACTCTTAAAAGACATCTAGTGCTACATCATAGAGCCACTTTTCAACTTTGTTATGCTTACATGGCCAAGGAGGTATTTACAGTAGGTGATTTAGGCTACTGTTCATGAAGTGGGAGCTTAAAATTCTAAACTCAGTACCCAGGATGTCTGTTTGTCCTTGCCTCTGACTAGGGACTGTTTTCTCAGTGTACAAATATAAGGTTGCACACATTATGATTGCCCCATTACCCTGGAGTAAAAAACAAATCTTGTATGAAAATGGATTACAATTTAACCATCAACTCATTAACCAAAGATCATTTAATTAGCCGAAGTAGTCACAATTGTTACTAAAACTTGATGGGAAAGGCGTAGTGTTGGTAACCTTTTCCTCCCTCATTCAGATCAGTAGTTTAGTAACAGCTTACAGTCTGCAGTGGCTGACCAAATATGTCAACCAAATGAGCCTTAAAGCATAATCACTTGCCCCTGAGAGCTCTGGGCATCAGTGGCGAGTTGGTTCTGAGAGCTCAAACAGATCCTTCCTTGCATGCAGAGTGATAAAATTTAGATTAGGCGATGCTTTCCTGAACATAGAGGGAGTACTGTTATTATAGTGGAAAGCTCCAGCGCCTTTGAGTAATCGAGTGCATTCTCCTCTGATGCTCACTCACCAAAGAGCGGCATCATAAGCATCATTCAAAGCAATCGCAGCTAGGACACTCTATGATTAGAAGCTCAGTTAACGAGTGCTTCATAACAGATCGCAGCTGGTACAGTTACAGAGGCATTGAAAAGAAGGGGTTATATCTTAGCAGAAGTGCACATTGTATTCAGTGTAGAGATAAAATGCTTCTTAAGTGACATCTGCGTTTTGGTGGTAGATATCTGCACCCTGAGGGACTCCCTTCCGACTACACCGTGTCAGTACTGTTCCGAATCCTGCCAGATACTCCTCAGGAGGCATTTGCATTGTGGGAAATTCTCAATAAAGCCAATGAACCCCTGGTGGGTCTCATCCTGGACAGTGAGTATTGAATTTGACAGCCCGCTGTTTGCATGCTGGTTGCTACAAAGCTTCCTTAAGCACAACACCGATAGTCGTTTCAACAGGCAATAGCCTGTTGTGGCAGTGCAATACTGTTCTCATTCAAACAAGAAACAATACAGTAACTTAATCATATGAAAATGATTTTCACTTTGAATCGCTTTTTGTTTGCAGATGGTGGGAAAACGCTGACATTCTTTAACTATGACTACAAGGGTGATTTCCAGACTGTGACCTTTGAAGGACCTGACATCAGAAAAATCTTTTATGGCAGTTTTCACAAGGTCAAAAAAAGTTTTTTTTTATACTGTAATAAATAGGCTACAACTTTGACAGGAAATCACCACAACCTTCCACTGCTCATCACTGAGATTTTCATCATGACTGAAGAAGTTCTATGATACTTGAAGCTTCCTTGTAGCATTTATTGGTTGCAGTACAACTGATGACTTTTCACTTCCTTCAGTCTCTCTTAGGATATGTTCATATTTGGCTTGAGTACTCACATCTGTAGCTAATATTGCTTCTGGGGGAGGGGCTCAGTATCACAGCTTTGATTTACAAAGACCTAGCGAGACATTACAGGTGTCTGTATAATTTACTTTTTATTATTTTAAATGAAATAACGTAAGAAACGCTCCAGGGTCACAGATTAATGCTGAGCTCGAGCTACTTTTAAAAGTTTCGTTTTGTGGGTGTAAGTGATTGTGTGAATGTGTGTGCGTGCCACAGAATGAAGCTGTTACTGAAAGTGAATAAGTGCGGTCTGGAAAAAAAAGCTCAAGTGCTTGATGTCTTGTCTCGCTTCTGTGAAGAACAGCTCGTCACTCTCACCTATTCTGCATATCCGTTTGGAGAGATTGGATAATATTTTCTGTGCCTCAGTGTGTAACCTGTCCTGTTTGTGATTCCATTTACCTCCCGAGTGTATTCTGTCTGACCTGGATGACAGCATCGCTATAACTCACTGCGTAGTGATTTGTGTATTTGTTTATCCTCATCAAGCTTTGCTTATAACGTTCCCCAAAGGACAGACACTCATTAGAAAAACAGCGTTCTGCAATAAATCACCCCATGTCTCGTTTTTGATTCTGCGAGTTTAGTTTCTTGTATCTACAGATTATTGCTTTTGTGTTACTGCTGGCTTTAGATACTGGTTGATCCCATGTAGTGGTGTACACTGTTCAGTAAAGCACAGGTCTTCATGTATTGATCAGAGTATGCTTCTTATTAATACTTTGGAAAAAATAAAATAAGAACATACTCTGATCAACCGTCTGAAGTACTGAATTGATCTAACAGCAGCTGAAACAGATTTTTTATAAAGTTAAATTGTTCTTCTCACACAGCACTTGCTTCGTTCAATAATGCTGAGTGAATGCAATGCTTTTGTTGTCTCAGATTGTTTTGACAGCTTTTAAACAAATCCTAGGCTTGGAGGACATCCTGATCATGTGAGCAGAGGTCAGCAAATGCACAGGCCTAGTTGCTTCTGATTGAAGGGTTCGGTGTGTGTACAGTAGTTTGGCTCGGCTGAACGGGTGATGAGTCTGAGTTGTTTCTTACTCCACGCATTCTGCTCTCACACATTTGGTTTCCACGCAGGAAAACACGTGCTGACACAAGCTTTTGGATCTCATATCTCATTGGATCTTCTCTTCTCATATCAGTGAAAATAAAACACATGCAACTTATAGCACTATGACCCTTTTAATTTTAGTTTAAATTGTTTTTAATCCATAGTGCTGTATTAGTAACCGTTCCTGGAGTCAGGTTATAATGTGTTGTTTTATTGATAACAGTAGGGTATTGAAGGCTTTTCCGAAAAGCTTGCAGTCTTAAGTATTTGCTACATAGCCAGCGCTGAATCACCCTCAAGAATCCGTCTCTGTGGGAGCACCTCGAAAGGGACGAGAACACAAACAAACAAATGAAGCACCGCATCGTTACGAGGCAGAGGCAGGGATTTGAGCACAAGCAGGCGCATTAAGGATGAAGCGAGTGGTGTGAAATAGACCAATGCATCACGCTGGCAACAGAATTATCTCAGGATTGATCAGAGGAGACGTGAGAGCCACAGGGGCTTGAGTTGAAAAAAGGAGCTACTCTGGCTTCTCACCCTTCTCAGTGTCTGCATTAATACCACACGCCTCACACTTGCACACCATGCCCAGGTGATACATGTAGTGTGCTGTGAATTATTTCTTGCCTTCTCTGCTGATGGAACAGAGCTTGTATTTGACTGGCTTTTGGTATACATTTTCACCAAGAAGAAGCATTTATTGGGTTTTTTCTTTGTCAAATGTGAATGTGTTTTTGTCCCACAGGAGGTGTTTGAGTTTTTCATCATATCATCATTCACAGTGTTTGACGTTATTATGTGACAACGTTGTAATGAGCTGAAAATGAGCCTGGATTCCCCCATCTTTATTCACAGCAATCTGACAACTATATCTTTTCTCTGCTTCTCTGACTTCCTTTCTCTCTCTCTCTCTCTCTCTCTCTCTTTCTTTGCTGCCTCCCTTGCTCCCTCACTGCCACATGTACATTCATGCACTCATCCAAAAAATTGGAGAAAATTGGAAAAATTGCCACCTAAACCTAAAATCCATTAGTATTTTACACGCTCTGTCTCTGTGGCCTTATGTATAGTCAGTAAGAGAGATTATACTCTTTCTTTATTGATGGTCTGTCAAAAATTTACATTTTTTTTTAGAAGACAGTTCTCGTAGCAGACTGTAATATAATTGAGAAGTTACTCATTAGGTGATGGTCAAGGTTTTGCTGATTCAGCTCTATACAGTACTACTTACAAGACTGAATATTGAATCTACTCATCTAAAAATGTAATACACACTTCAAATGCATGATTATATAACAATTCTAAATAACTGTCAATAACTGTCAGTAACTGTCAATAACTGTCAATAGTGTACTATATAGCATTCACTTGTCTTGGAATAGCCTGTACATCTGCTCATTTATGCAGTTATCTAATCAGTCAGTAAAGTGGCCACAACACAATGCATAAAAGCATGCAGATACAGCTAAAGAGTCTCAGTTATTGTTCATAAAAAAAAACAATAACTATGATCTCAGGGATTTTGACTGTCAGGGATGTTGGTGCCAGACAGGTTGGCTTGGATATTTCACATTTGAAATTTTCACACAATATTCTCTAGAACACTGGCTAGACTTCAGTTTAATGAATCAAAGCCATGGTGACTCAATTAGTCACTCTTTATAACCACGGTGAGCAGAAACGCATTTAAAGTGAATTGGCTACAACAAAAGCCATATGAGCCATATGACTCCTGTGAGCCAAGAACCTGGCTGAGGCATCAGTAGGGCACTGAAACTGGCCAAATGAAAATGAATGACTGAAGATTGGGAATGGGGATAAGGTAAGAGTTCGTCTACATTCTATCTGGCAAAGAATACTAGCCCCCTGACAATACAGTATATCCATTGTTTTAGTGGCAGTTCCTTACAGGGTCAGATTGCGAGCTTGAAATCCAATCTGAGGTACTCAGCAAAACTGGGGCTCAAAGCAGGGACCCTCCAATCAGGAGTCTAACACCTTAAACACTAAGCTACCCCTACCACAAAGACTGGGAAAAGACCTGGAAATATTTTTCCATTTTCAGCTAATTAGATAATTGCATACATACTGTACTGTATAAAGTAGTAGGTTAGTGTAGGTCTGAGTGTAAGATGAGACATGGCAGAAAGTGTTACTAAAATGGCAACAGTGCTGCAATACAATAAAAATTATTTTTGATTACTTGTAGTATGACTTCCTTAAGGCTTTTGTATGACCATAACACAAAGTACACCCATAAGGAACAGAAAAGCAATCCCTTCATGTTAATTCACCATGATATTGTGATAACGGTCAGAAGCATATTGTCAGAATATGCTTAATACTTCTTTATGTTTGAGCTGATTTCACACAGAAAGTACTGTATGTTTAAGTTCATGGAAAAACATGCATGTATCTGATTCATGCCATTGTTTTACTCAAACTCCACCCATGTACAGTACGAGCAAATCCGTACAACTGCTCTGTAGTTATCGTATATTTGAGTTATGAATAATGACCTCTGCAGTTTTGGGATTAAATCTTCCATGTGTGTGTGAACCTAATTTACAAATACATATAACTGAAGGCTTTATAATAGTATTGTACAACATGGTGTTTTGCATAAACATTTATTGACACACCAACACCTGTAAATTGTATCTAATAATGAGGTACTGGATATAGAGATTATGCTGTAAAGCACATGAGTATTTCAGTGTATTGTGTGAAGAATGACATTCCTTTCTCTATCACACAGCTTCACATGGCCATCAGCAAGACCTCTGCGAAGGTAGTAATCGATTGTAAAATAGTGGGTGAGAAGCCCATAAGTGCTGCTGGGAATATCACCACAGATGGAACGGAGGTTCTGGGTCGAATGGTGCGCTCACGCGGCAGCAAGGACAACTCAGCATCGGTAAGACAGGGACAAGAGTCATATCAGTTACCTGGGACAATGTGCTAACTGATGTTTGATGATTGCTCACGGACTGGTTGTCACAAGGAGCAGCCTTTAGTTAAAAATACATTGAGATGGATTGTCCCTAATCCTGGAAATGATAGGAGAGCTTTCTCAGGAAATTTTTCTTTTCATATGAGGGGGAGTTTTAACCATGAAAGATGAGTTAATAACACAAGTGAAAAATGTTGTGGGTTGCATTTTTCCATAACACACTGTGCTGTTTGTGTATGTGTGGACGTTTACGTCTAATTTATGCTTTCCATAAAGGGAGGTAGGGGTTGTTGCTGTAATTATGTGTCAGGGTAATAGAACAAAAAAATGCTGTAAAAATGACTCATCCAACAAAATCAAAAAATGCACTCCAGGTAAAACTGTGGATTGTCATGACCTTCATTATTAACAGATGTAGCACATGTAACATTGGGGTGGCTTCAGGTTATACTTGTGGTTATTTGTTTTTGTGAGTTATGAGTATAATGTGTGTGTCTTTGTATGTACACAGTTTCAGCTTCAGATGTTTGATATTGTCTGCAGTACATCATGGGCCAGTCGGGATAAATGCTGTGAGCTCCCAGGCTTGGTAAGAATCGAATTGCTTTGTCCTTCTGCTATAGCAGAGCACTCAATCAGAGCTTCCAACCATCCACCTACTGTAACAAGAAAACGTTGTCCTTCGGTTTCATTGACAGCTTGAAAACAAACCAATCCAGTAGTCAAGATAGCAACACAAACAATTTACAAGCCATCTAATTGGCAGTAGCTAAATGATTACTTACATTTAGGTCTGGTTTACTGGAAAGCTTTTAAGAATGGGAACACCTATAAAGTATGGAAGTATGTTCATATTATTATTATCTAGACTCTAAAAGAGTTTCATCACATTTTGCAAAAATCACAATTATGCTGTTTGATCTGAGTACATCAGGGTTTTTTTTACAGACTTGGTTTGGTTTTACAAATAATCCAACTCTGTAGGTTCGTATAAGACAAATAGACATGGTTGGCTATTGATCGATAGATTGACAGAACAATATCCTTGTGCTTGTTTGTTTTGTGATCCTGCACTCCTAAATTAATGGCTGGAGGGAATTGCATGCTTATTGGTGATTGCCTTTAACAAATAAAGATATATGGAACTTTTAAAGAGTAGAGCTGTTTCGAGAGATGTGTTTTATGTGTTTTTTTTATAGAGAGTAGAGAAAGACTGTCTAGCTCTGCCTCATGCATGCACCTGCTCTCAAGACAGTAAAGGACCCCCAGGACCCTCTGGACCTCCAGTAAGACTTTCTATCCCTTCTGTCATCTTGTGCCATATGTATTCTTACATGTATATACTGTATACACTTTATATATCACATGACATTATAAACAGTCACAGTCCATGTTTTTAATGCAGTATATTATGAAAAAGAGAAGATCTATAAATAAATAAGATTGGAAAGTTGTGAAACACGTATAGATTGAGCTGCAGGAAAACAAGCCATTAGGTAAAGAAGAGTAAGTGAGATGTAGGTAACAAGCAACAGATAGTCTGATTGCTTAATTCAGCCCCTGGAACATGTAGAGCTCAGTATGGCAGGATAAATGAATGAGCTCATTTGAAACACAGCACTGTGCACGCATGCCTTTTAAAGCCATGGAAAGGCCACACTCTGTAAACATCCATCGTGTTAAGAAAATCATTAGGTGGAGATCAATTTATCACATCTGATTAGTTTACATCTGTCCTGGTCACAGATCCATATCAGTTATTTCTATTAGACTATGTCTGAGCAGCGATAGCACTGATGCAGTTTACACTTCAGGGGCTAGCATATTTCATCCCAGTTTTTAAATATTAAAATTTTAATATGCATATCGTGCTATTAAGATTGCCAGTATGCAGACATGTCGTTAAGACTTTTTTTTTTCCTCAGTGGAGGCATGCAGTCTTTTCTGTAGGCTTCCACAGGATTGAAAACTAGGGCCGCTAGAACAGGAATCAAATTCATGCAGGCATTTGATTTGTAGCCCCGAGCCATAGTCACTGTCATAGTGCTTTGGGGCCATGATTAAAGCAAACACTGAAAAAGGAAGCAAATGGGGTGAAATTACTGGCAGCTGCCTACAGCAATGAGGGCATGAACTTGTAAGTGGTGTAATCTGTAGCCAGGATGCGGAGCATGGTGAGAGTCGACAACTTGATGGCTGGGTGAGTTTACACTGCACCAGACAGAGTTACTGCTTGCTAGCAGCCACAGTGCAGTCCTAACTTTTCGAGTATCAAGCTGCTCATGAATTAAAATAGCTACAGTACAGCTAAATTACATGTTTGAGAATCCATGGGAATCCATAATTTACACGGGTTGAGCACCCATGTGTTCATTGCATAATGCTTTAAACTATGAAGTGTGCAGGCAAGGTTTGGCACACCGTTCAGGGTGTACTCCGCCTCGTGCCAAATGTTTCCTGGGGTAGGCTCCAGGCCCACTGCGACCCTGTATTGGATAAGCAGTATAGAAGAGGAATAATTAAATGAAGTTTACAGATATTCATTTCATTAATGATACTGAACCATTCAATATACAGTAAGAGATCTGAGATAGATGAGAGATTCAATTTGAGAGTAAAAAAAATGTAGATAGTGAATTTGATTGAATTAATTGTAATTATCTGTGTTTGTGTGTGTTTCTAACTTACAGGGTGGTCCTGGTATACGGGGTTCAAGAGGTGACCGAGGGGAACCAGGCTCAGTGGTAAAATAAACTTTGCGTTCAAACAACCTTTTATCCTGTCCAATATGAGGGGCCTTCCCTGAGCTTGACCCAGACTAATCTTTTTCAGCATCCAAAAGAATGAGATTGATTAACCTCTAGGAATATATAAAGTACATGACAGAATATGTCACTGTTGCTTTTGGAGGCTACATGTGTTTTTGCATATTGGGTAAATTATGTTTTGACTGAGATCCCGCTTTGGATCCTGATCTGCCGTTATTATTTGAATTTTTTTAAAGAAGTTTCAGGCTCCTGCTTTGATACTGCAGTTCACCTTCGAATTCTAGTTCATGCACTGGTACAAAGTCATGCACAAGATCCTCTGAGCGGATAAAGCTGGCCTTGTGTAGATGTAATGAAATTTCTCTTGTATGGATAATAGGTAAAGCAATTTCTAAAAGCAGGGTAAAGTCAGTTGTAATAGCTCTGTCTGAGCAGTCAACGGCTCATGAATATTCTAATCAATGATGAAGACAAGACAAGCAAGAGTTGCATAGTTTCATCAGGCAGGCTGATGTGGTGTGAACAGAAACATTGATTACATTTATTACATTTTGGCAGAAAATCTTTGTTTTCCCAATTACATTACACCAAGGAAATCATTAAGACACAACCTTTCTGTGTCTAATTATTAAAGGGACCTCAAGGACCACCCGGTGAAATTGGACCTCCAGGACCTCAGGGGCCTCCAGGACCACAAGGACCAAGTGGGCTCTCTATCCAGGGACCTCCAGTAAGATTTTTACTGCCTCCCCTTTGTGCATGTGCTTGTATATGAGCAATGATCTCCACCATACACCAAGGGACTCTTCTGGTTAAAATATTTTGTTCACTTGCAATAAAACTAAATCTGCTCACACCTACAGTACTGTATGTTTGAACTGTATCCTATACATATATTATCTACACCATGTATATGTTACATATTGCTGATCCTGCAGAGACTTATACTTATTTATTATTGTCAGTATTAGTTTTCTAATACTACTATATAAACATGCATTACTATTTAAGATGGGAAGGCAAGAAAATCGTACTGGTTCTGCACTTAAGCCCTGTTAGAGTGGGGGGGTGGACTTTCAGACATACTGTGCAGACGTTTTAGCTAGGTTCTTCCAAATATTTTGGAAAATTAACCACAGCTCTTTAATGGATGTAGGTTGGCTCTTCGTGTAATTCCAGACAGACTCAAAGATGTTGAGATCAGGGCTCTATGGTGGCCAAAACAACACTTCCAGGACCCCTTGTTCTTCTCTACACTGAGGATAAAGTGGTTCTTAATGACCAAATCTCCAACTCCATTTGCAGAAATGCAGCCCCATCCTTTCAATGAACCTCTACCATGCTTTGCCTGTTGCATGCAGACTCTCATGAGTGTCCATAACCTGCCTCCTGCTAATGCCAAATACAGTTTGAGTTAAACTATAGAGTATTAAAATGAAATGATAAACAATATTAACTTCATCTGTGAGACTATTCCTCCTCAAAGAAAAGAATATTCACGCTATTAGCATGTGAATTTATATCATGTGGAAGCATGTGGAAGTGTGTGTGCAATGCCTCACTGTAGATAGTATTTCGAATCGTTCATGCAGATCCTCAACTATTCCTGGAACAAAGTTTGCTGCAGGCTCCTGCAAAAGGAGAACTGGCAACAAATTGCCAGCACAATTCTGGGTCTTCACAGTTGAACACACTCTCCTATAACATTCCTCACATGTAGGGATCAGGTGGTGAAAGGAATCGTTCTGCCACCTTTTTCAAACTCGGTCCACATTCATGACTACTTCCGTATGAGCAGAAATAATACTCAATTATGAATACTTTTTCCTCAGTCGAGTGAACCATTTCCAACAACACATGCACAACACTACTTTTTCACTACTGGTGTGTCCACATGTCTGAAACGCGCGAGTTTCAGTACTGTATATTTCAGCGCATACCATATTTCAAATTTTCTAATTTCTTCCATGAAGACTGGGCTTCTCTAGTCAGTTCTTTGCTGATGGCCCTGCTGGACGTCTTCCAGTGTTTGAAGGGATGTAAGCATGATGCGTCTTTCATCTGCCTCATTAAGTTTCCTTGGCCGGCTACTGCACCTTTAGTCCTCAACTTTACCTGTTTATTTGTCCTTTTTCAAAATAGCTTAAACAGCTCATCTTGAAACCACAGTCTTCTTTAAAATCTTTGCCCGGGGCAGACCTTGCAGATGCAGTATAACTACAGTACCTTGTGTCTTGTTGCTGAGCTCAGACTGTGGAAGTGTAAGAATTGATGCTGTTTTGAAGCCAAAATTTAATTAATTGATTAAAAACAATTAAAATACATATTTTTGCAAGGTTTATAAACTTTTTTTCCACACCTGTTTAAAACTTTAGCACAGTACTGTATGTCTGTTAATTAATGTTCTTATAACTTGTAATTGTGAATGCAGTGCATGGGATAAGTGATGTCAGAATAAATCACAGAGAAGGGAGTGCCTTTGTGGTATTTGCTTGGTAATGACATCAAAGGTTAACAAAAAAAATATTGTTTTGACCTCAAATAATAATAAAGCTTGTTGTTGGGCTTCAGGCTGCATTAGTAGATCACGTACAGGCCTGTGCTAAATATCTCAACCACTCTATAATTTATAAAAACTCAAAAAGTGTTAGTTCTCCAACAAGTGCTTTTAAATGTGGTATTTATTATTGATAATTATTTCTTTATAATAATAATAATAATTAATAAAAATAATAATCCGATAATTATTATTATTATTATTATTAGTAGTAGTAGTAGTAGTAGTAGTAGTATAGATATTAAACCTGGCTAATACATGGCTTTGGTTTGGATTTGGTGGGAGATAGTAAAAAAAAGATGACAAAAGAAATTGTCTCAACCCTAAAGAAACTGTGCAACCCCTCTTGTCCAACAGGATTTAACAGAATCTTTATCAACACATTAATTTGGACTCAGTATACAGCATATGACCTGCTTTTTTTAAGCGGTCCTTTATGGTAGGAAAAAGATAATCTTTCATGGGAATGTGCATGATGGATTACTGGCATGATGGATTTGGGTGGGACTAAAATCCCAGTAAGACCAGTAATAACTTACTTACCACACATCCCCATGAAACATACACTACCGTTCAAAAGTTTGGGGTCACTTTCTAACTCCATGATCATTCCTGATTTTTATTTCTTTCTACATTGT
>JAQMYJ010000033.1:12066902-12077464 GCA_030014305.1 Clarias laeviceps
ATGTAGAAAATAAATCACTAAACAAAAACAAAGAAATTTGCAAGTGACCCCAAACTTTTGAACGGTAGTGTATATCCAATTCAAATCCGATTTTGGTTACCTAGCTTAACTTGATGGATTTTTTAATTAATTTTTTTATGAGGAATAACATTCAATGTCAATTATTGTATAATGTGTTTTTAGAATCTTGCTAAGAGGTTTAGAAGTTGTTCTGGTTGCTCACCAACCACAAAGATGCTTAACATCTTTTTTCCTTTTGATTTGTCAACCGCCTGTAGGTGATTCAATGCTATCATATTATATACTCTGTTGGGCACAGAATTTGCGATTCAGCCTAACTGAATTATTTCTGTATGAAAATGAATAGAAGTTGGTGCATTTTAATGTAAAATTTATCAGTGATAAGAAGATATTGCTGTGGGTATACTGTATAAATAAAAGTGACCCAGAATCTCAAAAGTTTTATAATACAAATATATTACTGCCTCAGTGTAATTTTATTTGCTGAGGGAAATAACACAATTTTCACCACATGTGGGATATGCAATTTTAACAGAGCTGCTGCTAATGTTTGTTCTGTCCGTGGCAGCATAAAATTATGATGTGATTATTCTTTGAATGCATGTGAATACTAAATCTTTAGCTTGTTTAATGCATTTTAATTAAGATTTTAAATCCTTGATGTGTACATTATTGTTACACGTTTCCTCTTTAAGATACTGACTTGTTCTCTGGAAGCTGCAGAATAGATCCTTATTCCTTCATGCCTCTGCTTTTAGGGATCTGCCGGAGGAAAAGGAGAAAAAGGTGACGCGGGTCTGCCAGGTCCTCAGGTAAGAGCAAAAGTAGCTGCAGATTGTCTGTCTAATGAGCATGCACAATGACAGGCAGTCTTATTGCTAGTGCCCCCTCTCCCACTAGGCAGGCGTTTCCCTTTTCACAGATAAATCCGCATTATGGAGCAAATTAGAGATATTGAGAATTGTGTATGTCTGTCTGCGCTGTGAAGGATGCTGATAAGTTTAGCTCACTTATTCATAGCGCACACATACACGCACATGCACGTGCACACAACACTCTGCAACAGAAATCCTAATGGAATCACTCACATGAGAAAATCATTACCTGCTAGTGCTGTTATTAATTACTGAAGCTTCCTGCTGCCTGCTGGGAGTCACACTCAGGCAGCATAGTGAGGCTGATAAGAGCTGCCGAGCAGGTTGGAAGGAAATGCTCCACTCTGAAATATTCACTTGTGCTCTTTAGCCTTCTGGCTGGTAATGCATCTGTTGAGTGTCATGATAACAGTTATTTTATTGATATTCATGATAGTTTTTGATGAATGATCCTGCAAATGTGCTGCACTTATATTTGTCCCTGATGGAATTATTATCATCACTATTATAAAGTAGAGTAATATACTGCGTGTGGTCAGGAGTTTGTTTTTCCTCTCGAAATAATTGTCGCTGTTTGAGGTCCTTCCGTTTCCAAGATTAAAGGATTTTTTTATTTTGAAAATTTCATCCTCACAGTTTCAGAGCATTGCAGTAATGATTTCATTACTTAAAAAATAGCAGTTTGGTGATAATCCTATGGCGACTGCTGCAAAGTCCCCTGGGGTTCTCCTGAGAAGGAATAAACCATTAATGCTCTTTGTCCAGCTGCCAACACACACAGCTTTCTTGGCTGTGAAAAATATCTCCAGCGTAGGCTTGTGGTCTTGATTTGGGTCTCAGTTCTCAAAGACCATCATTGGCATTAAAATAAATAATTAATATACTTTTTCTTTAAGTATACCGACAAATATTGGCAGATAGTTTGATACTGAAGTTTGATTGTGACATTAAATCTATGTCAAATGCTGTAGAAGTAAGACCTTTCATTGACTGACAGGAAGAGTGTAGCCTGTCAGATTCTGAACACTGCATGCTGAAGTCTTTGAATTATATTCATAGGCTTTTAGGGAGACTCTTGGGCCACTGCAGATTTTTTCTCACATCTACTTTTCTGTGTGTCTTCCTGTCGATCTTGCTAATATAGCCACCCTTACAAGACTTGTGGTGGAAAATTATAGATAGTTGTATATAATGTGCTAAAATGTTTTAACCCATAATCGTTCTGCTCAACCTTCTGAGACATTTTGAGTCACAATATCATAGTGCTGCACAATTAATTGCATAAAAATCTAAATCACAATATGGACCTGTGCAGTTATTTAATCACAGAAAGCTGCAATTTATTACAGGTAATATACACATAGTCAGGAATTTATGTAGAGTTTGTCAAAAATATTTGTATTTGTTTGTTTAATTAGATCATTTGTACCATTATGTGTATTGTTATCATGGACAAATAAATTTGCATAAAATGTATATTTAATAGTTACTCAATGTGATTTTTTTATCTAATCATATTTAAAAAAAATGTAAATTAATCTCACTGAGCAATGTGAGAGTTGTGGTATTTTATGCTAAGAATTCCATTAGGTGATTAAAAAAAAAATAGTATGCCTCTTTAATTGTATCATATCATAACACAAGAAATAAAATCATCTAATATCCCAAAGCTTTTGTGTGGTTGCACCATTACACAAACAATTATAACTTTTTCAAATTTTTGCTTTAGGCTGTTAGCTTTAGTCGGTTAATTTTACCAGGAAGCACCATCTTAACCGTTTGGAAGAGGCCAGTATAGGAGTCTATTAAAAAAGTTATTTATTCAAATTTTATATTTATATATACAAATAGTCACATTTTCAGATACATTAAAAATAAAAGGTTTCTTATAGAAAGAATAATTTTCTTTACCCCATTTTTTTCTTTCCTTTCTTCCTTTGTTTTTCACTATGTTTTTGTCTTGCAGTCAGTAATAGATACAAGTTGACAGGCCATCTCAAGAGCACAGCACCACAATTCCTCATCTTGGAATGAATCAGACTATGCAGATTGCATGTGTGACATCCTCCCTTTTATTATTAGGCTTTCAGCAGGGAAAATGAGAGCATATATCATTTAAGTACCGAAGCGAGTCAGAGGAGGAGACTGAAGGCAGTCACTTTAGGCCATTGTGTGAGCTGAAGATTAACTACCTGTATAGCACACATACGTTGGCATGATGTGTGCAATTTTCTCCTCAATGATATCACAGTTGTTAATTTGATGCTATTTAAAATCACTAAGTGTTATAAGACAGCATGCCCTTTTGGTGATGATTGATTTAATCTTCAAACTCTTGCCATGTAATGAGCTGATTCAGCTTGCATAACAATTCTTACATGATGTATGGATATAACCTACTTCATACAGCTGGTGTTGTTTAGCTGATGACATTGTCAGCAACTTAATAAATATTCTAACTTGTCTAAAAAAGCTAGGGTATATCCATAAGCAAAAAAAAAAAAAAAAGGGCCAATACAAAACCATGTTCTGCCAATGTCATCCCAATTAGCAAACAAGGGTCACTGAAAGGCAATTTATGCATGTTATGCTGATCTCGGCTAGATGTTTGTGTGTGTGTTTGTGTGTGTGTGTGTCTTATTTTGGAAGTGTAGCCTCCAAACATGGAAGGTACTCCATTAAACATGGCCACTGTTGTTGCCCTAAAACATTCTTTGGCTTGGCTCTT
This sequence comes from Clarias laeviceps, assembly GCA_030014305.1. NCBI lineage: Eukaryota > Metazoa > Chordata > Actinopteri > Siluriformes > Clariidae > Clarias > Clarias laeviceps. The sequence continues at coordinate 12,070,527 of JAQMYJ010000033.1, forward strand.
AGGACAGGTTAGCAATAATCATCACAAATTATTTTACATATAAGAATATGTTTTTTTAGATTGTTGGGTGTTTTTCTTTTTTCTTTTTTTTTGTCAGGGTGTGCCAGGAGCAAGTGGAGGCCCCGGCAGAGACGGCTCCCCAGGACAGAGGGTATGAATAATTACTAACCACAAGCTAAATGATTTGTATCTATTTCAACCCTACATGTTAAAAGAGTAAATTATATGTGTCTATGTTTCTTCCTTGGCTTTAGCTGTTTTCACATTTTATGATCTCTTTTAAACAGCATAGATCCACCCGCTTATTATGTTAACTTTTACAGTTTATTCACACATCTAAGATTTCCAAGCTTCGCATTGGATAATTTTAGAGTTTCAAATCCCTCATTCGTTCTTTAACGCCGAATGCATAATAAATGCTGATGGAAAATTTTGTGGTGTTGGCACAATAATGGCACTACTAATTCTGTCACTCCACATGGATCGCTCATCAGATAGGCCTGGCAAATGTCCTCTGTCCAGGAATAGACCTGATTACAGATGGAGATGCATATTCAAACTGTCAGGGTTTAACTACTACACTTTTTAAACTCCACATATTAATACTGTGTTCAACATTTATTGTAGTCTTTCATGTAAGCACACTGAACATTTTTTCATCTTGGTTGTATAATACATTACACTCGAGTAGAACAGTCGGTTTTTATCTTAATGATAACAGAAAAGATAGCCAGAGGGATGTGTACACTCTTTTGAAAAAAGAGAGTTCCATTGGGTAGTCTTAATTTTTTTTTTACGACTATGTTGCTCTAGGGAATCTTTTAAATAGGGATATAAACTTGGTGCTAAATTAATGAGGTGCTTTTTTCACTAAATCTTAGACTTTGAAGTGCAGGAGAAATTCCTGAATGCTTGAGTTTTGTGCTTACACCGAATATTCGGTCCAGAATCTAGAATCCTCTCGGCTATATTCTGGCATGGAAAAGTTAATTAGCACCATGTAGAAAACATATGAACAAGCTGCTCATAGAAGTGCACAGCAATCCATGACTCCACTCTGGTTCACTCAGATACTCTACAATTCAACTCCAGGACAAGCAGGAAAAAAGACAAGAAAATAGAATAAGCAAGAGAAAGAGGGAAGGAGAGACAGTCAGAGAAACTTTGATCTCTGGGGAAGCGAGAAATGCTCAGCCATGTGGGTTTGCAGTGGTTTTGTGCATGCACAAGACAAATACTATAGGCTTACTCTCTTGATGTGGTTGCCACAAAGCACTTTGCATTGGAGCACAAAGCAGTTTGCATTGGTCCATTAATGTCATGGCTGCGGGTTCACTTTGCACAGCACCTCTAATGTTCAGTGTTAATAAACTTATTATAGGTTGCATTAAAACCATGGGTCTTTTTTACATGGATAAAGTTCCTCTCCACATGGCAGCTGAAATGCTAATCTATTGTATTTGTGTATTTCATGCAGTTCTAATTTCAAAATGAATTTGCCTGCTTTTTCATGTCAGCTGTGGTTTCAGTTCATTTTTACCAACCTTTCTGAGCTCTCCAACAGTTTTAGATGTATTATTCAGGCAGGGTATACAAAAGCAACACCCACAAAATCTTCACAGTAGAGAAAATTTAATAGAAACCACTGTATAAAAGCCAAATCAAGCATTTGTATCATTTACAGAACTGTAGTAAAAGAAGGAAAAAGATCAGAATTTCGAGTACAGACACAGTGCAGTGTATAAAGCCATTAGACTTATCCCTCCCTTACTTTATGTGTATGGATCAGGGAGCTCAAATTAGAATTGGTTTATACCCAGACAAATAGTGTACAGTGTATTGTCTTGGGGGTACATGCAGTGCTGCAGCAGGATACGCACAACAGAGCTGGGCCAGTGTCTTTTTGTGCAACAGCCCAACACCAGACCTTATCTTAGAGATCCACACCAAAATTTATTACATGTGGACCAGAAGAAATATTGTTACATCTGGCCTTAAGATGGTGCTGGTCCAGATAATAGGCCTCATTTATCCTTGTGGATTTGGATATAATTATTTGTTTTTGTACAAGATATTCAGTATTTATTAATTTTGGACAAATAAGTATTGACCTACCCTGCGTGCAGGTAAATTTACTCATAAGAAGACTAAGTAATTAAAACCTTGATTGATCGACTTTATATCTTATTATTTGCATGCATTACTGCAGTTTTGTTTATGGATTATACTGTTAAATTTTCAGCATTTAGAAGCCACGCTTATTCAGAGCAAGTTACAGACATGCTTTGTAGTCCTTATCACAACATATCCGATTTCTAGTCCACTAGGTCAGAACACAACCGAAAAATGTTTATTAAACTATAAACCATTCAAGTCATTAATAAAAAAATGAAAAACAAAGACAACACAAACCCATAAATTAAGACAAATTAGACTAGTCATCCAATTCTGACAGGAGTCTGCACATAGCGGTAAACTGTAAACGAAATGTTTTAACTAATGAAAGATTATGATTCTTTTTTTCTGCAGATGGAACCTGGCATATAAATCCGTTCCGTTTGCCACAGCACTTTCAATTTCTTTAGATCAGCACATTAGCCGAGACACTAAATAATTTACAAATATCGCTTTCTCTGTGGGATGTGCTAGGTGTCTGTGATCACTTGGTAAATTTTGTTCTCATTTGTTTTCATGTCACACCATTTGTTTCACCTTTTCACATCACGTTTTCTATCATTTCTCTCTATAATATAATATTTTTAAGTGCTCTTATGCTGCTAAATAGATTCTTGCATAATAGTGAGTCCAAAAAAAATCTGCTGTCTTTCTGCCTTTCATTTTATACAGTGGCCCCAAGGGACAAAGCGCACGCAAAAGCAAAATCATTATGTAAACAGACAAAACTCATTCATTCTCCATACTACAGTACTTATCATGTAGAGGGTCATGGGAAACCTGTAGTCTATCCAAGGAGACTTCAGGCACAAGGCAGGGTACATCCTGGACAGGGTGCCAATCCATTTCAGGTCACACAAGCACACACACGTACATGCACACACACAATGGTTCTATTAACTTCAAAACAAACAGTTTTTTATTTAACCATTGGAAACACTTATTGATGACATTCATTAATACTTCCTGGTATGGGTAGCTGCTAGATCAAATTGAGCCCATCACTTCCCCTACTGTTCGGGGGCACTTCCGGTGTTGCAGATCGCTTTTACTGCAATTTTATTTTTGCCTGTGCTTTGAAGTTTTTATATAAATCCATATTTATATAATTGAAGTTTTTATATAAATCCATATTTATATAAATCCATATACAGTATATATATATATATATATATTTTTTTTTTTTCTTTTTTTTTTCCCCCTTGTATTTGCAGCAGGTTTGTGTGACGTTTTTGCTTTTACTTTTGTATGCACTTTATCCCTAGAGAAGACCATACAATATCATGCTTTTAGTTAGCAAGAAAAAAATAACAGAAAGATTTAGGAAATATGATATCCTGTTTGTCTTAGGCAAACATTTACACATCGCTTCACTAAAATATTGAGACACTTTATTTGTAATATTTGGTCATAGACCAGGTTTAGAATTGGTTCAAAAACAAATTAATTAAACCAAAATGACAAATGTGATAGTGTATTAAACACACTGTCAGACTGCCTACCCCCACACAAAACATTATTGATAGGCAAACATAAAGTCTATGCATAATTAAAAATAGAAGTTTATAATGTGAAAAAAAGCTTGTTATTTATTACAAGTGCAGTTGTTAGTTCACAGTAAAGAGCTTTACATGTTCTTTATTTCAAAACAGGAATATGAGCAGTGGCCTATGAGTTGGCTTATGATAATGATTTTTTGAACTCTAAAATGTTTACTGCATAATACAGCTGCATTCAATTAGATATTTTCCTGATACGATGCACACCTTGATATGTTATAGAAATGAAAAATCCCATCCTTCATTATGAGAGCTCTAGAATCAATAGATTTGTTTTCTCCATTTGTAGAGCAAAAAATATGCATCCAATTTTCTGAGCCAGTGTGCCCAGGTCATTGTCAGTAATACTGTGCCAGCTCTAATAGCTGTGAATGTCCTTAAGAACAGCAGGGATTTGTCTCGGCATGTATTCTACAGAAGCTGAATGTATTGTGCAGGAACGTTGCACCACGTGGAATTGATTTTGTTGCCCAGTTGCTGAAAGTTGGACGGCTACACAGTCTTGCTGCTAACAGCCCTTTCCACCTCATCCCAAAATGCTCGATGAGGTTGAAATCCAGGGACTGCACAGGCCACTGAAGCAATAAAAATTGCTGTCATGTTCTTGGAACCATTCGATGATGATACATACCTTGTGACATGGTGCATTATCATGCTGGAAGCATCCATTCTAGTGTGAATAAGCTGTAGAGTTGAGTTTGGTAATCAGTGTTCTGCAACACTCAGATAAGCTGCTGTTCAGATGTTTTTCAATGGGTATCAAGGAACGTAATGTGTGCAAGGAAAGTATTTTCAGCTTAACCACATTGTTACCACCTACTTACATGTAGGTACTCTTGTTACCAAACAAGATATCTCAATGAATATCCACTGTTCATGCAAAGTTTGTCTCTTTGTTTATGTTGTATTGTTGTTTCTCAGTTATAGGTTTCTAGTTTCTAAGGTTATCGCTACATTAACCTCTTGTTCCGGAACAGGACTGAGCTGAGCACTAACTGGCTCATAGTGTCTGTTAGTATACATCACAACTGTTTTTTTTTTATTTGACAATGGATTGGAGCCAAAGGTTTATTGTTTCAGAAAATATATTTCTGAAAATCTTTAATCTTTTATGTTTCCGTTATAATGTGTCAAATATGTGTAACATATGTACAATTTCTGTACTTTATTCTTGGATATTGCTATGCGTCAGTTAATAGGAAATTGTCTGGGTGAGCAATTAGTCATTTATACTGAAGTTAAATTAATGAAGGAGAAACTAATTGTTCGTGTCCAGTGTAAGTGAATTAGCTAGAGTGCCAAAACTGCTATTATATTTATCATTATATTATAGCACAGTGCAATGTTAAAGTGATAAGATATTAGATTTTGTTACATGGTTATAGTTATAAAAAATGTTTACGGCATGTTTACAGCCAAAATTTTCAATTGCATCTATAAGGGGCCAAAGGAAAAGAATGTAAAAGCGTACATATTTGTATGCACAATTACTTTAACAATGCCTAGATTAGACATTGTATTAATTTTTACTTGTTTCATAATGGAAATTTGTTTCTGTAGGGTTTGCCTGGGAAAATTGGACCACAGGGACAACAGGGGCCACCAGGACCTATTGTACGTGTTACATTTTTCTTTCTAAAAATCTTCAGGACACCCAGATATGCATTAGTCTCTTGTTTACCCCTTGGCCATTCGGTGTTTGTTACAACAGGGCAGCCCAGGTGCTCCCGGAGCTCCAGGAACCAAAGGACCCCCAGGACCACATGGTGATCACGGAACACCTGTAAGTAGAAGAGGATCACTCGGAGAAACCCATATTTGGGACCTAAAATTAAATGATGAATGATACATTAGAAGATTTACATATGAATAAAACTGTTTTGACATTGAGTGTGAATTGTGATGACAAAATTGATCAGTAGGAAGTAACAGTCTGAAATGTCACTGTTCACACCTTTATTTGTTTTTGATATAATTGTTTTTTACGTCTAAGGCTCAGTAGCTATCAGCTAAATCAGTAAGCAAAAATCTTTCCACAAAGGTCTGTGACTTTTATTCAGTTAATTTTGTAAATAAGGTTTCTCTAGTTCAGGTGAATGAGGTGTGCTGACAGCATGTGCCTCATTTAAAATAACTGCACTGTTAGGTCTGGGACTCTGTCCCATTGCTGAGTCATTCTCTCGGCTGAATCCAGCTTCACACACTGGCTGCAGCTCTGAACTTCAGACCACCCTGAACAGACGTAAACGGAGTTAACCCAGTACACACATGGTCATGACCTCAGTCAGATCAGTGAGTTTAATCATAACTGGTCTGTTCTGTCTCCTCTTCTCCTTGTGTCATTGTGTCTAATCCTAAGTGCTCCATCATCATGAAGCTGTCAGTCCATTAAGACAATTTCACAAATAATTTCTTCATATGATTTAGAAATATTTCACATCTGCTTGCATTTATGCATAGACACCAATTATAGTTCACACAAACATTTTAACATGATATTTTATTCTCTTTAAACCTAGCTATTAGTACAGAACATACATAGGCTTACAAAGTCAGACGAAAAACTTAACACCCCTGATGCTAAACTCATGACGGCTCAGGAGGAGCCCAAACTGAAAGAAATCTCAGCTTCTGCTTGTGTGGACCCTCAGGGTGGAATGTTTGTTCTCATTTTTACAATAGTGAGGAGCTAGAGATCAAATTATGTCAAGTAACGTCAATCTCTGTTATATTCCTGCAGAGTGACACCTGTTTTGATTATCACGTTCAGGCAGGAATAGAGAGAGCTTTGTAGTCAAGTGTTTGTTTAGAGGCAGTGGTAAAGAAGAAACATATGTTTCTGTGTAGTGATGTGGACATTTCTGCGTTGATCTTTTTCTACTGACCCTGGTAGACAGTCAGCCAAGGAGATGACAGGTTTAGCATCAGTATGGGTTTGGTTCATGAACAGTGAGGCTCTTTCCTGAAGCACATGCACATTATAATGCCTGGCAAAAAATACATTCTTGCTCTGTGATATTTTAGGCAATGCCTCATATTTTCTGCTACTCATAATCTTGGACAAGAAATTTAAGAATGACCCAAACATTTTGGCATATTAATTATTCATTATTATTCATTACATGTCAGTGTCATGCACTAACCTGAGTAGACCAGAAGACGTAGCTTTAGCGGTTAGCCCTTTGTAGCGTGGATGGTAAACCC
>JAQMYJ010000033.1:12077564-12088222 GCA_030014305.1 Clarias laeviceps
TTTTAGGCAATGCCTCATATTTTCTGCTACTCATAATCTTGGACAAGAAATTTAAGAATGACCCAAACATTTTGGCACATTAATTATTCATTATTATTCATTACATGTCAGTCTGTGTTTTCCAGACCTCCAAATTACAGTTTTATGATACCAGAATTATTTAGTAGTCTTAGTATTCTGGACCATCCTCTGTCTCTGAATTAGCTGAACAACATGTCTCCTTTATGTTCTTGGACCAGTGCTGCATTCATGATGATTTAGTCATAATCCCTTCAAAATGACAACAAAGCCAGCACGTATGCTCTCCAAACCAGCACTATTCATTTTTGATAGAGCCCCAATCAAATCTGGGACTCAAACAATGTTCACAAATCCTTATCTTTACAAGACAGATGTTTACCTACCTTTACACATTTCTTTTTGCAAGGGTCCTCCTGGTACCAAAGGCGAGCGAGGGGAGAGGGTAAGTCTGAGCCATTGTGTGTGTGGGTGTGTGTGTTTATATATATATCTATATCTGTGTGTGGGTGTGTGTGTTTATATATATATATATAATTTTTTTTATTACATTAAAATTATTATTATTTTTTTTTTATGATTACATCTGACAGCTTATGAAAATCAAAAATCCAGGATCTCTAAATGTTTCATATTTAATCACGAACTTGAGTAAGTTACTATTCATACAGTACAAAACACCATCTATCTCTCAGTCTAGTTCAGTACAAGCATGGAGAAGACTGCTGACTTGACAGCTATCAGCTGATCAGTATCATATATATTCTCCACAAGGGGTGTACATCACAGAAGGTCATCACCAAAAGGGCTGGCTGTTCACGGCGTGCTTTATTGACGCATATTCATGGAAAGTAGACTGGAACGGAAAGGTGTGATAGAAAAAGTTACAACGAACAGGGATACCGCAGGCTTAAGAGGATGGTCAAGCAAAGTCGATTCAGGAGCTTAAGAGAGCATCACAAGGAGTGCAATGTGGCTGGAGTCAGTAAATCAAGAGGCATCAAATAGAAATGTCTTCAGGAAATTGGCTATAATTATACATACTGTATACATATACTGTATAAATAAATATATATATATAAATTGGCTATAAGACGGGAATCAAACCTGTGCAAGGCGACAGTATCAGTTTGTCAGACTTCCGAATCAATCCGACTTATGAACATGCTCCTGAAATGGGACTCCTTCGTAAGTTGGGAACTTACTGTACCCTTTAATTTTGTTTGTTGGAGCAAAAACACAGTATCACTGAATCAATAGACTTTTGACCATCTGTTTTTTGTCTTCAAAGGGTGACATGCAGTCTCAGGCAGTTGTCCGTTCTATAGCCCGACAAGTGTGTGAACAACTAATTCAGAGTGAGTATGTTTTTGTTGGACCTGAACACATAGTCACCACATTGAATTTGAAATGAAACACTCAAGATTTGAGTGAAGTCAAGGCCTTCAGCTTTAATTCAAGGGATTTGACAAAAGTGTGGTATTAACTATTCATGAATTATAGCCATTTTCATACACACACACATTTTAGGACACTCATAAATAATGGAACAAATGAACATATTTGTAGCTACAGTAACAGTCTTGCCTTCAGTAGTGAAAAGCATGCTCTATTTGGTTGAGAGCAGGTGACTCACTTGGCCAGTGAAGACTAATCAATTTTGTGGCCATGGGTAGCTTTCACTGGATGTTTTAGGTTACTATTCATATGCAAAATGAAGCACTGTTCATTTTTTGCAGTATGTGCCTGAATCTGATTAGAAAGTATGCACAGTATTCATCCTGCTACTTTTATCAGTATTCAGGTCATCAATAAACACCAGTGACCTGGTTCCGGTGTTAACCATACACGCTTATGCCATACCTCTTTATCTGCCATGTTTGACAGATGATGTGGTATGCTTTGGATCATTAGCTGTTCCTTTCTTTGTCCATACATTTCTCTTGCCATCATTCAGATACAAATAAGTAATCTTGGTTTCATCAATACAAAGAATCGTGCAAAGTCTAATCTGGCCTTTTTGTTCTTGAGCATAACCAGTCGTTTGCATTTTGTTGTCAAGAATGTTCTTGAATTGGTTAGATGTTTATAAGGGTTCTTCTTTAGCATTGACCGAATTCTGCGGTCATCCATAGTTGTCTTATGTGGTCTTCTAGGTCTTTTGTGGTTGCTGAGCTTATCAGTTAATTAATGTTGGGTTTGAAGAAAAGAAGAGAAGAAGAAAAGGGTTCTTCTTTAGCATTGACAGAATCCTTTATTTTTTATTTTTTGGATTTTTCCTCGATTTTCTCCCCAATTTAGCCGTGTCCAATTCCTCCCCGCCACTAGGGGGCTCCCACATTAAGACTACTACTACCATTCAGTCGGGAGGGCCGAAGACTATCACGTGATTCTTTATATAGTAGTTTATATTTTTTATCCCATTTCCTCCAAATTTGGTAATTTCCCGGAGTCCATGGATGGCTGTGACACTGTCAGCATTTAAAATCACAGTCTCCAGAGTAAATTTATTTTTGTTGCTCAGCTCATAGTTTATCAATTTTTAAGTAATATTTTGTAATTCTCCCTTCTCATCAGGCCACTTGTCTCGCTATAACTCAATCCTGAATCAGATCCCCAGTCAGTCTGTGTCAGTCCGGACAGTGCCAGGTCCTCCAGGAGAGCCAGGCCGTCAGGGCCCTGCAGGGCCACAGGGAGAGCAAGGACCTGCAGGTAGACCAGGCTTCCCCGGAGTGAATGGACTGAGCGGCCGTCCAGGAGAGAGAGGTGAGATCATGTACATGTACTGTATGACATCATATTTCACAGATTAGGTTCCAATGTTAATTCGATTTGACTGTTATATTGACATAATTAATAACAAAATATAATAACATTAATTAATAAAAATAAATTATAATCTTAATAAAAATTACAAAAAAGTCACAGGGGTATAATGAGGAAGTGTTTCATACACAGACAATGTGTCAGAATGAGACACAGCACAGGCCTAATATAATTAGTTCAGACTGGCCTTTCAAGACTAACAACATTTGCTAATGAGAGGTGGTTTGAAGGGTTTAGTGGTGTAGCCTATCATTACAAGAGTGCTAATTATGTGCTCGGGGGTGGGGTAATTGTCAGCCCCGGTCAGAGGTGATGAAGAATTCAGAATGCTGTGAAGAAGCCTGTGAAAAACTAGACTGTCTGTCTCTCTATAAAGTCTCATCATGCTTAGACATTTTGTGATAGCAAAGCTCTAATATCTACTTCTCAAAACTATATTTGTATGCAGGTAGTCTGTTGTTATTTGCCATTCCGCAGGATATGCTGAACCAGAAACTTTCCTTTTGGACTGGATGTTTTTGTTGTTCATTGCTAAATGATTTGCGACCCATGAAAAGCATGTAGCTCTCACGCTCTCTGCATCTCCAGTGGTCAGTGCTGGAGGGAAAACAGGAGCTGGGCAGACACTCTAGCCATTTCACATCCAGACTTGTGTAGGTGTGTGTGTGTGTATGCAAGCTACAGTAGGTCTGCTATCTCAATCCCTTTGCCTTCCCCATAGCCAAAAACCCAGCAGTGTGCAAGTCCACAGAGGCAGATGGATTCACTTGGTTTCATTTTAGTGTCTGTTTTATTGTCTGTTCAGGACTCCCAGGAGAGAAAGGAGAAAAAGGCAGTCCAGGTGTGGGGACACAGGGACCCCGGGGCATCCCAGGATCCCCAGGTAAACAAATAACCTCTATGTTTGCCAGATATGTTGCTTTGTTTATCTCTGGTTGTTGAAGGCATAGCTAGATCTTTAGATTTAAATGTGACTATATTTATGTATACACTTACGGGCTACTTTAATAGAAACGCCTGTACACCTGTTTATTTGTGCACTCAGGCAATCATCGGGCGGCAGTATAATGCATAAAAACATGCAGATACAGGTCAAGAGCATCAGTTGTTCAGTGTTCACAATAAACATCATTATGAACTGGAGAAAATGGTGATCTGGCGGACTTTTAAGCATGGCACATTTGTTGGTGCCAAACAGACTGGCGCTACTGCAAGAACCAGATGGTAGTGTGAAATGTTGGCATCAACAGCATGAACTCTTGGATGGTACTGGTTCAGTGGTGTGTGGAATGTTTTCTTGGCAAACACCAGGGCCCTTAATATCAATCCAGCATGGTTAGAATTCCGCAGCCTTACTATTGTTGCTGATCATGTGCATCTCTTTATGAAAACACAATCTTATCATAGATACAATCCATATAAGGCTAGAGTCAAGCTAGAGTCAATCTAGAAAACTGTATTTTACAGTGCAACATCAAGTTCTAAACATGTTGATATGTGTATATGTCTCGCTGCAGGTCCTCCAGGTGAGGGCCGGACAGGAAGCCAGGGTCCTCCAGGCAGGCCTGGACCTCAAGGCACTCCGGGGCGCCCTGGAAGTCCTGGCAACTCTGGTCCAGCTGGAACACCAGGTTACTGCGACCAGAACGCCTGTCTAGGGTACAACATAGGAGGTAAATAAATTCCTTATTTTTCTTCTTTTTTGGTCTCTTATTGATCTAGTACTAAGATAGCCAGTATTAAGAAGCTCCTGTATTTTCTGTCGTTGCCACTAACTATTGCAGATATTCCAGAGGACATAAGAAAATATTGGGACAGGGTCATTTCTGATGCTGCTGAGAATGCGGCATTTCCTTACACTGCTTGAGCAGGTTTTTCTTAATACTTGTAAAATATAAATAGAAGGTTGTGTGATATATTTCACATCCATGGCCATATTCTTTTTTAAAATCTTTATGTTCGCATATAAAAGTCAACAGTTTTGCCACTATGCAGGATTATCCTCCAATAAAACAGTCTTTTACTAGCAGAGAGAAAGAATAGTCATTACAGTAATTGTTCACATAAATTTAATAGAGTGCATACGGTATCAAGTTTTACAGTGAAACTTTTGAAAAGTTCCTGCCTATCCTTATGTGGGTGATTTTTGTGAGAGTGTGTTCTGGGATGTGAAACATCCTGCAGCATCAAGCAGGGGGTCATTAGATGTACTAGTAATTTTGGAAAATGTGCTAATAGTAGCTGGTGGTTCATTCTATGATTGGAGTGACATTTATTTCCCAATTATATCACATTTTCAAATATACGTAAGGGCAATTTAATATACTTTTTAAATGTAGGGAGAGTTTCCTACAGAACAAAATAAATAACTTAAAAATAAATAAAATCTAGGTCAAAGAGAAAGCAGCCTTTTACAGGTCTTACTATTACAATACTAATATTATATAAACATATTTTTATATAATATTATAATACTAATATAATATGTGTATATATATATTTGTTTGAATGATTATAATTTTTCTAAGTGCAGTATGTATTACTGTGGTGTGTGTGTGTATATACAGTATATAACTACAGTATATATACACACTGAAAATATAGTGGTAAGACCTGTAAAAGGCTGCTTTCTCTTTGACGTAGATTTTATTTATTTTTAAGTTATTTATTTTGTTGACGTAGATTTTATTATTTATTTTGTTGACGTAGATTTTATTTATTTTTAAGTTATTTATTTAATTCTGTATATTTCTTTCTTTATTTATTTATTTTTCTCATATTTTGTTATATACCACAAGTCAACAATGAATTATCTTCAAGATCACTAAAAGAAAAAATATCTTTTTTAGTAATACTAAGATATTAATTGACAAGGTCACTTTGAAAATCTATCCTGTTTGGATCCAGATTGAAAAAAAAAAAGATTAATTTCAAAAAAGTAAATCTTAATGTCCTTAAATTTCTTAATTTGCTAATTATTTGGTAAAAACCTCAGCTATGTATCAAAATAGAGCAATTATAATTTTTTTTATTCGTTGTTGAAAATTAAAGTTATTGTTTAAATAAGCAAAAGGACTAAAAAGTCACCCCAGTTTTGGTCTCACATAGCTAATGGCTTAAAGCACTGACAGCTACTTTTTCTCAAATCTTCAATGAAAGATTTGTGAAACCGGTCTATTATAGTGAGTTGCACTTAAAAAGCTTTCTCACAAATTTAATATGAAATAACTGCAATAGCCTAAATTCCCAAGCTCATATAACATATAATCTGTGTGCATTTGACATCTAAGACACTGACGGAGCACTTGTACTGTAAACCCACAGTAGACCTCATGAAAGTAATTCAGCTGTAAGTGACATGATTGAGATTGCTACAAAATGGGAAACCCTGAGCTGAGTTGGTCATTTTAATGATCCTGTGGGTGTCGTACTTACACGGTGTATTTCTCTCTCCTTTCCTGGACCTCCTCATCTGTCTCCTGACTCTAGGGGAAGGCGAAGTGCAGTATGAGAATGGCTACTGAAAGGCATTCTCTGAAACTCTGCTGCCATTTCTGTTTTCCCTTTATCCCTCCATCCCTATATTCTCCATCCTTTGGCAAAAAAAAAAAAGACTGTCGCTAGGGAAAGACTTGTCTACAACTCCCAAGCTCCATATTATATAATGCCATATTCTCCCACTCCTGAAGATCACCACCACTACTAAAGTTCCTGCATGCCTGTTCATTGCTGCCCTGGCTCTCTCTCTTTCTCTTTCTTTACCTCCCTCTCTCTGGCTTAGAATGTCTTTAACAGCCATACTTGAAGACCTTTTCCCAGAAAGCCATGATCTCTCCCCATGTCTCCTTCCTGTTATCTCTAACACTGTGCCTTTATGTCTCTGCTGCTTTCCTCTGACGGTAACCCAATGGCTACTTTCTTGGTGGTGGTGAATGACATAGACAGAGGAAACATGGATGACCAACCCAATTCCCCAATCTTCCCATAGTACAACAGTTACCTTCCAGTTCCTACCAAAACTACGGGCCCATTGACACTAATGATGAAGAAGAGGAGGAAGAGGACCCGTATGGCGGACACCACCGCTACCCACCCCAGTACTACCAGCCCAGCCATCCCAACCCTCGTGTTGCCCAGCCTGGCACCGGTTATCCTGGTGCCATGATGAGGGAGTGAGGCATGCAGCACTTCTCCCGCAGTGTGACTGAGAGGAATGGAGCTCAGACCACAACACAGGAGGAGGATAAACTTGCACACTGACAGCCACATCCACAAACACACACACTAGTAATAAGAGTGTCCAGTAGGATAGCAGTAATTGAATGGTATTTGGAAAGTGCCTGATTGGGGTGGGTGGTATAGGGGAAGGGGCAGTAAGCCCATACTGTGTCCACAGACCTTTAATTCCTTTTTTTTTTTTTTTCTTATTTTTTTTGGGGGGGGCTGAGAGATGAGTGCATGCAGTCATTTAAAATCGCAAAAAGCTCCCAAACAATGCAGTGGATTTGTATTAGATGTCCATTTGGGGAAAAAACATTAAATTTGTACAGTTTATGTAATTGTTTTTATAATAAAAATGAAGATGGAATTTCAGTGCTTCCATGTTTGATCGTCCACGCTTTCAACGTTCCTGTCAACTAATTGTCATTTATTCATGGGAAGATGAATCCTTGGCAGTATCAGACAATAAAAAAAAAAAGAAACATACTGAACCAGATCTTACATTGCCATTGATACTCATAACATAATGTCTGGAGCGTGATTGTACATTCACCTGTCGGTGTGAATTTCCTGTGGATTTGGTCATGTAAGGATAAAATGTTATGCAGTCTGTGAGGATTCAGTTATGGCTCTTGAACTTTTCTTAAAATACCAGAGCTCAGACTGAAAGTCCTTTTCTGTCTCTTTCTGTGTTTGTGCTTGTCTTATGGGCCTATTCACTGTGGAAGAGTGTTGAATAGTTAGGCCTGTGGTCTACTGTCCTCTCAGAATGAATTAAACTCTGTGTGTGGAACAGGTGCCAGAGGAATGGCTCACTACCAAACTTTTGAAGCAGAAACATAACTTATTTTTACTTTGTTTTTTGTAAACAATAAAAACTCTAATATGACAACAGTGATGATGTCTTGTCTGTTCTTTGGTACTGTTTTCTTTTTAAAAGCCTATAAGCTGTCAGCTCAGACAAAGGAATTCTGATTAATACAAACATCAGAGATGTGTTTGATGACTCTTGTAGACTTACACGTCCTCCTTTAAGATAGACATTTCAAATAATGTAAATACTATTTCCACAACTGCAGTTCAACCCTGCAGCAGGACCTCGCTAACCCTCATGACACAGACTGACAGCAAACAAGGGTGTTTCATTTCCATCACCATCGTGCTGTTCTGAGAGTTTATTGCACTTCAAAGGGTTATGTGGCATTACAAGAACCACACATAAACATATGATGTCAATTAGGACTGAACCACAGTCAGATCAGACAGGCAGCAGGCTGCACAGAGGCCTGTGAAAGCCATTTGTGGCCATAGGCATTGGCCAGAAACAAAATCACCGTTCTAAAACTAAATTTTCGTGCTTAATAGGGTAACCAAAAGCCTTTCCTTACGATCTGGTTCGATAAATAAATTATATTTGGAGTTTAAGAAATGTTTCTGTCATTGGTAAACAATATGCAATAAAATCAAGACATTTTAAAGGTACTTTATTTTATATAGACAAGAGTATGAAAAAAATATAATAAATCAATCAAACATGTAGACGAATACTGAATCTGTCCAGTCCGTGATGTGATGAGGTCACTTCATTCTGTAGTCTTCTGGCCTGTGGAGACAGAAGAAAAGATTGTTTCATTTAAGCAGGGAAAATGTCGAATGACTTATTCACCCTCACAATGGACTCCAGCAGAAGCCTCAATAAATAACCATCGGAAAATAAATGACCTACATTCAATCCAGTAGCCATAACTCTCCTGAGAAAAATATAGAAAAGAAACTCCCCTCTTAGTTTGTCAAGCCAGTTCATGCCAGAATCATGACATCTGACTGCTACAAGATTTACATCTTAATCATGTTGAAAAATGCCATTTGCCACAGTGAATTCAGTAAGACAGGAAAAGTGTCAGTGTTAAACGATCGGTAAAGTACGCTTTTTACAGCAAGACTCTAAGTTCATTCAGTCTGAGACCTAAAGAACTGATCAGAATATGGCAAAAGCCTCAGCGCGCCACTAAGCCAACAAAAATCATTTTTAAAAATGCTTTTTTAATAGAGTTGACACATCACATTAAAAAGCACAGGAACCAAGCGATAACAACCACAAGAGTGCCTGGTCATTACCACACGCTACTTAACGCCCTGATTTAGTTGCACATAAAAATCAGCTGTCAATAAGCCGACCCAGTTTATTTATCGGAATGATAATGAGTCCACAAACAAATATTGTGGGTATTAAGTCATTCAAACACATGACGGCTTCTGAACAAGCAGTAATAATCTTCAGCTGTGAAAAGACAACACTAAACACTGCCTACAGTATATGACATGGTGAATAGATTTTAGCATTGGAAAAGTAATACATGTTAGGGCCACTCTCGGCGTGCAACCATTACCTGTTGAAAATGGGGTCATTATGGAAAAAACTACCTTTGACTGACAAGTGTTACGTTTACATTTGATATAGGACCCTTATTGGGCTCTAGTCAGCTGGTAAAAGATGACACACTTGTAATATGAGTTTACAACAAAAAGAAAGGTGTTAAGGTTACATCTTGTCTTCTGTTCTACTTTTTGTAAAGTACAGCTTTACCATGACTGCATGCTGCAGTTCTTTTCAGCTTTTTTGTAAATGGGACGGAAGGCATTTTTCTTTAAGAACATAATGAACATACAGTAGCTAGGACTTTCTTATGAACTGTGTCAAGTAGGTCTATTGTAAATACCGCTTTTTGGGTCAAGCCATGTGGATAGAATGCAGAACCCCACGGAACAAAACTACAGCCACCTAAATACATCCCGTCAGGGATCATTACTAAAATTACAGTAGATATGCCCATTCTCTGGCAGCATTGAAGTACCAAGCACAATAGTGGCATTAAAAATAATGCACAAAAATGTAATCAGAAATCTAGCACTTGGAAGTACATTCATAAATATAGTGTCTTGCAAGTATTCACCAAATAACCCCTTGAATTTTCCACTGAAATTGACTTAATTAGGATTATACTGTAATTAATCAACAAATCAGTCCATAATATTAAATCAAGGTATGTAAAAGTTTCAATTGCATACTTTTTGAAGGATATACCTAAATAAACAGCATCAAAACAAACAAACAAACAAAAATATATCAGGATAAAATTATTAAATATCATCCTTTTTTTTTTATTATTTTTTTTTACATTCTACAGACCAACATTAAATCCCTTACAACTTGGAAAGACCTACAAGGGGCTAAAAGGTATTTAGTCAGCCACCAATTGTGCAAGTTCTCCCACTTAAAAAGATGATAGAAGCCTGTAATTTTTTATCATAGGTACTGTATACTATGAGAGACAAAATAAGAAAAAGAATCCAGAAAATCACATTGTAGGATTTTTAAAGAATTTACTTGCAAATTATGGTGGAAATAAGTATTTTGTCAATAACAAAATTTCATCTCAATACTTTGTTATATACCCTTTGTTGGCAATGATAGAGGTCAAACACTTGAATGGGTATTTTGGCCGATTCCTGTTAATGTTTTGGGGCTGTCGCTGGGCAACAGACTTTCAACTCCCTCCAAAGATTTTCTATGGGGTTGAGATCTGGAGACT
>JAQMYJ010000033.1:12112352-12124121 GCA_030014305.1 Clarias laeviceps
GGTTTTTTTGTGACAATTGTTTTTTTTTTTTGTTTTTTTTTTTTCAGTTAATGTGATTCAGTATGCGGTTTTGCTTTGAAGAATTTTGGCACTGTTATACTTCAATGAAAACTAGACAAACACGGGTAACTAGTACAAAAGATCAAACCCAGGACAGTGGAGGTGCTGCCTGTTTCACATACCCCATTTTTATGCAATAATTGACCTTCACAAGTGTTTTTTGTTTTTGTTTTTGTTTTTTTTCTAGCATACATGTATACTTCTGACCTGCCCACGTTTTAATACCATAAGAAAACAATTTCTACCAGAACAAATTTTTAAAAACTTATTCTGCAAGACAAAACTTTTTGCAAAAGTGCACCTAAAGAAACTTATGTAAAGTCTTGTTCTTCTGGTCAAGGCCATGTTATAATGTGATATTTATTTTATTATTATTATTAATAATAATAATAATAATAATAATAATAATAAAATATTAATATTATTACTTTTTTCACAACCCTTTAAATCCCTTACATTATAACATATTATATTGGTTCAAATTAGTTAGTCATTTTATAGAAAATCTGTAAAATTACTTGATTTGACGAATAGAGTCACGGTTACAATCCTACAGATGCTTTGATGATCTTACATTAGGCCATCTTCCCATGTAAAACTAGTCCAGTTTGAACCATAATGTTATTTCAAGCTGAAAAAAGTTTGATTCATTAGAAGTGAATCCTAATCAGTATTTTGATCATTTTGAACAGTCTGATCATGAAACCGACACTTTCTATGCCTGTGCTTTGCACTAATGTAACTCTGTCAAAATAGATTGTAAGCTTTGAAGATCGGATTAAACCCATCAAAAGTCCAGTCAAAATGCAAATTTTTTTGGAACTCAGTAAATATAACTTATAATGGGTTGTGATTTCCTGCACTGTAACTTAAAAATAATCACAGACCCCCAAGCTAAACCTTGCTTTGAGAACTGCTGGAATCAAATAACCTGAGAGTCTCTGTCTATTCTCACATTATTTTCAGTTACTTTATTTGTTGTTTAATCTGTGTGATTCTTCCTATAGCTTGCTCTCTGAGTGGAGCTCCTGCTGCCCCAAAATGGTTCTTCGCCATTCAAGCAACTTATGGCTTGACACAGGTCAGATTTTCAGCTCATACAACCATGACTTAAAACTGTTTGTTTAAGTATTACTAAGGATCTCCTGTTCATTCCTAATTCAGATTGAGCCATATCATTCTAAAGTCACAGTTAGTGTTTAGTAGCACCAGATATCTGTGGTCACTAATTGATGTTTAATATGGAAAGCAGTATGAGGAAAGTGTAGTCTTATAAGCACACACGGTCGCTATGTCAACGAGATCCCCAGCCTACTCACCAGGCCATTTAAAAAAAAAAAAAAAAAAAAATCTGTAACAGTCCGAAGTTTAGTAATGTGGCTATATGGTAATACCAAATAATGCCACAAGATGGCAAGAGCAGAGGTGCAAGGATGCCACCTCCATCATCGTCCTGTCATATGCGCTGCATGATGTGGCCAGTCATTTTCTGCACTAGAAAGTCTGTCTGTTAGGAAATACAGTACAAAAAGGAGAAACCTAGTAAATACACTGCACATTCAATTATTTTTACCCCGAGTGGAAAAATATGTAAATTCAAGAAATGTATTAAATCTGGATTAAACACTGATGACCTTTTTTCAGATTAAACTGCTAAGGGGAAAATTAGACACCATAATAACATTGTTCATGGACAGGTACTACACAGACATGCACTAACCGTCACTACACAGACATGCAAGAAGTTAATAGACATCCATAGGTTGATGGTTTAACATCGGGTCTGTGTGCATGGAGTTTGCATGTTCTCCCTGTGCTTGGTGGGTTTCCTCTGGCAACTCTGGTTTCCTCCCACAGTCCAAAGACATGCATAGTAGGCTAAATTGCATGTCAAATTGCCTGTAGCGTTTGTGTGGGTTGGCGTGTGTGTACTTGCTTGTTTCTTGCACTGGACTGGCACCTCATCCTGGGTGTACCCTGCCTTGTCCCATGACCCTGAATAAGATATGTGAAATAGAAAAAAAATTTTTTGAGAAAATATGTGTGCTGAAATGTGTTAAGTTTCAGCATGTAATGTTTAGTTATTAAGATTAGTAATGGGTTGACTTTCCTGTCACATTTGCTACACCGCTTATCCTATACAGGGTTGAGTGGAGCCTGTCCTAGGGATTTGGGGGATTAGATATAGGGGTAAACCTTGCATGGGGTAAACCTTGCTTGGGGTGACCGTCCATCACTGGGCACACAAATACGTGCGCACTCACTGTGGACACGCCTAATCTGCATGTCTTCAGACTGTGGGAGGAAACTGCAATACCAAGCACAGGGAGAATATGCAAACTTCATGCACACAGACCACAAGGTAGGTTGTGAACTCTTGGCCCTGAAGGCGTGAGGCCACCGTGTTAACCACTACACTGCTGAGCTGACACCACCAGCCCAGCTTTTAAACTTTTCTACGCATGCTTAAAGATGGGTATACTCAAAAAAAAAATAGAGGTCATAATAATGACGACAAATTTTGGTGCATAAATTTTTTTTTCCCTTCGTAAAACTATAGGTGTTGATTTACTTCTTGCGTGTGTTTGTACATAAACTCAACTTTTTCTTTTTTCTTTTATTTATTTATTATTAATCATGTATAGATGTAGATAAGGGAAACTTTTTGGTGTTCCCTTACAGAAATGTACGTGGTGCTGGATAACTGCACACGATTTTTGTGTAGTTTACGAAACTATCTAACATTGTCTGTAGTTTTTCAACTGAAAACCTCATGATGGCTCAAAGCAGTTAATCACCATTACCTGGATTTCTCATCCCCCCAGAGCAACATCCTTATCTTTTTCATTTGAACGCTTCTGATTCTGGGAGTGTTCTTTGAGTCCATGGGTGGGAATTTGAGGTTTAAAAAAAAAAAAAAAGGATTTCACCTACTTGACCACTAGAGGGCTAATCCTGACTGTCATTTGTCTAGAATACTTTTAAGAGGATAATTCATTCTAAAGTTCATCGGACTAATGCATTATTTGTAGTAATGTCCTTATTATGGTGAGTTAATGTACTTAAATTTTACATTTCCTCATTTTAGTGTACCTTCAAATCCTCATTAATGGTTGACTTCAATGTTCACCCAAGTTGACCGTCTTTCACCTCGTTTGTTTCTGACAGTTCTGTAGCTCGGACTGGGAGGAGGTGTGTGTGCAGCAGAGTGATGGTGAAGAGTCTGTTCTTTCTCCTGTGGACAGCTGTGCCAGCTCCCTGCAAGAGCAAGAGGAGCAGATCCCGCTGTCTGAGATCAGCTCTCACACAGAGTGTGTCCTCAGTACTTCATTTCTAATCTAATGCCTAGCACACACTAGCCAAGAGTCAGGGTTAAATACAGGCACAGGGCAGGTGTTTAAAAACCTCTTTAAAATGTTCACTTTTTATTTACAGGCTCTTTGAGGAAGCAGCCGACTGTCTTCATCAGTTAGCAGACAAACTTCCTCCTCCAGGTAACAAATACCACACACTCAGACAAGAGACAAGATTATTGTGCTAATTGCTTCTTTAGAAATTAGGCAGTTCCTTGGAAAGACTGGTTAAACTGGTTGACACAGAAACCGCATGTGTTACGATTCACAGGAAGGTTCCTGCTGGATGTGATTGTGCTTTGTGAGGGCGAGGTAGGAATGAAGGAGTTCCTGCCGGTGATCGGCTCCCTGAAGCACATGCAGGCTTGGTACTCTGCACAGACGACCGTCGTCACGGAGCACATTGCAGGGTAACAGACCCACAATGCATGTGTACATTTAACCTTTACACTTATACAATATAAACATCTCTGCAATGAAGAAATTGTGGGTCGATAAGTAATAGCTTGATAACACAGTGCTGCTCTTGCAAAAACAGGTCTTTCTGAACTTAACAGTGAAGAAAGAATTATTTACTTTGCATAATTATCATTAAACTTTAATATACCTTATGTGTATTTGTGATCCAGGCTGGGAATATCCTTTCAATCATTTTTTATTTATTCCCCCCCCCCCCCCTCAACTACTCAAACCATAAATGTAATTCTAGCTAGTTACCCCCTACATTTAATTAGAGATTTCATCCATAAATCAGGAACAGGGACACCTTTAAACCATGAAGGATGCTCATGTTAAGACCTTGGCACTAAATTATTAGGTTTAAGTTATATTTTATGTGCTATCTAACACTGATTCAAACAAATGGTGTTCAAGTCAAATCGAGATTTGTGATTTAAACTTCTCGTGTATGAAGTCATTATTTCAAACGTTTTCAATTGAATCCATTTCAATTTTATTTGTATAGCGCTTTAAACAGTTGTCATTTTCGCAAAGCAGCTTTACACGATCAAAAGAAATTATGAAAGTTTGTTTGAAATGTGAATGTGTATGAATCAAAATGATTAGATTGTCCCTGGTAACCAAGCCGAGGGCGACAGCAGCAAGGGAAAAACTCCCTGAGATGGCAGTAGGGAGAAACCTTGAGAGGAACCAGACTCAACAGAGAACCCATCCACATTTGGGTGATAACTGATAGTAGGAATTGATCTGCATTCATACTGTGTGTTAGGAGGCTGGAAATTCAGTATAACAGATTGTCTTTAAGGTAATATGGAGTCCAGTTTGTTATTTGAGGTTCAGGTAGACTGTAGGAAAGTCCAGTCCTGAACTATTGAGCGACTGCAGTCACAAGTCCTCAGAGAACAGCTGTCTGCATCAGCCGAGGACAGGACCATCTACATAGTGAAGTGGAATTGTCCCCAGTCAACACACACAGGAAGCGTTTCACCAGGACGAGTCAGACAGGTCCAGAGAGGGGTCGAGGTTGGATCACTGGGAGCTCAGGAGCGACAGGTAGAGGGAAGAAGAAAGAGAGACTTTTACAATCCTTTAGTAAAAAGTCTTTAGAAAAAGTAATAAAATATACACAAATAGGTAAATAAATATGTAAATAGATATTTTTTTTAAGGTGCATGGTTGTAAAGAGAAGGGGAAAGAGAGGGCGAGACGAGAAGAGAGGAGGAGGCCGTACACCCGTTAATAATGTAAATGGGTATCTCGGATCCCATTGCAACCGAATGTCTGGCCCTTAAAAATCGGAGGCATCTTTCTGTGGTTTCTGTGAAACTGTACACACAATCGTTCACATGCACCACTTTACAGGAACTCAGCTGGGAGTTATTTCCACGTCCCCTGTACAGCCCTCGCTCCAGGCCATTTCAACATGTTGTATTGCACAAAAGACCTGGTTTGACTTAAACACCTCTCGTGCTTTTGCATCATTTGTTGTTATTTTTTTATGCAAATAAAAACAGAATAGTGAACGAGAAGAGCCAGTAAAATGCATCTTTTACTGTACAGATGGCGAACGGCGGCGGCGTATTTGTCAGGCCGTGTGTGTTCTCCATCTGATGTAGAGGGCTGCTTTGATCCCAGCGAGCTTTGGAGGGGTGGACTGCTGATCCGAGAGAAGAAGGTAACATGCTTATCTTTGTGTCAAAACCAGGGTTGCATAATTTGCAGTTTTGTTTTGTTTTTTCCCTTAACTGGTCGTTGAGCATGTGACCAATCAGTGATTTAAATTTAAAAAATCAGGAGAGAATTTCAATAATTTTGCACCGTTCTGTACCCAGTCAGATGTGCTGTTTCTAATCAAGTGTAGTAGATTCTCACCAGCTGTGCTGGGCGTAGGTTGGGGAAAGGACGTTTGCGGGCGTCTGCTGTGTCGGAGCTCTTTGTTGGTCCTAAAAAGTTTGGCCCAGGCAGTTTTGTTGTCTGGCAAAGCTCATTATGGTTGTTAAAAATAATAGCCCTGCTTGCTTCTTGTCCACCAGAGGGCGGTCATGTCAAAACAGAAATTAACCTGATGTTTATATTTTTATACCAAGGGTTGGTATTTCATTATGCATAGAGCTTCATCACAATGCCATTGTGTTTTAATATTATATAGTCTCGTGCCAAAAGGAAAAAAGAGAACCAGAGTAACATTTAACATAACTTTTTTTTATTATTATTATTATTCCTTCTCATTGTTCAGATACATTGACATTAACTAAATGCAAAAAAAAAAAGCCTGAAAGATTATAAGTGGTTGAATGGAATGAACAGTACTCCTTTTATTGGTGAACCATTTGCTTTCGACTGTTAGTAATTGCTGTTTTGCCTTTATACATGCACTTTTCTGCATAAACACATTACTTGCTTAGACAAACTCTCTTCCTGTTTTGCATTAAAAATGCGAAATTGTGAGTAATGAGTGCCATTTCACTAATGGATCTGTGAGGACAGAGAGAGAAACTCTCTTATTTGTGTGTTGCTGATGTATGACTGCAAATCCCAGACTTGTACTTGTTTGTTCATTGGCCCAAAGAGCATTAGAAACAACTAAAACAGCATGGTCCATGGTTTATCTTTGATAAGTACTTAAAGGCATGCAAAATCAGACTGTCTGATAAAACCCTATTATTATTAAATAGAAAATCTCAATTGATTTGCTGCTCAGACTAGTGAATTGATTATTTCTTTCAAGCCGTGATGCATCTGAGGCAGTGGAGGCTCAGCTGGTTGAGGCTCTGGGTGGATTCTCATGTGTGTGTGTGTTCACCTGTGTGCTGCAGTTTGTCTCTGAGCTACTGTTTGAGGGTTTCAGTTTGAAGTGGCAGACCCGAGGTGCCCGGAGCCACGTGTTCTTCCCACACTCAGACCCCTGCTGCTTTACTGACCACATGACTCAGCCTGAGGTAAGTGGGCTTCCTTTCTCTTCTTCTTTACTGAACCCACACACTTTCACATTTACAGGCAACCAGCTTGAATAGCACTTGAGTGGTAGGTGAGTTTAAATTAATTAATAAGTTTTTTTCAGGACAAATACCTATACCATGGTTATTCATCAGCAGGTTGTAAAGGTGACATCAGCCACATTTAAACACCTATCCATGGGTGATTAGTTTATGCATATGAGTTGGGTATTTGGATCGAGGTTGACACATTAAGCACATAAACACATTTCTCTGATTTTTTTATTTTTTATTTATTTATTTCTTTTCTTTTTGAAACATCCATCTGGTCATTTCACAAATCAAACAAGCTAAAATGAAAAAGCTGTGAAATACTCTTCTCAATTCTTAGGCCCTGTAGAAAGACTCTGGTACTTTGGGGTGCCTAGAGCTAAATTATTATTAAAATATTCTTTATTGAATAATTCTTTAATCATTTTTTTACTAAAGATTCCAACAGTTCAGACTTCTTAAGTTTGTGTCTGGTACAGTATTTTTCAAGTTACTGAAATATGTGACTGGGTTTTACATCTGGACCGCTCGACACCGGTTCACGACCCCATGACCTGTACTTTTGGGGGGCGGGGGGGCAGAAGCCTCCATAAATAGAGAGATGTCTCTATTAAAAATGACGAGTTCACAAGTGTTGCGCTTCCTTAAACAGCAGCGTTTTTAAAAGGTGTGTGAAATGATCCTGCACATATTTACAGCCTCATAAAAGTTAATTGTCTTTGCAGCTCTCTTTTGTTTTTCTCAGACTATTTTTGACTTCTTTTTTTTTTCTTCCTTTTTTCCCCCGCTTATCTCATGCTATCTTTGGTATGCTTGCTGTCTTTGTCATGCTCCTCCTCTTTCATTCTCTTCACTGGTCCCTTTTTCTCCCTGTCATTAAAGTGAGAGGGTGGAATGTGGGAGTAATGAGTTTTTCCTCCGTAGATGAATCAATGGGGCCACAGATTCAGAAGAAGCAGATTGTGCCCCGTGGACTGTTTACCTACGGCTTGCCTTGTGTGTGCAAGATTTACTGCCCCCTCGCTGATTAGTGCCATTAACTTCCCCTGCTGCTCCTGCCATTTTTATGAGTGTTATTAGTGCGACAGGCATTAAAATGCAATTCTTCCATGTATCTCAGTGTTTGAGTTTGAGGCATTACCTTCCATATGCCACTGAGATCACATTGTACGAGATGGCTTCATAAGGAGACAGGAGAGAGCAGGCGATTTTGGTTCAAGCAGTTCCACAAATTACAGACAATGGCACTTCAGTCTGATGAAATTTGAAAGGAGAGTGTGTTCTTTTATAATCTGGTTTTCTTTTTGAAATAAACCTTAATTTTAACAGTATAATAGTATGAGATATAGCTGTAGGTGGAATTCAAGAAGCTATTTGCTGTAATTTGGTTATATTGTTATGGTCTCTGTATTTCCATGGTTTAATTAAACTTTTTTTTCCCCCTCTGCCTGCTGCTCAGTTTGGTTTTACAGTTTTATGCTGAAACATTTACATTATTTACTACTATTAACTGTTCTAGTTTTGCATTTCTATTGGCATGATGTAATACTTTTTTTTTTCTCCTCCTGACATTCAGTAGCCACTGTAATTGGAACACATTTACGTACCCTTGATTATTTATGCAGTCAGCCAATCATGTGTCAGCAGCAGTTAGCTGGGTTGCAACAGTTTCTAGAGTTGATATGGAATGATGCATAAAACTATATATATATATATATATATATATATATATATATATATATATATACACACACACTCACACATGTATATACATAAGTGATTTGCTGTTCTTGAGGCGAAAAACACGTTGTGGATCAGAGAGAGCTTGAAGGAGAATGTTTAGACTGGCTTGAGGTGACGGGAAGTCTGAAGTATCTTCAAATGCATACAGCTCATACGGTATACCTTATCTGAGCTTAATGTTTGTTAGGTGCCTTTATTCAGAGTGACTCCGCATCTGGATTGTCTTCTGAACTTGTTTTCCCATCATTAGCCGAGAATTGTATTGTTGTGTTGCTTTAGAAAAATGAAAGTGAACCCCATTTTATTATTATTACTTTCGATGAGAAGATTAACTGATGCTCTTGACCAATTCTTCTAATGCATTTGTCTTTTTAAACCTTCTGTAACACCTTTTTTAAATTGATGTGATAATTGCATGAATGTTCTATTATCGTGCCCAGAGAATGTGCACAAAAGTGCAGCACCAAATTTAGTCTATTTCTCTCCCCTTTCAGCCTTATTACACCTTTACCCAGTTATTCAAGTTTGTGTGTTTCTTTCCAGAAATGCTGAGTAATATTTGTTTCTCACATTGTAAATCTGCTTATGTTCACTTTCCCTGCCAGCAGTCTACACCAGTTTTTGGATCTAAGTGAGAGTTTATTGAGGGATAAAGCCGACGCTATCTTATTAAACCCATCAAACTGCATGAATGTGTTGAGCAGAGCTCGGATAAAGCTGTTATTTTTGGGGGGAATTCAGCAGTACAGACAGCATGCAGGAGGAAGATGAGGATAAGGGGGAAGACCACCTCTGAGGGCCAGGCACTAAAGCACATTAGTCACACTGTTCCTTGTTTCATAATCTGACACACAGTTTCTTTTTCTTCTTCTTCTTCTCCATGTGGGTCATTTGACACTGGTCTCCTCAGACTTTGTCTTAAACATTCTTCAGCCTCTTATTTTTCATTTGGAATAAAGCTTTACCTATAAAGTTACATCCCCCTGAATAAATGGGCAATCCAGTTCTCATAATTTTCTAAAGATAACATTACACACTATAAATGATGTTAATGATGATCATAATGACGACAGAGCTAAATTGTCTCCCTCACAGGTGTTTCACTATTACCAGCCGGTTCTGGAGCTGATCCAGTTGGTTCGAGTCGCAGATCTCCCAGTGATTCTTCTTTCC
Organism: Clarias laeviceps; assembly: GCA_030014305.1. Classification (NCBI taxonomy): domain Eukaryota; kingdom Metazoa; phylum Chordata; class Actinopteri; order Siluriformes; family Clariidae; genus Clarias; species Clarias laeviceps. Next base: position 12,122,128 of record JAQMYJ010000033.1, read on the forward strand.
AGCACTGAGTTTGAGCTGTATCCTTTCTCGGCCTTCTTGAGGCCTTTTCTTTAGTATTTCTTTTAATTGATATTGATAGTGATGGATTATTATTATTATTTTTAACTCCTTTTATGTCGATGATGTGAAACTGTATATAATAGTATGAGAGAGACATCTGATGTTAACTCAGTGTCTATGGAAAATGGCTAAGAATGCTGTAACATTTCCAAAAAATGTTTAGTCTATGAGCCGACTGTGACTGATTTGCAGGAAAATAATGCAAATATTGTGATGAATACTGATAATTTCCATCTTTTTTCACATGCTGTCAGAAAATCGGTTATTGTCCAGATAAAGCATGTGTTTGTGATATTCTGTCAGCATTAATCTTGACTTGTACATCCAGTGCCTTGTCCAGCAAATCCACCAAAGCCAAACTTTTACTAGAGCAGCTCAGAACTCTACGTGGAGAGGTACTTTTTTGCATTATAAAACATACCAAAATGTGGTAATGGTGTCCTGTTTCTGTTACAGTCACTGAAGTCTGTAGTGACATGCCTGTAAATCAGTGTATGTGTCTGTTGTGTGTTAGCAAGTTCTTTGTTTCTGTGACAGGTCGGGGCTCTGTTCTCTCTCTCCTGTGTCGTGAGCGTTGAAGCTTTTCCTCCAGCCTCCCAGCTCAGTTCTTCCAAATGGAGGGAGTTTGTGGCCAAGCACCCGAAAGCCTTTTCTGGTACTAACCTCAGGCTTCACTTTAAAAGAAGTGGCCTGTTACTAGTTCATACTTAATACAGTAATATATTTTATCTTCCACATACACCTTTACTACCTGAAGTCCAAACTGAAAGCATTCAACATGCGTGATGCCTACTGTAGTACAGTTGGGATAGAGCAATGCTTTGCCTGATTGAACAGTTTTCTGCAGTCTGCAGTGCTCACAAAAAGACCAGAAGAAGATCGTTAGTCATACAGTACATGCAGCTGTAAATTACATTCCATTAAACTCGCACCTCCAACTCCTAATCACAGCGGTGCGTATTTTAGCTCTCCTGCTGGTTGCGCGGTATAATTGAATGCAGTGTTTAGAGAAGCTATACTTGAACCTGGCTGGGTAGTTTTTCAAAATGCTATAATTACATATTACTGAAGCAAAATATACATATTCAAGCAATTATCGATGTTGCTCATGCTGCATAATGAATGTGAGTAAATACTTCAGCATTGTCTGATTCTCATGAACACTTCTTTCAGCTCCAGATGTCAAGGTGAAAGGAGAGAAAGGACACTATCTTGTCTTGGTTCAGGGGGCCGAGTCTGGCGGCTGCAAAGCACGGTTGATCCACTCCAGTGATCAGATTAACGGTGCTGTCGCTCTGGCAACGATCAATGGCCTCGTGCAGGAAAAAGTACCATTATCATCAGGTAAGATGTTCAGGTTTGCGCATGGTTTGAACATATGTGATCACTCACCATGTAGTCACATTTCCCATAATTAAACCTGAATGTTGATCATAGGCAAGGCGAGTTTTTGTATAGCACATTTCATACACAATGGTAATTCAAAGTGCTTTACATAAAAGAGAAGAAAATTATCATAAAATGAAATGGAAAATAACAGCACTTAAACTCCTATACAAACTGTTTTTATTCTTTAACTAATTTTAAAAGTTTGTTTTGAGTGGCGCTTTTAAAACTACTTAAAATTTGATTTAGAATAAAAATAAAACAGTTGAAAATATAAGAAACATAAAATACAGTGCAATCAGTTCGGACATTGCCCAGTGCTCATTCAATAAATGCACAGCTAAACAGATGAGTTTTAAGTCTCGATTTAAATGTGACTGTTTTACCACATCTGTTCTCTTCTGGAAGCTGGTTCCAACTGCGGGCAGCATAATGGCTAAAAGCGGACTCCCCTTGTTTTGTGTGAACCTTTTGGTATTTCTAACTGACTCGATCCTAACGATCTGAGTGGTCTGTTAGGTTTATATTCAGTGAGCATATCTGTAATG
>JAQMYJ010000033.1:12131445-12160293 GCA_030014305.1 Clarias laeviceps
TGCCTTCAGTGAGAATCTACCAATGTAAATGGTCATGAAAATAAAGAAAACACATTGACAGATAGATGAGAAGGTGGCCTGTACTGTATAGTGAGATCTACTCTATATAACATTAAAGTTCAGCATTAAAACGAAACACAATAACTTAAAATAAAAGCGTATTATTATTATTATTATTATAAAGAATTATTATGCAAGTGAGTATTTTGACCAAATCATAATTTTTATGCATACTTTCTAACTCCAAGCTGTATAAACTTGAATGCTTATTGGATTTAAGCATATCAGGTGATGTGTATTTGTGTAATGAGGGGGAGCATGGCCTAAGGAAATCAACACCCTATATAAAGGTGTGTGTAATTATTAGGCAGCTTCTTTTCCTCAGGCAAAATGGGCCAAAAAAGAGATTGTACAATTTTTTACTTTCCAGAGTCAGTTAAAAGTCTTTTTAGAGGGATGCAGCTCTCTTGGAATTGCTAATGTTGGTTTGTGATCACAGAACCATCAAACGTTTTGTTGCAAATAGTCAACAGGGTCGCAACAAACATATTGAGAAAAAAAGGTGCAAATTAACTGCCAAAGATTTGAGAAGAATCAAATGTGAAGCTACCAGGAACCTATTATCATACAGTGCCATCATATTTCAAAACTGCAACCTACCTGGAGTGCCCAGAAGGACAAGAAGTTCAGCGCTCAGAGATATGGCCACGGTAAGGAAGGCTGAAACCCGACCACCAGAACAAGACACAAGTTAAACGTCAAGACTGGGCCAAGAAATATCTGAAGACAGATTTTTCAAAGTTTGAAAATGAATTGATAAGAGTGACTCTTCACGGGTCAGATGGATGGGCTTGTGGCTGTATCATTAACCAGCACAGAGATCCACTTCGACTCTGATGCCAGCAAGGTGAAGGTGAGGTACTGGTATGGGCTGGTATTATTAAAGATGAGGAAGTTGGACCTTTGATTTTGAGGCCATCTTCAACCCGAAAACAGTGGTATAGTCCGCTCCATCGCATGCATCAAAGTACTCCACTGCATGGCTAGCCAGTAAAGGCCTGAAAGAAGAAAGAATAATTACATGGCCCCTTTCCTCACCTGATCTGAACCCTATTGAGAACTTGTGGGCCCTTTTTAAACAGGTGATTTACAGTGAAGGAAAAATGTACACCTTTCTTAACAGTGTCCGGGAGGCTGTGGTTGCTGCTGCACCACAAGTTAATCGTCAACATCTTATGAAACTTGAAAGATTCCATGAATGGAATGCTTATGACTGTTATTGAAAGGAAGGGTGCCTATATTGGTCACTGAATATTTTAATTTTTTTTAGTCAGCAATGTTTATTTGTAAATTTTGAATTGTTTGTTTATTATTCTAACTTTAACAGATGAAAATAAACAAGTGAGATGGGACAATTTTCATTTAGTTACATAATAATTCTGCACACTAATAGTTGCACAATAATTGCACACACACGGCTATTCTCCTAAGAAAGCCAAAGCACTTTTACTTTCTTAAATATTTAGGTTTGAGGTTTAACATTTTGGATTGATCGAGAGCACTGTAATTGTTCAATATATAAATTTATATTTATAAACTTGCCTAACAATTGTCCACACAGTGTACAAAAGCATTCCGATTCATAACTGAACTGATTTCTCCCCCATCTCTATTACTCATTGTACCGTATCTTCTGCTTCTGTGTTAAATCATTGTGTCCAATGCTTTAGTGCTTCCAAACACAGAATAGACGATTTGTCCTACGGCGTATTAAACTATAATATATCAGTAGTTATCTAATACTGATCCTGACCATCAGTTGAGCTAATCGATATAGCTATAGTCAAAAGGACATCTGGTTAAAACTTACACCCATAACAACGTGATTGGAAAATGGTAAGTGTGAAGTTTAACATGCGAGTATGTAGAGTGAAGTACTGTATAAAGTATGAAAAGATTGCTGGATAAACAGTAGTTGACCTCGCTTGCTGCTGATTCTCTGTGTCTGTGTCTCTTGGTTGAATGTTCTTCATCTAAGCATCGTGTTCTTGCATTGAAATGACAGACGTAAACTTTAAATTAAATTTAAAATGAGAACTTTACATACACATTAACTATGTACTGTATACTTATATTAGTTTTTTCACAATTCCTAAAATTTAAATCTAGTAAACTTTCCCTATCTTAGGTCAGTTAGGATTACTACTTTTATTGTAAGAATATGAAATATCAGTATGATGGTAGAGAGAACGATTTATTTCAGCTTTTATTTCTTTCATTACATTCCCAGTGTGTCGAAAGTTTACATACAATTAACTAGTATTTGGTAGCATGACATTTACATTTTCATTTGGGTCAACTTTTCAGTTAGCCCTTCACAGGCTTCTTACAATAAAGTGCTGGAATTTCAGTCATGTTTGTAGGCCTTGTTGCTCTCACACACTTTTGTTAGTTCTACACACTAATTTTTCTATCTTATTGAAGTCAGGGCCACTCCAATTCCTCGACATTTTGCCATAACTTTGGAAGTATGCTTGGGGTCATTGGCCAACTGGAAGTTCCATTTGCAATCGAACATTAACATCCTGCCTAATACCTTGAGATTCAATAAATCTACATAATCTTCCTTCCTGATCTATTTTGTGAAGTGCTTCAGTCCCTTATGCACCCAGCAACCCCACAACATGATGCCATCACCCCTGTGCTTTACTGTTGGTGTTGAGAATTGGGAGTTGTATTTTTCATAACAAAGCATATGTCTCCATCCAGAGCAATATGATGGCGGAGTGGTCCCATGCTGTTTATTCTTGAATAGTGGTGTTTGTACAGATGAACAGAGTACCTTCAAACATTTGAAGATTATTCCCAAGGTGGGATCAGATTTGTGGAGGTCTACAGTTTTTTTTTTTTTCTGAGCTTTAGGTTGATTTCTTTTGATTTTTCCATGTTATAAAACGGAGAGACACCGAGTTTGATCCAGTAGGCCTTAAATACAGCCACTGGTAGGTACACCTCTAACTGACTTGACCTATCAGAAGCTTCTTGAGCAAGAACATTGTTTTCCGGAATTTTTCCATGCTGTTTAAAGGCAGTCAATTGAGTGTATGTAAACTTTTGACCCACTGGAATCGTGATATAGTGAAATAATAAGTGAAATAATCTACCCGTAAACATTTATCACTGAATAACTGTCATGCATAAACGTCCTAACCGACTTGAAACTATAGTTTAACATGAAATGTGTTTTAAATATTGAAAAGAAAGTTTAAAGATTTCAACTTAAGTGTGAGTAACCTTCCTACTTTAATTCTATATGTAACATTTAAGCTTTTGTTCACAGTTATGTCGCATAAGTGATGCCAGTGATTAAATATTCAAAACCTCCAGTCCAGGTGTATTTCTAGACCTGTAGAATATAAGGGGCTCAACCTAAAATATTTTCATACTGGTGTCTTCATTGTTTATTCATGGCCTACGTGTCTGAAATAATATCAGGATTAGCTGATTTCTAAGAACAACTGTATAAAATCAAGTAAATTTAATTTAATGGGTTTCTCCCATCTGCTTTTTCACTTTCCCTAAAACCCTACCACCTTCTTTCAAAGTGTTGTTTTCAGCATCCTTGTTGAAAACGCTGCTGTCAAAATGTCTTAATAAATAAAATGCTTTAACTGAAAATATCTTTAATAGGACACAGTATACTTGGGTGGGTGTCGGTGTACAATGACGGATAGTCCAGGTGTGACCTTGTGTTTTAATAAAAGGGGCTAATTTTAAAAGATAAATCAATAATATTTAAAATATTTATGTATTAAAAATCTATTTTGACTATATAGAAGCTGTTTACTTATTTCATGAATTATTTTATTATGGGTTATATTTCATATCCATAATTTTCTATTTTATCTGAAACTGATTTAGGACAATGTCACTAAAAAACATTTTTTTAATTTTTTTTTTTTATGTGTAAAATTTGTTCTATAGGCAGATAATTTTGCACATTTTAAAATTCAAAATGATCACTTAACGGTTAGAGTATGTCTAGAAACAAGGTTAAATATCTATTAAATTATTAAATTAAATAGTTAAATTATTTTGTTTATTACTCATAAGAAATACTAGTTAAATTTGACAATATTAAAGGTATTTTCACTTGCTTAGTGGTCGTGTTTTGCAGTGAACCATTTAAGCCTTTTAAAGCTGATTAGCTGCGTTCACAACGGTCCGTTACAACAACAATAATGGATGTATTTCCTTTAATCAGGTTTAAACTGTACATGACCAGTGCAGGATTGTCAGCACCAGATGGGCAGGTTTGAGTATTTATGTAGCTGCTGATCTAATGAAGTTTTCACACATGAGAGTCTTTAGAGTTTAGTCAGAATGAGGTAATAAAGAAAAACATCCAGCAAGCAGACAGAAATGTCTTATTGATTAGAGGGGATAAACAAGAATGGATAGACTGGATTGAGCTGACAAAAAGGCTACAAAAAGTGCTGAACTGTCAACTTTGTGGAAGAAAAATGTTAGTTAAAAAAAAAATCATGAATGGAGATGACTTAAAGTAATTGAAGATGCATCGTAAAAATTGCCAGTAGAAATCCCAGCTATGTTTAATAGTGAAAATAAGAGTTTTCTCACACACAATGTGACAATTTATTACATTTTAATTTCAATTTTTACAGTTTGTAATGAATTCAAATGTTCTCAGGCTTCCATAGCTATAAAGTTATAAATGTTTAATTACTTTAACCTTAAATATTGCTTTACTATACCCTGTAACTTATAATTATTTGTTTTCAAAACCATTACAAGACTAATAACTCCCAGTGTTTTCCCTTCACTCAGCATTTATTTTTGCAATGTCATCATTAGATGTCATGTGCGAGACCTGTTCATTGAACTTGTGCAGGACAAACTAGCTGCTGCTGTGAATTTGGCTTTAAGAAAGTGAAGAAGGTGGTTATGAACTCTATTACCCTCTCACTCTCGCAACAGGAACTAAGATTGCTGATTGGCTGCAGTCTCTGCCTCGTCTCTGTGGAGACGACCTCTTACGGAAGGAGAAGAGGCTGGCCAGGGTCCAGCACCAGGTCGTCCAGGAATGTGCCCGTAAGTGGTTACCTGGGTAACCAGAGACCTCTCGCATGAACTCTTACTTGTTCACATGGAATGTTTCAGTGACACCATTGCACGTAAACACCCACACACATCTTGGTACTTGCTTAAAATGAGAGTCCTGTGGATAGAATAAATACAGAAGTTTTGTTTTCCTCAGTCATCACTGTTGTAATTGTATAAACGCATGATCAGATTGATTTGTTACACAGCACAGGAGGTATAGAATTGGTTGTAATGTTAAAGGGTAAAGGGTTGTATGCTTCCTAGGCATCCTTTTCAATTTGATTAAATGTTATTCATGTAGCACTTTTTAACGATGGTCATTGTCGCAAAGCAGCCATACAGAATTAAAAGAAAATTGGGGAAATTAGTACGAAATGTGTGAGGACATGTGTATATATAAATCGAAATCAGTTTGTCCCTGAAGTCGAGAGTGACCGTGGCAAAAAAAAAAAAAAAACTTCTTGGGATGGCAAAGGGAAGAAACAAATATATACACAAATCCTTTAAATGAGTAAAAGTAGAGATTTGCTATGGAAAATATTACTCAAGTAAAAATAGTCAAAAAAAAGTGCTCACCTTCAAATTTACTTAAGAATCAAAAGTACAAAGCCTTTTTCATCTCTTCTCCAATTCAATTGTGAATGTGGTGTTTGCGTTGCTGTCTGCAATTAGCTCCACTACTGATTTTAAACACTTAATACATTATGTGTAATTGCAAGTGCATCTCGTTGAAAAGGAAAGTCATGCAATTACACATAATAGTCAGCAGGTCAGCAAGTGAAGTACAGATAGATGAAATATGTACATAAGTTAAGCTTTTATTTGTCACATAGAATTTCACTGTGCAGTAATGTATTTCTTCGCATATCCCAGTGTACCTGGGGTCAGAGCGCAGGGTCAGCCATGATGCAGCGCCCCTGGAGCAGACGGGATTAAGGGCCTTGCTCAAGGGCCCAACAATAGCAACCTGGTGGAGCTGGGGTTTGAACCGCCGACCTTCCGATCAGTAACTCAGTGCCTTAGCCCTCTGAGCTACTACTGCTTTACCTATGAAAAGAATGATGTTGATTATACCAGTGAGAGACGCGCACTAAGACCCAGCAGGGGAGACGATTACCCATAATTCCGCAGCGCAAGAGAGAGAAAAAACATTGGATCAGTTGTGATCACGTGACACTCGGCGTCAAAACAAGAAGCACATGCGTGATACATGATAGAAAATTTATTAAAAATCTTTGCTCGTCTTGCGGAACACTCACAAACGGTGTTACTCACAATCCGAGGTTTCACTGTGCTGTTAAGTCCAGTAACAAAGTAAATGTACTCCCACCATCTGCTTTTTAAGTCAATTTAGTGTTAAAGTATTGCAGATACTGCTGTCATAAAGTATTGTAAGATCTTTCTGCAAGAATTTAGCAATAAGCCTGGGTCAACTTGGGACATGGCCTAGAAATCAGGAAGTAGTCTGTTGAATGGTGGAATGTGATGCACCTCTCTGTCTGAACAGGAAGAAAAGGACAGGACACACAGAAGCCTGCAGCAGTGCCTCTAAATGACCTGCGAGTCCTGCTGCGCCTGGCCAGAGAACAGTACCTGAAGATGCAAAATGCTACGCCGTCCAGAGTTTCATGTGTGCCAGTGGAGAAGGAGAACCGCACTTGTGTTACAGGAGGTAATCAGCAGCATACTGGTGATAAGCCAAGAAGAAAGACAACTCTTACATTCGTGGTTTAGCAGAGTTTTCAGGCCGTGGTTTTGACATCTGTTGCGTTGTTTTGTAGCAGACAGTAAACACACCGCCCACTCAGAATGGCCAGAGAAAAGTGTTTTGAGGAACCACGAGAACGCACAAAAGACCCGGCACAAAAAAAGGTAAATCGCAATCATTCATTCGTTATCATTTTAGGGAAGTTGTTTGCTATGCCGTTTGCGATATCATGTCATATCTGTGTTTCTCAGCTTCAGCTTTTTGTAGTGCAGTCGCAAATTTTAATTAGCATGTTAAGCAATATCCTTCCCACAAGCTGTTGTGGAACACACACAAACATGACATGCTGAGATTTGTTCAATATTAAAACTAGAAGCTACTTTGGCTCTGCTGTAAGAGCCATAATGGCATTCTTACATCTACAGTGTTTTAGAAAGTATTGCTTTGATCTAACAAAATCACTTATTTAGAGTAATAACATTTCTCTTAAAACATGTTTGTGCCCCAGTTATTGAATGCATTGGACCACGGTTCAGAGGGTCCCTGGTTCAAACCCCACGACCACCAAGTTCCCCCATGAGCAAGGCCCTTAACCCTCAACTGCTCAGATGTACAATGGGGTGGGGGGAGTGTAAGTCTCTCTGGATAAGAACATCTACCAAATGCCACATCTGGCTCCCCCAGAAACTGTTTTTTTTTTTTTTTTTTTGCACAAGTATAAAAAAAAGTATCGAACAAACCAAGGTTTTGAACACAAATGAGACTGTTGTTGACCTTTAGATTTGAAACATAATGCAAACCTGTGGTCTGATTTTGAAGAACGATGTCCACATGCATCAACTTTAAGAATATGAAGGAAAAATTTTTGCACAGATGAGTGAACAAATGATCTCTCGACAAGCGTCTCCATCTATCTCCATCAAGCGTGCCACTATTCTCAAACATTTTAACTTTAATGAAATCAAAAATTACTTCGGGTTCATTTCAAGACATTCGGCACTGCTTGAAATTGTAGTATGCAGTTATAGAAAAAAGTGATTTAAGATTCCGATTCCTTCTGGTGTTCGGTTGTTCTCAAGGTTGCTTCCGTTGCCTCTGGTCTTCTTGTTGGGGATTAAATTTAAATGTATATCTGTAAAAAGCTGCTTTGTGACAGAATCTGTTGTTAACAGCAGTACATAATTCAAATGTAATTTAATTGTAAATGTCAGAACTAGGCTTTTGCGCAAAAAAAAAAAAAAAAACTTAAAAAGAAAATCACATTTAAATAAATCTTTTTGGGTGTTAATTATTGCTTATTTAGTTGAGCAGCAATAATTGTAAGGGACAGAGCCTTATCTTACCAGAGAATCTGCTTTGCATTCTAATCAGTAAGAGGTCACAAGGGATAAAAGAAGAGTATATAAAAAATAGGAGAATATGATTCAAAGGAGAACACTTCTACTTCTACTTTTATCCTTTAGCACACTACTTACTAATAACTTCATGGATTAAATAAATGAGCATTAATGTAAATTCTTAACAAAGAAATTTTTTTTTTAATCCTTACTGTCTACAATGGTAAGTAAAAAAAAAAAAGAAAAAAAGTCTGCACTCTATGACTTTCCATGCTTTTCAGTAAACTTTGTCCATCTGTCAACATCATATTCCCTCATTAAAAATAATTAGGCTGAGCTGTGAGCCACGAATGCACCGCTATCTTCACTTATCAGAAGTGAGTCTTTAAAAAGTGAGGGCTGCTTTAAAGGGACCAAACAGGTAAAAGTCTGATGAAGCAAGATCAGGCCTATAGAGCGGATACTTTAACACATCAGAACGTTTTAGCAGGGTGTCGACAGTGTGGGCAGAAGTGCGTGGACGTTCACTGTAATGCAAGATCACAATGCCCTTGAATAGCAGTTCGCTTCAGCTCTTCAATAAGCATCTCACTGTAACAAGCACTGTTGATTGTTGAACCTTTTTCCTGATAATGTCCCAGTACTGGCCCTTGAGAATCCCAGGTGAATGGTAAACATCAATTTTGCATCTGATGGTCAACTTTTGAACTTTTTCTTGTTTGGCAATTGAGGATGTTTCCGTTCAACACTCTGCTGTTTACCCTCAGGCTTGTAGTGATGAACCCTTAAACCACAAAAAAATAATCACAAGTGGACCATCCAGTTTTGCTCGCACCGCAGTTACAAATTAACTAATTGTTCACGTTCACACCTGCACAGCCGTAACTGGAGACAGTAGGCGTTTTTGACTCACTCTCGTAGATATTGGTCTTGTTCATAGATTTAGCTTTAGAGTTATTGAAGTCTTCCCTCTATATTGGTGCATTTAAGGTCCAGAGAATTGAGCTCGGCTCTTTAGTTGCAGCAGTCTGTTTTTCTGGACCTGGCCATTTTATTCGTTCAGTCTTATCACTAGCTTTATGTCTATAAAACCATAAATGCCAGAGAAGCGTTGCATGTCTCAATGATCCGAGCAGAGGAAATGCTATGGTTGAAATTACTGTGTCTGCTTTGTTAATGGGTCCCTCTCTTATATTTTAATCCTATGAAAAGTCAGTGCAATAGAAAGGTGTCTCTCTCCTGTTTTTACTGTATATTGCAAGTAAACACCACTCCTATCTTCGGGAATGTAAAATGATTTCCTCTAGTGTCTAGTAGACAAAATTAATGTCAACCCGCTGTTTGTCTGCTTACAGTTTATTTTAAGTTGAATTCAGTTCTTATCACATTAATTTATTTATTTCAATAAATATTGAAATTCCAGGAAACCACAATATTGTGATGGTTTTAATTGCCGCTTAACACAGCTGAACGGTCCATGTGATGGAATGGCAACATCTGCTCACGTCGCTGTATGCACCTTTTAGTTTAGTAGTGTTTTGTTTGTAGTTGCCTGTACAGAGCATATCTGCTTCCCAACCTCTCCAGGTCTAACCTCTTCAGCAGTGGCTCTTCAGACTGTCTCATGGGCCCTAAAGATGGCCAGAAGAGCGTTTCTGCACCAATAGATGCACGAGAGCTGCTTAAGCACTTCACTGCTGATGGGCTACCAAGTGGAGAACTACAACCTCTCCTTGTCCTCAGAGGGTAAGTCCCAAATAAAGACTAAGATGTAGCAAATGTCATACTGGAAAGCAAGTGGCTATGTTGCTGCTGGGAATTAAAGATAATTGGGTGGCGAAGCTGGAACATTACACTGCACAGGGGTCGCATCAATATCACATTAACACGCACAGAATCTTTCTTAACTGTATTCACATCACATACAGTCTAGATCCTAACTCTGTTTGGCATGTTAAATGCTGTTGATGCTCCCGAAAGTGTTCATGCATGATGTAGGTTTCAGTAAACACTTTATAAATAAGCCAGGTTTAATTTAAGCAAAATTAATCAAGCTTCAGGCTTTGCAACTGCTATATGTTTACAGATTAGCACAGTGCCATGACCAATTTGTCATTATTGAAATGATCCAATGAGGCTTAAGGAAAAAGGCTGCAGAAAGTTCCTTTCTAGTAATGTGAAAAGTAACGTAGTTCTATGGGAAGATGATCATTACAGGTAAGTTTGTATTACAACCTGATGAACACAATTCGGAGGCTTGTGGTCTTGTGGTTTCACAAATCAGGAAGTCTTTATGATCATTTAATCACAATAGAGAAAAAATAAAGTTGTTTTTCACTGATCTTATTTCAGTATTTTGTTTCACTCCGTGTGAGCGTACAGACGTCATCAGTGTCACAGATATGTCACAACAAAAAAAGTGTTTATTTACAAATTTGCTTCGCTTTTTATTTTTTTTATAATTCTTATTTATTTATGAAAAATATTTTGTTTGGCTGTTTTTGACAAGTTGGTAAAGTTTGAATTTGGTATGTCAAAAGAGTCAGACGATGATGCATACACACAAGCTCTGCTAGATTTACATTGTGTGGAGTGCAGGAGTGACGTACAAAGTGCTCAAAAAGACAGAAATAGATCAATCTGATATTTCTGTGAGTCATTTGTCATGCACTTGAATTATGACTCCAAATATAGCACTTGTTAGACCGAACAAGTAAAGTAAATAACTACAGAACAGTTTAAGACTATAGAATCAGTTTGGCTACAGTTATTTTATAGTAAATGTTCATTTAATTCAGAATTATACTAACAAAGTGAGATCACAACATTTTCAAGTGCATTTTGCATTTGATAAATGATTTGCACTTACACTTACAGAGCACTTGACTATTACTGGGAAGGACCTCACTTTGCTCTCAAAACATTTTAAATTCTTCATGGATTTCACAAGATGTTGGAAACATTCCTTTGAGATTCCGGTCTGTGTTGACATGATTGCATCACAGTTCCTACAGATGCACTTTCATCCTGTAAATCTCCTGTTCAAACATATCCCAGAGGTGTTCTACTGTATTCAGGTGTGGTGACTGAAGGCCACTAAAGAACAGTGAACTCATTGTCATGTTCCTGAAACCAGTTTGAGAAGACTTTGTGACATGGTGCATACTGAAAGGAGCCATTAGAAGATGGCAAATGGTGGCCATGAAGTATCAGCAACTGTACTCAAATAGGCTGCTGCATTCAAGCACTGATCGATGGGTTTTAACAGGCCCAAAATGTGCCAAGAAAACATTCAATCAGCTCCACCAGCCTGGACTGCTAACACCAGGAAAAGGAATCCATAAGGTGCTTTTAAGGATTTACTCGTTTTATTTTTAGACTTTGTGCTGCTGAAAAATGATCAAAGCAGCGGAGTGAAGGGGACGTTCCATAATGCATTCAGGCTGTCAGCACCAAAATCTGACCCCTTATTTGTGACAGAGAGAAAATTGAGATTCATCAGACCAGGCTACATTTTTCCCGTCCCCTCTTTACTTAAACCAAATGAGATGATATGATCTATCCCCCCCTCTCTTTTCTGCAAGTTTATGTGAAAGATATCAAAATGTTGGTGCTGGCTCACATCTGCATGTTTAATGTAATGCACTGCTGCTACATGGTTGGCTGATTAGACAGCTGCATAAATGAGGACTTTATTACCAGCACCAGTACACACCTCCTCACTTTAGTCGTTTTCCACCTGGACAAAAACAGGATTTGGCATGTACAAATTCCTGCAATTATTTCAGTGTTAGAAATGTCACAATAAATTAAGTGTAAAAAGGTTTGGATTATAAAGTGTAAGACCTAAATGTTTTTAAATGATCCTATTATATAAATTCCTGTCTAACTAGCTTTCTAAATTGGCAGATGGCATGGCAGCGCAAAATGTACCACAACTAGACTAATCTGTTCTTTGCTCTACAAGTCAAAAGGATTCAGTGGGCACCTTTAAAACATCCACTTAATGCCTCCATCTGGCTGCCTGCATACCCGCCTCTCTCGTTATGTTTTATGTCCGCTCTGCCTTTTGTCGTCGTTTCTTTAACAGACTATCAAGTTGTGCAATTACAATCAATCCCTAGTGATTTACTAAGGCTTTCTGTATAAGCGACTCTTGTACAAGTGTTTCACATCTGTGTTTTCATTCCTGCATCTGATGTAGTCTAAACTGGATACCTGGATAACCTTTTGTTAATGTTTTTTTACAATGTATGTAGGGACAATGCATTCCATCTGTCACCTGATCTCACACCTAGAAAGGTGACACGGCTTCCGTTCGGGCAAGCAGCCAGCTCCCACTACCATGGCATAGAGTGAGTGTAAATCCATGGTTATAGCGTCATCAGCTATTCGTTCCCTTCATTCAGCAGTTTTTTTTCCCTAATCCTCCAGCTGTGTGCTTCTGCGCAGGTTTTGCTTGGACGAGCGGAAGGCTCTGGAGAGAGACTGCGGATTTGCTCGCCTGCAGTCACGGCTAATCCGCTTCGAGACCCAGACTACATGCTGTAAAGAGCCGTGCCCGGTGCCGCTGGCACTGAGCCCTATGCCAGCACCTACTCCATCGCCCTCTGAACGTGGCAGCGTACAGGACACAGAAGCTGCGCAGAACGAACCAGCTCGTCTCAAACGCCGCTCCCGTGATCCGGACGTGCATGCGCACACACACCAGCAAAAAAGGTTGGAGGTTTCAGTATGGGTCACACTCTTAAATGATAAATTAATGGTGGTGTCGAGCTCATTAATCACTCGTTGAGCCATTATGTATTTCGCTGGGACAATCCTTTTAAACAGTGCTCTTAAGGATTTACTAATTTATTTTTAGACTTTGTGCTGCTGAAAAATGATCGGAGCAGCAGAGTGAATCTGTTAGGGGATGTTCCATAATGGATGATAAATTCTCCTCATTTGTTTTCTGCTGAAAGCTTCCGCGGTCTTCTTTGAGCACATTTGAGTGGTGTCTCTAGATAACCCTCGAGATGTTTTGGAAGCACTAGCCTCTCCACTGACCTCCTTGACAGGGTGCAGCAACAGTTTTCCACCTCATTTCATACCACTCTTCCCCTATTTAGCATTCACTGTGAGATCCAGGACAAACATGCATCGGATGCATTTAGTGACATAAACAGGAGATTAAACTGCATTACTACATTACTACCCATAAAGGGTAGCTGTATTGAATTTAAAAGCTGTGTTTCAGTTTGCTTTTTTTTCTTAACGCCATACATATAGCTCCTCACAATTAAATTGTGTTGGTGTGCTTGTGTTATTGATGCTCTTACAATAAACATTTATACCAAATGTATTTTTCATTGATCTCGTAATAGTGATCATTCCAAGATATAGTGGTTAAGAAAGCATTAAGGCCAGTAACCTGTCCATGCAGACAAAGGTTGAATAAGAATGTTTGCTCATACACCTATGATTTGAAGGCCATGTACAATAACTCACTATAAGACCTACATTTTTTAAATCTTCTTTTGTACTTGTTTCTCGGTTAAGTGTGTGTATTTATTTTATTTTTTTTATTATTATTTTTTTTTTTTTCAGGTTGGCCAAGTCAGAGAGCAGTGAGTCTCTTGTCTCTCAGTGCACTGGAGGTAGTGGTGCACAACCAGCCGTGAGAGCTCTGCAGCAACAGTCAGGCCGTTCTCTCTCCTGCTCAACCAGAAACTCCACCACAGGAGCTGAAAGTTCCAACGAGCCTCCAGCCTCTAGCCAGGGCCAAACAGAGTCGCGCTCACAGAAACACAATCGGGTGAGCTTGTACACACATCACACTTCAAGTGTAATATATGGATCTAGTCACACTGACTATTTTTTGTTTAAAAAAAATAATCTAATGTAGTTTCAGACAACTGAAATGCCATTACATTGTCTCTGGTGATGGAATGTGAAGATCAGCCTTCTGCACTGAACACACACTGCTCTTATCAGTGATAAGTGGGTGTATGAGGCTCTTCCTGTACTGCAGGCATGCTTGCATGGTGTGTACTTGTCATTTACGTGCTTTTTCTTTTCTTTTTTTCTCCCCCTCCCCTCAGATGCTGAAGGAGGTGGTTGCGAAGACACTGAAGCACTATGGCATCTCCAGTGAACACAAGTGCTTCAAGGCCTGCAGTCAAAGACTGTTTGATGTATCGAAGCTCTATCTAAAGGTACAGTATATGATGGGAAAAAAATGCTGAATAGCAGCTATAGAGGGTGGAGGCTGAAGAAGTGCAGTGTGATTATTGGTAAAATATTAATCAGCGCTGTGAGTCAGAGTTTATTCCCTGTTCATTTAAGGGGTTTTGTGATTCAGATTTTCCATTCTCTTTCAGAATTATGGGTAAGTTATGGGAAATTACAATTGAGCTGTTTTGCATAATTTACACTACCTACACTAGTGAAAGCACAAATCTGTAAGACATCAGTTCTGAATGATGCTCTGTATAAACTGAATAGTTAATCTTTATTGTAATGTATATTCAAAAGTCTGTTATGGACACCTGATCATGTTTAATGGTGATCTGCTGTAGAAGGTTATGAATGCTGATTTAAAGTCTTTATAGTTGATGGTTTCTATACCCTACATAATGATAAGAAAAACATCTTTTCTGTATATTGAGACATTAGAACCACCAACACAGTCCTCTTATTCAGCAGCTTGATTTTTTTATTAACTGTCGTCTTATTTGAGACAGGATCTGAAAACATCACGGGGTCTCCATGAGGAAATGAGAAAAGCAGCCGGTCGAAATGCAAAGCAGGTAAAGTGTATCTGCCTCACACTTACTCACTCGGTTCTATTTAGCTACACAAGGGGTTTTCAGACCTCAGCAGATTTTCTGAAAATGATGAAACATTTGGGCTAAATGCAGTTTGAATGTAGTTATCAGTGTGTGATCATCATTTCATTTAGTTGCATTCTGATTCCTGCAGGTGATCGACTGGGTTGTGGAGAAAGCCAAAAAATGATGTTTGCGTGCAAGGTGTGTACACACCATACGTTTATCCGTTTTGCATTATGTAGTATCCGTATCGTGTATATTAAAGAGTTTTATTTTACAGCCCTGCTTCCTTTTCATTAAATCAGTGATGCATTTGTTTTATGTTGGTGCTATAAAAATGTAAGATTGTATGGATGTGTTCAGGGTGCTCAAAATTATTTCCTCATTTGGCTGTGAAAAGTTCTTTATTGCAGGCGGCTTGTGATTGAACAATCATTCGTTTACACACACACACTTCATTATAACTATTCAAACATCAGCCTCATAGTACTATAATATCAATTAACTGGAGCTATTAGATCTCCTTAACTAGATTTACCTTAAGTTGTTTAGAAATGAGTTCATTAATGCTTTTTCCCACAGAATCAATTATACCCTTTAATTTCATCAGTCACAGCAACTATTTCTAATGTTTATTAAAAAGTTTGAAAAGGCAGTTGCAAACTTTAATATAGCTTGCACACAATTTTTCACTGATCTAAAAAAAAAAAAAAAAAAAGAAAAATGTTGTGGAAGTTGCTACCCTACAATGTTTCATTTGGATCAACTGACCTAGAAAGGATTAGGATGGTCCAGATGATCGCATTTGAGAAATATATTAATAGTGGTGTATTATTTATTTTATGGAAATGTCTAAGGTTTTCTGCCAACCATAAAATTGTTTTTAAAAAAAAAAAAAACAATATAAATCAGTCACCCAGGGCTGAGTAATTCTGTGATCAATGTCCAAATATTATAATAGACATTTTAATAGGAATGGTTTCCCTTTGAATTGTAGAAAAATCAAATGGAAAATGTTTGGCCCCCTTTCCCACAGCCTCATTTCTAGTAGCTAAACATTCGTTCAGAGCACCAGCCAACCTTGAAATTGGCAACACAAGAGCAGTGTAATGAAAAGTAAAAACACGTCAGTGGCACTTCCACTTGATCTCCCTGTTGGCTTAGCATGAATGACCTCATCTCTCTGGTTTGATGTTCATAAGACAGTGTAGAGATTTTTTGTGTATATATGCTTGAATAAACCAAGAAGTATGACTGGTCCACTTCCATTTCATAGGGTAGGTTTGTTTAGTCAAGTATTGTGTTTTAATGTGTTTTTGATGCATCCTGAGTGCCTCGAGGATTGTGTGGAAATATTCACAATGTTTAAACAAGGTTAAGGTGGTTAGGCTTTACGTCTATATTTTGCTTGTAGTTCACTCTAAACAGAATATATTAACATATTTGTTGTTCATAAGGTTTATCTTTTAGAATATGTGTGTGTATATCCAGGAAAAGCTTACCCTTGGCTCTACTATACCCCAGTCCTGACTCGTCAAACTCGGACCTATTGGCCTTTCCATTTTTATATCAAAGGTAATGTGCAACCTCTTGAAGCAATGCCCTTTTATCAGCCGCCCTCCCTGGCATCGCTTGTCCAGTGTGGGCTGAGAGGGCTCTCACTTTTGGCACTACTTATGGCCTGCATTCCAGGCTCAAAGAGGCCTATTGTTCTCTCCCTGGGTGCTGCTGGTAAATGGGGAGTTGTACAACATGCTGGCAACCTCAACAGCTCTCAAAAACAGGTTGCAAGATGAGCTCACCGGCTGCGGGAGCAGAAACTGTTGGTCTAGTTAAAAGTGTTACAAAATATTTCAACAGGCTTTGTTGAGATTATTTTGAAAAAATAAAATAAATTTTTTTTTTTTGGGGGGGGGGGATTTCAAAAATAACTTCTGAAATATTTTTCATTTGACACCTTGTTTTCTTTGGACCAGTGTATTTCTCAGAGTTTTGTAAATAGGAACTGTTCCCTTTTATACAGTGGGAAATTAAGTAACTTGAGATTCCTTTAAGCAATTTAAAAGAGCCACCACTTCCCCAAAATCTCTTTTACAAACAAGTCAGAGGCTGTTTGTTCTCACTTATTACTGTCGCCACACGAAGTGCAAAGTCATCCCCTGGGGGACTCAAACTAAACCTGTCTGTTTTATAATTTGCATGCTGATATTGGGGCATAGTTTGACTTTAAAATGATTTTAGGCAACAGAAATATCTGTAGTAACATTGATCGGTCTGTTCGTGGAAATTTTTCATTGTACAGTAGACAATCCCAGTTGCTTCTGACCAATGTCATAAACTAGATGCTGAAATATTGCTGATTTAATGTTCAGAGTGTACAATTACTAAACTCTCCAGAGTACTAAACCGTCCAAATAAAAGCAGCACACAAGCAGGATGCATTTTTTTACTGTCAAACTTATATATGAATTTACACGGTGTAAAACAAGTCATTCTCTAATCATAATTAGCTGCCTGAATCATAAGACAGATAGATATTTCCTGTACAGAGGAGTCTCGTTATCAGTCATGTTAAGTGCTTAATACTGCTCAAACAGATGAACTCTAAAGCAATATGTAGTACTTTGTGTATGGCTGATCACAAGTTAGTGTTCATTCTGAGTTTGATCATTTTGTCTTAGCAAAATCAATGGGTGTGGAATTGATTGATCTATTTTAGAGTGAAACACAATCAGATCATTGCTTAAAAAAAGTAATTGATGCATATTTACCACTGTACTTTATTTTCAGACATTTCATCATTTTGTCCTGATCATACACAGAGAAACTCTGTCTACACCCCCACCCCCCAAACCTCCCTTCCCCTCGGGACTAACCGAGTCCTTGTTTGGGAGTTTCATTATACAGTTCAGAAGTTCATTTCAGGCCAATAAGCCCAGTCTGGCGATCTTCGCTGAAAGGAAGGAATGAAGAATGAAGACAATGGGTTTGGGACATGAGTGCAGGTCCAGCTGCTGTGAATAGAACAAACAACAAGCACATGATCTTAAAAAAAAAAAAAAAAAAGATTACTGATAAATCAAACATATGATAAGTGACACAAACAGGACAACAGCTACCAAAAAGAAGGCGGGTAAAATAGATAAGGTTTATTTTACTCACAATTTCACCTTCTGTGCCTCGGAAATCCAAATAGAGCATCCGCACCCCGTCATCTGAAGACATTCTTAGTTTTTCAAACGGGTAGCTGAATAGAGGGCGACCATGAGAAGGCTCTCCTTCGGGCAGAACAGAGAAGCCCAGCTCATAGTGAATGACCAGCCTGCAGTCCTGTCCCTTATACATGCAGCCTGGAACAGAGACAGAGAGGTTTCATCTCAGAAAATACACAGATGGTTACTAAAGGCTCTAAGTAATGCTCTCGCTAGCCAAAAAAAAGTCAGTTTAACTCATACATTTCCCCTAAGACATACACAAACAGCCATTTTTGTCTGTTTTTTGTTTCTTTTGGATTGACCTATTTTGTAATAGACATACAGTTTTCAAAACCGATACAGAAATTTACATCCAACTGTACGTACTAATTTGACATTACAATGTGTTTGGAAATGTCCATGTATGTTAAACAGAATTGCTGAAGCTACTAAAAAATGTTACAACACTGATCAACAGAGTATTTGCTTTTGGTAACAACCACTTATTCTATCTCATAATGACCTGTGTCTCTTTTATACGTCCCCTTTTTCAGGTACCTACTTCTATAATTCGAATTAAACAAATAGTGAAAGCATAGAATTTTTGGCATTATATACACATGCATGCACATCAGTAAGCTACCTGCTTATGTACTTCCTTTTGCTACCCATGTGGGAAGTCAGAATTCTATAAATCACAAGCTTGTGATCACCTATTTAGATACGACAAAAGGGGTGACGCTGAGAGCATAAATCACACACAAGCAGCTTAGCCCCTGCTTTCACCATACGTATTAACATCAAGTAAAGAGGAAGCGGTGTTGAATGAGTCAGAAGAATTCCAGAAACAAACTGAGTGTACCTTTTATAGTAGGGTCAAACCACGTAGTGGAAAAATGCAAGCAATGACAAGATAGGCAGTGTGAAAACATGCAGATATTGACTCCCCACTAAACACTGAGATGTAAAGACATTTGAAGGTGTGCTGCTGCGGTATCTGGCATCAAGACTTGATCAGCAGGTTCTTGACATGATGTTATGCCCCCATGAATTGGACTTGTCTGTCCGGTACATCCCACAGATGCGCGGTCAGATAGAAAGCTTGAGAATCTGGTGGTCTGGTGAACACCTTGAACTCTCACATTTCTTTAAATCAGGAGTAACGGTGGAAAGAATAGCGGTCATGCCATTAAGATGTGTACTTGGGCTTTATCAGCGCTTATGTAGGTGGTGCATGTCAAAGTAACATCCATATGAATGCCAGGACCAGTAGGTTTCCCAGCAGAACGTTGCCCAAACTATCACACTGCATCACACGGCTGGCTGTCTCCTTCCCACAATCAATCCAAGTAAGCCTTGGCGCACGCACCTGGCCATTCACATGAGTAAGAAAAGATGATTCATTAGACGAGGCCACATTGTTTCACTTCTACGTGGTCCGATTCTGATGCTCACACGCACACTGTAGACGCTTTGGGCAGTGGACAGAGGTTAATATGAGCACTCAATGCTACGCAGCCCTATACACAGCAAGCTGCAATGCACTGTGCATCCTCAAACCTTTTTATCAGAGCTACAGTAGCTCTTCTGTGGGATTGAACAACAGAAGCCAACTTTACTCAATGGCCCTTGGGCACCCATGACCCGATCCTTGGTTCACCAGTTGTCCTGACCACCGCATACTAGGAACGCCGCACAAGACCTGCTGTTTTGGAGATGCTTTGACCCAGTCGTCCACCCAACACCACTTGGCCGAGGGTAAAGTCGCTCAGGTTATGTCTAATGTTTCTGCCTAATTTATCCTCCCCTTGACAGTTGAAAGTGTAACAAAACAATCATTGGTATTCACTGCACCTCTAAAGTGACTTTAATGTTATGGCTGATGTTTATGACAACTATGAGACTTATTACAATTAATGAATATTAACAAGATGTCCCAAGACTAAGGCACCACCTTGTTCTCCTGTTAGTAAACTGAGTATCGCCATCTTTGTTACAAAAGCCCAGGGTTCGAGTCCTCAGCCAAAGGTGTCCTTAAATCAGTGCAGTGGATAAATGGCGAGGGTTGCATCAGGAAGGCCAAAAAAATGAAATAAAATAAATAACTGTGCAGCAAATCAAATATGTAGATTGATTGATCTGCTGTTGTGACCCCCAAATGAGAGCAGTTGGAAGAAGACAAAGACAAAACTACCATTTCCTAATGTGCTCTGTAACACTATTCCATAGTTTTGGGTTGATGCAATATCTTCCACCAGCTGAGCTGTGACTAATCCTTTGGACCAATAATGTCCAAAGAGTAAATGTATAGACCTGCACATTCTTCCAGAATCAAGCTATGTAGAAATCATGTAATTCATTTGCGATGGCTAGAAGCAAAGAAATTCCATGTGTCGGCCTTCAAACAGCAAAAGCAGTTAATTAGACAAGCCTGAACTCGAACATTTAACCTGCCAAGTGGAGGTCACGATGCCTGTTGGTCAGATTTCCAGCCAACTTCCTTGTATGGGCTGTTTTGCAGCCGAGAAATTTCTAATACCTTTAAGCTACTGATGTTATCGATTCGCTGCCCATCTTCATCAACAATGTGCCGTGCGCGTATCACTTAATTGCCAGTAAGAATGCAATTTCAATCCACTCTAGGCAAAACTGTCTAGAGGTCATAAGCAGGGGCCTATTAAAATGCATCACTGTGGTTAAGCGTATTGAAAGTATAGAAAACTTTTGAAATGTTGTGCATCTCCACTTGTACAGTTAAATACAATACCTAAAATCATACTTTTGATGGTAACTTCAACAAACTCCAGGTGTACCTGTGCCGATCCTCCATTATAAAGCATAACATTCCTTCCCTAAGAGTGAGAACAGTCTGAGATTAGACACAATGCCAATGGCAGAGCTGTGTATTACAAATCACTTTCAAGCATAAATATATTACATATCACTGTAAAGCAGACGGAATCCCACAGTGACTGGCGAATCCTTATAAAGTATTTCAAAACCATTCTGCCTTTGTTTTGGGTGTTATAATAGCCTTTAAATGTACTTTAATATTTTTACAACAGAGGAATCTACTCTTTATAAAATATCCAAGATAAACATAAAAGAATAGTTTATTAAACTAAAAGGCTCTTAACATTCAATAAAGTTTCGAAATATGCTACTATTTTCCTTCAGCGGAGTTGTTTACTAGATACTGTACGCTTGGCACAAAAAAGTATCTGTAATGAATCCAAAAACGCCTCTTTTGAAAAGCCAAGGAGGTTCATGTTCTCTCCTCTCTCTCTCGTTCATCTCTTTCTACTTCACAATACTGTAACCTTACTCCTGACCTAAAAGCCTGACTGAGGCTTTCCCACACACTCACTTCACACACTGTTGTTTTCATCTTCACACAAAGAGACTCCATTGAGGCATGGCCAGAGAAAAGGAATCTCCTTCGTTTAGCCGGAGCGGGGCTTTACATCACCCGGCTTTGCTGTAATGCCAAGACTTATGGCCCTAGACATTTGTGTCCTCAAGTCTAAATGACTGTTTGGTGGCCAGTTCGGGTTGTCAGTGGTTTTTATTTCTGTGACAATTCTAACGGGATAGGAGTGCGTATTGAGAATAGGTGTCACCTAAATATTTTTTCAATACCTCCTCTCTATAATAAACACACTCTACCTTTATTTAAGCCATAGTGCTTAGATGTTCTTCAATAAATACATCCATCTAGGAACCTCTGTAGTCCAACTAAGGACTGTGGAGGCCAATGGTGACCATTGTCTTTATTCCCATCTTGTACTACCATGGTAGGACCACGTCAACATTTACACGCTATGGGCTATTTGGGAATGCTAATTAGCCGAATCTGCATGTCTTGGTACTACTCAACATATGCATCTGCACCATCATTGAATCCAACCAAATCGTCTTTGTCGTCTTCTTTAAAAATCCATCTGTGCACATTGCTCTTGTCAATCGTGTCATCTCTGTAAACATGTCATCTTTGCAGCCTTCTGTGGATACCAGACAGCCTGCACCCCTCCTTCATCAAGAACTCAATGACAAGAGAACAGGAAAAAGATTTGCTCTACTGTACGTGCATGTGCAATTTTAAACGACCTAATAAAAATAAATAAATTGGTTAAAAACTTGACCAAAAAAAAAAAAAAAAGAATGAACAAAACTGTTCACAGTAAATGAAAATAACCTCCAAAATTCATACTAGTTGGTCATTACTTTGAATGGGTCAGGGATTGTATTAGTCACAGATTAAATACTATAATCAGATTATATAAAATTTGGGAAAAACAAGCCATGGGCAGTTTAAAGGTCCTTCTCTGAGCTAACAGAATTAAATCTTGCATAACAGCCAACTCTGTGTAGTTCAAAAAAGGTCACTGAGCCGAACTTGGAATATAGTTAAAGACTATATGGACATCAGAACCACATAAAATGTTCCCAAATATGCCAGAGAGGTTGGGGGCTGAAAGGAAGGCTACAGTAAACGCAGAGGACAACTCTTCAAATGACAAACATCTCAGAGCATGCAAAGTTCCAACCTTGAGGCAGAAGACCACATTCTGTTCCATTCCTCTTAGCCAAGGACAGAAATCTGAGGCTTTAATGGGGGAAAATGATGCCTGGTCTAATAAATCTGATTTCAGAATTTGACCCTGTGTTGTATCCAGGGTGCAAACCGGTGGAGGTGATGTAATGCTGTGGGAAATGATCTTACGACACACTATGGTCTGTGGATATCAATCGAGCATTGTTTGAATTCCACAACTAGTCGGAGTATTGTTGATATCCATGTGCATCATGTTTCATCCCAAACTGGTTCCATGAACGTGACTTCAGTGAACTTCATTAACCTCAAGAGATCCGAATCAGCACTTTTGGATTGTTGCAAAACCAGAGATAAACAGCATGAATGAAGACACATCTGCCGCCAGTGAACCAGAGGCTCATGGGAATGTTTCCAACACTTTGTGGGGTTAAGAGTTCCTTATATACAAGAGAGCTATTTATAGACTGATTCTCATAACGATGAATTTTGCTTGTTAAATATCTTACATTTATGCTTTTTTTCGTATTCATTTCACAAGACGACAGTCACTGCACCGGCACAGTGTATACTACAGTTACGCCTGCACAATCTGCACTGCTCATCTCCTGACTAGCTCACTCGCTGATAAATCACGATTAAAGGCACAAATCTGCTTTTGTAAGAAAAACTAAAAGAATGCTGCTGAAACTAGTTTCAGAATTACTGCCATCAGTGCAGCTGGGTTCAATTTTTAGTTCCCTTATAAAATAATTCATCTTTAAAGTAAAAATAAAAAAAGTGAAGTGGAAGAAAAAACAAGTCAAAAACCCCCCCTAATGTCATGGTGATCTCCATGGTCTCACATGCTTCTAATCGCGCTGAGTTTAGGGAACGGTCCAGCACTTTATTTCCTGAGACGCTTTGGTCTGTACCATTTGCTAACTGCAGAGAGACCACACAGGAACAGAGAGCACTCTAAACATACTCGCTTTCTCTTTTATGTGTTTGATTTCGAATGACGCACATTATCCTGCTACCAAATGACCCGTCGTACTCTGGGGAATTCTAGTCTATCTGTGGTCTCGCAAGAAAAACACCACCCTTTAACCAGTTGTATCTGATTTCTTTTAAATAAATTCCACAGCAATGCATGTAGTTTATGCAAAACTAAAGAAACAAGAGGTCATTAATAGAATCCAGTGTTCATGGTGTTGCCATCATTTCTCTAAAACATGTCACTAAATAGTGATTTAGAAAGAAAATATTGTGCAAAAAAAGGAAAAAATGATGAACTGGAAATGTAAATATGTGGCTAATAATCTTAATGATGTGAACTGCTAATCTTCTCAAAAATGACCCATCATGAATTTCGACAGAAGGAGGATAGGGAAAATCCTCGAGCGAATCTTGCACATTATGTGGATTGGAACTGGCCTGAATAAATAGTGCAGCAAAATGCTAGATGGGACGTTACTGAAAGGGTAGTCTTAGCATTTTTTTTGCTCCAAGCCTAAAAAAAACAAACAAAAAAAAAACATCTTCCCGTCAGGGCCGTACTTACTGGTAGTCACTTCTTTAATCATCTCAGCAGCGGAGTGGCAGCCAGTGACAATATGTCTGGTCCACAGAGACAGGTCTTTACAGGTCTCGGCTCGGAAAACGTGGGTCTCGATGCCCAGCCTAGTGCCTGTGCGTGTAGCGAAGGATAATTCCCCACCTGGCTTGGGTGACCCTCTGTCTGGACCAGAGTGTACCAATCTGAAAGCATGCAATTGAAGTAAAAGGGTTTAGCACCTCCAACTAAATGTCTAATGGAGAATAACTTCATTTATTCTACAGCAGCACAAGACAGCCTACTCTTTATTAAGCATACAACATACACTAATACATACAAAATACAAAAAAAAAAACATGTGAAAAGCTCTGATTATTAGAAAATGCATAGAAAAAAAAAATCACAATTTTATAAGCAGATACATCGATCTACTGCAAACCACAACACTGTACAGATGTCACACCATGAATACATCTTAAAGCCCCTAATCTCTTCCTTGAAGCATATTATTCAGTAACTTCTAAGATCTTTACAGTCACTCAGGCGGAGCGAACAGGAAAGGCAGTCAGGTGAATGCGTGAGGAACGTGAGGACCCAGTGAAGACGTCCGTGTCCCCTCGGAATGCATCTTTAAGTACAGAGAGGTGATTTGGTGACTACAGCTCCATGCCCAGATTGTTGCTATAAGTCCTCAATGTTAAACTATTTTGTACTATTATTATTACATGTGCAAGTGCAGGGAACTTCCTGTCATAGCAGCGAGCACTGATGCATGAGATTTAGGTTATTTAAAGCTAAATGAACTCAAAGAAATTGTGACCTTAGTGTTATGAGGTTCTATCTGGGTGAAGAGCTATTTGCATTATGAGAAATGGGACACTCCAGCTAGCAAAACTAAAAAAAGAAAAAATTTGCATTTACATTTAAAGGCATACACTGTAATTTAAAATCTATATGAATTTCTGATACAGTTTTGACATAAGACAAAAAAAAAAGGTTTTCTAAAGTTATTCAAATGTTATTCATGAAATAATGAATAAGCTATGAACAAAAAGAAATATTGAGAGTATTAAGTCCAAACAATGAAAATATGTTAAAAATAAAAACAAACATTTGCTTTTCTGAATGCTATCCTCTAAGATTTCAACTATATAATATTTCACATTGTAAATTCTGACATTTTTTCCAAATATGATTTTATGTAAAAGGTTACATTGTAAAATAGTTAAAAAAATGTTCAAATACATTAGAACATACCCGTGTCTGTGGAACCACCCAAACATGAAATATACATGGAGCGTTTAAATTAAACTGGGACTAGTGATGGAATTTGTCCTGAATGAAGGAGTAAATTCGACTGACATTTACAGAAGACTTCAAGCAAAGTACGGTTATGAGCCGCAGTTTTAAAGGTCTGTGAATGATGATCCCGTGAACATTCCGAGAGTGGAAAGCCTGATCTTGCGGAAGAAACACGTCTGTCTGTGGGAACTGTACACATAATCCTTTATAAACTCGTCCCCAGTACAGTCCTGACAGGGGCATTTCAGCATGTTTTTGGACGATAAAGGAGTTCCTGGGAGGCCGGCGTTCCAGACGTGAAGCAGGCGATCTGATCATGGCCCTGCATACTGAGAAAATCTTGATGGAATCCAAGCACTAGTGAAATGCTGAGTGCATTAGTGTAGCAGGGGATTATATAGAGAAATAGAACTCTCGTAACTGTCTTCTGTTATTCTGCAGAATAAAATATCCTGTTTGAGAGAAAAAAAAGGCAAATAACACCTCAACAGAGAAATTTCCCTTATTGAAGGTTAATAGATTTTCAGCCAATATACCCAGGTAAAGTCTTTTAATACTGAAGCCATCAAATGTGTCCAGAGACAGTGAGTGCTGCCCTGGAAATTCTATACATATTAGTGACATACCATCTGGGGTCTTGAGAAGGCTTTCGCTTCGTAAAGTAAATTTAAACTGAAAATTGTAGCTTAGAGTTACATTCACTCATTTCACAAAACTGGCCCGATGTGAAGAAAGAAGATCTTGGCAGATGCAGGTGGAAGCAGTGTGGCTGTGGACTGGCATTCAGCTCAGCTGGCACAAAGGCTGTGGTTTCTGGGAAAGTCTGTAATGCTGGATAAAGTGTGTGCAAGAGTGTGAGAGATGCCATTGGGCAAGCAGAATGTGTTGAGTTATCTAGTGGAGTCTGTTGTTTCTGGACAAGTTGTTGGGTACGTGTCAGTTTCTGGGGAAACATGAATTATGACCATGTGTGCTTCCATACACGATATCTCACAGAATGTGTGTGTGTGTGTGTAATACCGTGTAGAAAGCAGAGGGTATGTGTGCGCTGGGTTCAGCCTGTTCTCCTTCATACGTGTCATGCTGTCATATAGCATGAGGTCTTTGTCGGTCACCGCGACCACCACCGGCTTCCAGCGTGGCCTCTCGCTCTCCGTCTGGAACACAAACACAGCCACAGAGATGGAAATTATTCATCACTTCCTCTATTTGTCCAAGATGTTTGGACAGAATTGTCCAAACAAACAACCTATGTTCAACGGATGGCATTCAAAAGCCTATGGATGACGAATCTCTTGATCGTCTGGATTGATGCATTTTTTTTTAATTATCCACTATTCATTGAAGATTAATAACGTCTTAACTGATTCAGAGACACGGTGGATACTGGAAGCCTTGGACATCAGGCCGCAGTGCATGCTGAATGAGTATTTAATGTGTAACATGAACGTGACGTGACTCTTTCATTTTATGTGAGAGATTCCTTGATGATTCTCATCAAAGCAGCGATGCTCTGTGGGAACCGCTCAAGGCGAGGCACAGCTGGCTACAGTACCCGTTTTCCAACGAATTAAAACCTCAGACTGCGAGCTTGCTTCTTCTTGGCAGCTATGATGAGTGAATTATTTCTCTAAGTGCTTGTCTAATAACACATTTATAAATCTAGCGTATGGTACCAACTGTAAATATAGAGGACTGTAAGAACTGTGAATGACTCACCCTATCAAAAATGATGGTTAACCACATCACCCACTGGCCTGGAAAAGAAAATTAACCAGCACTGCTGTAAAAACTTGTAGCACAGAATAATAATCTGCCTTGTGCAAAGAAAAAGAAAAAAAAAAAAAGGCAAAATTGAATTCTTTGAAAAGTTACCTGATATAGCCTGGCCTACTCAAATCACCACAAATCACCAGCGCACTCTTTACAGGGAAAGCTAAAAAGAGACACTGGCAGGGCACAACACACACACATAAGGTTGCGAAGGGAACTAGGTTACAGTCCTCGGGCCCTCGATGCACTGGCGGCTTCTCTCCCCTTATAATTATTCATCAAGAGCCTGACAGCTCAGTAATAAGAGATCAGTATAAAGCAGTGGTTAGCCAGCCAGCTTATGGCATGGTGAAGGCCCGAGCGTTACATTAGCTACCTCTTCAAAAAGAAGAGCCAAAGATGGAGGCAAACATGCGGCCAAACTGTGGGTTAAAGAGATTGGTGAGCAGAATACGGGTGTCACCGGATGTGTATTTGAATTCCTACCGTTCGCCACAGAACGTTCAGTAAGGTGCGTGTTGCAATCGGGTACCTTATTGGTTAAGGCGTTGGACTACTGATTGGAAGGTCCCAGGTTCAAATCCCAGCACCACCAAGTTGCCACAGTTGGGCCCTTGAGCAAGGCCCTTACCCCTCAACTAATCGAATGTATAATTAGAAAAAAAGTAATTCGCTACAGATAAGCGTCTGCCAAATACCCTAAATGTAATGCGAGCGCTGGGGGATTTCCTCAAATTCACGGAACAGTCAGCACGTCGCTGAGGACTTCTCTTGTAGCGAAAGCCTCAAATATCTCGTCAGACATATGGAAGCAATAATTAGCACTTAACAGATTAAGTGGGAAAAACGAACGCCCCTGTGTCTGCGCGCGTGATTTGTTAGATACATGCTCGGCAAGTGAGTGATGTATGTACATTTTTTTTCATTCTTAAACCAACAAACGGACCCGTCTGCATGTTGATCGATCCAAAGCGGAAAATAATTACAGGTGTGAGCTGTAGAACTCATGTAAAGGTACAAAGTTTTGCTTTGTTTATTTCTGATATTGCAAGCAGCCATGCTGATCTGACGTCGCACGGAGGAGAAAAGAAAGCCGTCAGATTTGAGAATAAAACCCTGAATTAATTTCGTGGAATTTGATGTCACAAAATGCCATTTTGTCAAGTTCAGTTCAATGAGCTGTGCGAAAACAGTGCCAGTGCCATCACTGTGAGCAAATACTGCAAATAATGTTCAAAAATATCCTTTAAATATCAAAAATTTGGTAGCATACAGTAGGTATGTTATTTTGTGCATTCCTCATGGCCAAGGGAATAACAGCCAGTTTGCCCCTGTTTACAAGTTCATTTCATCACTCACTCGTTTTCTATACCACTTTGTCCTGTATTCAGGGTCGTGGGGGGCCTGGAGCCTATCCCAGGAGGGCACGAAGCGGGGTACACCCTGGACAGGGTGCCAATCCATCGCAGGGCGCACACACACACACACACACACACACACACACACACA
>JAQMYJ010000033.1:12160310-12229803 GCA_030014305.1 Clarias laeviceps
TAGCCTAATCTGCATGTCTTTGGACTGTGGGAGGAAACCGGAGTACCCGGAGGAAACCCACCAAGCACAAGGAGAACATGTAAACTCCATGCACATAGAGACGGGAATCGAGCCTGGTCGGGAATCGAACCCGGACCCTGGAGGTGCAAGGCGACAGCGCTAACCACTACACCACCGTGCGGGCCAGTTAAATTTACAATGAATTAAAATATTTTTCATGACTTTTTCTCACTTCACTGTACTGAAAACATATTACTTGCATACAAACACTTCATAACTGAATACTATTACACCTCTGGCAGAGGGATAAACCAGACTCCACCACCCCCCACCCCTTTCTCCCCCCTCGGAGTTATTTTTTACTGAGTTTTGTAGAATACAGCCAGCAGGTTTTAATCAGTTTTGAACTTTGCCCATACAGGGTTCTCTTTAGAAACACTTCCTTCCTGATTCCTGCTGATGAGTCAAACTCTGTACATAATCCTTTATAGCCAGTGGGATACGAGTTAAAGAAGAGCTCAGGGACTCAACTTCTAACAAGCACATCAGAATGTAGTGCTGGTGTCAAATTTTTTTTTCTTACTTTAAAAAAAAAAAAAAAAGGCTTCAAAAGACTTCACTCACAGGGCCTTAAAATCCACTTCATCTCCATTTCTGTACTATTGTACTATCATTAACAAATTAGTTTCCTTCCTGTGCGTTACGCTCGTTCCATCTCTCTCCCCTCCACGCTGCAGCGTGTCGCAGTGAAGAACGCGGATCCTCTCGGTCATTACATCCAGCACCTTTCTTGCAATTAAACTCAAACTGAGTGCGCAGTAATGAATCCTATTATGTCACAACATTAACATCCGCTCTGAATCACACCACGTTGGTGGTCCCTGGTTGCATTCTGCTTTGCATGCCGCTAAAAGAATACAATGAAAATCTGTCTCCTGTAAATAGAAAGCTATTCTCCCTTTACATAGCTAACGTCTCTTTGTACACAATACAAGAACTAACCTTTTCTGCCAGCCAGCCGAGGTGGCGTATCTCGTGACTTGTCCCGATTCCATTCCTGGCTGCTTCGCTGAGTTCAGACATCACCTTGTTCATGATGCTATTGGTAGCAGACTGCATGGACTCGAACCAGGCCTGAGCTGAGCTGGAGTCTGAACACCTCAACACCACCGTGTGCCTGGCGTCAGGAGAGTGGAGCTCCAAGTGCCTGAGGAACGGACAGACGTGAAACACAGCCTTACACCTGTCATATTTCTACACATTTATTACATGTGTACAATGAGCACTGTTTTACCCCCGTAAACAAACAGAGGGTTTCTTGAAAGGCGGTTACAGTATGTTGAATGGACTCCTCTAGCTTTCTAAGAATTTCTAAGAATGAAGACGGAATTAGTTATATTGCATCAGCTCCCAGATGAAAACGGAAAAGAACCGGATGGATGTGCTTTAGAGGCAAAACTATTTTGCATTTGGTGTGAATTCAAGTCCAGCAGTGGTTTCAAGTGTGCAATCCCTGGTTTACTTGAAAGTGTTGGTCTGGGCTTCACTTCCAATTTAGAATCCACACTCCAAAGTTGGTGTTTAAGCCCAACACATTCAGCGCTTAACTCAGACTGTTTCAACTTCCTATTTGCAGTTATTTTAACCTCCACTCTTCTGAGAAGACTTGTCACCAGGTTTTGGGACATGGCTGTGAGAATGTGTCCATTTAGAGGTTTACTAATATCAGGTGAGAAGACTTGAGATGCAGTCAGTGACTTAGTTCATCCCAAAGGTGTGAAAGGGTTAAGATCAGGACTAGTGCTGCATAATCAACCGCATAAAAATCTAAATCCCACATATGGGTGTGATAGTAAGGTGTCCACAAACTTTTTCCATATTAGTTTTCTGGGTGGGTCATAGACTTTTGTAGGACTGAAACTAGGTTAGGTTTGTGATTTTCTT
Organism: Clarias laeviceps; assembly: GCA_030014305.1. Lineage (NCBI taxonomy): Eukaryota > Metazoa > Chordata > Actinopteri > Siluriformes > Clariidae > Clarias > Clarias laeviceps. Next base: position 12,162,255 of record JAQMYJ010000033.1, read on the forward strand.
TTGCACTTACAGCCTTGCAAAACGTGCACTGCTAAAAATTTACATATGCCACACTTCACATGTCCACCTGAATTTTCTCCAGATTTGCTGGTTTCGTTCCACAGAACCCATGACAGCTGGTGAATTGTTAACGCAGGTGTGAATGTGTGTGAATGTAGTGTCCTGCAATGGCACATCTTGAGCCCACTATTCTCAGGAAAGGCTCTACTAAGAATGAATAACAGTGACTGATTGGATTGGAATGAAGTGACAGAGACTGATTAAACTGAAGGCAGCACGATGACTTAGTGGTTTGTGGTTCCCGTCTCTGATCTGTGTGCATGGAGTTTGCATGTTCTCCCCGTGCTTGATGGGTTTCCCCCGAGAAACTCGGTTTCTTCCCACAGTCCAAAGACATGCAGATTAGGCTAACTGACGTTCCCAAATTGCCCACAGTCTGTAAATGAGTGTGTGCCCTATGAATGACTTGCTACCATATCCAGGTTGTACCCCGGCTCGAGCCCGAAGTCTCCTGGGATAGGCTCCATAGCTGAGCGTTGATGAGTGAAAGTGAGTAAACTGCCTTGTGATTGGAATTCAAAATCAATCTGAGGTTTGTTTCATATTAAATGAAAGGAAATACATTCCCTGAAGACTTATCAAAGTGGAAGCTGTACAAAGAAGTGTACAATTTTGACACAGGACATGAATTTGGGTTTTTAAAAAAAAAGCCCTAAGGTATTACCTTTTCATGAAACGCAGTAAATCAGCCGAGCATCACGGTGAGTACAGTGATCCATGCCTTATTCATGCATCATATCTCGTACGAGCGTTCACCTATGCAGCAAGTTACATTATCATTTCCAGCTGTTCCATGCTGGTAAAAATAGTTCTTTATTAAGATGGAGAGTTGGGAGGCTGGGTGGGAACAGAAACCTAAAAGGAGCTCGATGGTGCGTTTGTGTCTGTCTGCGGGAGAACGGGGTTTGGACCAGGCCCAAGGAGTTCTCTCCCATCCAGCCATGATGTAGGGAATCTCAAGGCTGTTGGGCATGTTTGAGCCATATATAGAAAGGTTATGTTTTTAATGCCTTTTGTGGTTACGGACGAGGTTTACTTTTTCTGACCGTGGTAAGCACCATGTAAGCCACCTCAGTCTTTCCATTCTATAATAATACTAATAACAGATCATTAAGGATAAAACCCAGGCTTGTAAAAGCCTGTAACTGCGGATAAAAACATATTGGAAAGAAAAAAAAAATCTTGGTAAATGGTGTAACTTATTTCTGGAGGGGGAGTCAAATTATCCATCATTATCTCAAACTCTGATGTCATATTCAATGGGTTTAAATATAAGAGCTGCTATTTTTAAGAGATGCCGCAGACACAAGCGGGAAGAGGAAGCCTGTGATGAATCTGTCGGCACACGCTCCTCCTGTCCCGTCTCCCGTCCAAATTCATCTCTCCTACACAAAACAGCTGGGTAAATTTCCACATCGGCTACACGGCACAGAGAAGAATCTGATGAAGTGCACGGTGACGGCAACTAGGTCATGTTCGTGAGGTATTTATTCCAGGTAGGTCTGCTGCCAAAAAGTTTTAAAGCAATCTTCATGTAAGCTTTGGCAGGAGGCGGAACTTGTCCGTAGGGATGATGCTTCAACACCCAATTTACATCCATGTTGATGGATGTAAATTGGGTGTTGATGGGTGTAAATTGGAATAAGACAGGATGAGTGTGGTTGACCCTGCTGTCAGCTGTGAAGGGAGGAAGATGGATGACACAGCGAGGTAGGGGGGGAAAAAAGTCTCTCGGTCTCAGTTACCACAAGAGAATACACTCGTTCCACACATGCAAGACAGTATGGGACACGATACTGTTCATTTATTCAGGTTCAGTAACCGAGCTCTCCTGATCAGGGTCGTGGGAATACATGCTGAATGCGCAGTCAGTCTATCAGAGTATATAAAATGTTAGAGATAAGATAATGAGTTAGAGATAAGAAGGATCTGACTATGAGAATGGAATCTTGTGGTGAGAAAGTTTCCAAACCAAAAAAAAAAAAAAAAAAGTCCACAATAGGTAAAAAAAAAAATATTGTTGTAACCGAAAGATCTTTTTATAACCGTCTCAGCTGTGGAACATTACTTCCTCCCAGACTTCCTGTGCACAGTCTGGTTAATCAAAGACAAACCACAATGCACATTTTCCTAACTATGACTTCACTATAATCAAAACATGTTTTGGTGAGTGTGGTTGACTAATTGGGCAGAAAGTAGCAGCCTTGCACAGACTGTTGAACTTTGTTGCCGTGCTCATCATCTCATCTCATCGCTGTCAGTCGGATGAGGGTCGGCGCTGAAATACGAGCACATAAGCACTTTGTTCAATTTACATTGGCGGGAGGCAGAGAGATAAGAGCGAAGATAAGAGGTGTGAGTTGGCTTGCAGTCAGCAAGCGTATATTCACCTTTCCAGTAATTACCGCATACTATTAATATTGACACAGCGGCACGGAGAAACTGAGAGCAAGTCTTATCTTATCGGCGCTTCACTTTGAAGACCGCAAAAGGAGAGGCGTACGAGGGGCGTTCGAGTCAAACCATCACTTTTGGTTGTGCGTGTGAGTTATGAGAGTAAAATTTTCTATATAATCCCGTATTCCACTAATGTACTTATCCAGTGTTTCCATCCATCAAGGTATCAAGTGTTTTCATCAAAAGTATTCAGTGTGCCCGTGTTATGATCCGTCTGTCTGCTTCATGTCTGCAATGCTGGTCTCCCAGGAACTCCTTTAATGGGTGATGTGTGAATACCTCCCAGCTGAGTTCCTGTAATGTGCAAGTGGTGTTGGTGAATTTGTGTACAGTTCCCAGAGACAGATGCAAGTTGGTAACAAGTTATCCATCATTTTTCAAGGATCATGCCTTCCGCTCGCTGAATTTTCACAGGAACCACTGCCTTGTGCTTGTAGACACATCGTCCGGGATCGTCATTCACGGGTGTACGGCCTTCTTTAAAAAAAGGCGTTTGCGCCTTTCACATATTGTTCTGCGGCTAGGAGTCTAATCACCGTCCTTCTATAAATGTCAATCGGTTTTTACACAAAGAGAAAGAGAAATTTCATCACAAGTCCCGGTTTGACTTGAACGCCCGTTGTAGAGAGAGAGCTGATCACACTTTGAATCTAACCTTATATAACTACGACTTTTCACACTTTGGTAGACTTTAATTCGATTCATACCCGTTTTCTAAATATGTGGTGTGTTTCTGAATGCCACTGCAAATGTACCTGTTTTCAGGATCAGGGGCAGTCATGGCCCGTGTGACGTAACACATTTTAAGTGGGATGTATCTGCAGTCTCCCTGCAGCGACAGTGAAGGCGGGCTGGGGGGCAGTTCGCAGGGGGGGCTGCCGAGCCGCGGCGATTCGGGTGGCGGCGTCTCCCATCCGATCTCTGCCACTGGAGAACCCTTTTTCACATACGGTGTGGCTTCTCTCATGTATTTCACTGTGACCCAAGAAAGAGAAAACAGCTGTTGTTAGTTCACATAAACCTTGGCATGACAAAGAAGTGGTGCGACTATTAAGGAAATCAAAACTTTGTACCGAGATGTGAAACTTGCCTTGAGTTACATCCGGTTTCAGATAAATTTCCATATGCTTTTATGTCATGTTCAGATCACAGCAACAAGATAGATATCTAGTAAGAACCTTAAGATAAATAAAGACCTGTTGTGATGTAATGCATTAATTAAATGCTTCAGATTGTTCAAAGCTGGTATTACAAACTCTAAGGGTGGGATCCTAACCTATACTGTCGTAATCACAGTTCTTACAATCATGCTACATTTACTTAGTATGAATACAAAGTCTCTTGCTCTAGTCATGCTTCATAAACATAGAAGTCATGAATGGGTTATAATAGCAGAACGGAATACAAAAAAAAAACTATTGCACAGAGAATTGAGACTTTTCAAATGCTTATAATGAAGCAAATACAGCGATTAATCCCTTGAGAACTTCCTTTCAGCCGATCCCGCCAAAGGATCGCTACGGCAGACCATCCGATCCGCATACAACTTGGTACAGGTTCTTACGTCAGATGTTTTTCCTGATGCAACTTTCCCATTTTTCTAACCGGACTTAGAACCGGCACTGCATAAGGGGTGTGGCAACCACCGACTATGTGGCTTGAACCCTGATCCGCGGATTCCCATAGCAACAACCTCGAGCCTTAGCCGCCTGAGCCTCATGTTTGTAGATGAAGACATTTCAGCTTGTTAGAGAATATTTCTTTCAATATTTGAGGTGTCTTTATCAAAAGATGCTATTGAGCATGATGTAATCTACACTACAAGCTAGAAAATTCCATCTTAATCAACAGCAGCTCACTGATCACTGAAAATACGCTTGACATTTTCGGGGACATAAATGTTCAAATAATAATAATGGGGAGATTAATCAATCAGAATAAATACGCATCATACAGTATAATCACCTCAGTCGGAACAGTCTGACCTGACTGGAATTAATTGCCAGTCGGAATGAAAGGGCTGGTATAAACCTTTGATAATACGTTCAACAGGTAAATATTAGTCATGTAAACACTTGATCCAATCGTTTCTCCTTTGGTGGTGTGAATATAATCTTCCGGCGCATGTTTGCTGCACATTAGGTGACTCGAGTTCCCGGGAGGGAAATTTTGCTTCCGTTCCTGATCGGAAAACTATATAAAGAACAACTCTCTCCCAATAGTCTTTGCTTGAGACTTTCATCCACTGGTTCTCTGGCTGAGGAAGGTGCACCGATTGGCTTATATTTCACACATAGTAAAGCATCTAACCAATCACAGATGAGGCTGAATTCTTGTAACGAATCATAAAATAGAACCTTTATGATTCCTTTAAAATCGGGAAAAAAGACGTCTTCTGATTGTGTTGTATTTCCGACAGAATAAAGGGTTCACAGCTCACAGGATCACTTTGCACGTGTCAAGCATGCAAATGAGCATGTAAATGCACATCCTACTGAGATAAGCATACATGCAAACGGTTAAATTTAACTCTGTAACTGGACTGATTTAAATCAGATTGAAATATTGTCCATTTAAGAATAGCTACTGATACTGTTGATAGTCTGTATTAAACAAGTCAGACTGAAACCACAGGGACCAGTGAAAAACCTTTTGGTTTGGACTCGCCTCATCATGATCATATAAGCAGCAAAAAAAAAATAATAATAATAATAAATGAATTGAAGGTAAAATCAGTTTTAAAAAAAATGAATTCAAGGCATTTGTATTCAGTTACCTTTTAAATGGATAATGTTTACAGGATTCCACTGCACTCCTATGAGCATGAGTGCTTTACTGTATATTTACAATCGTTTGACGTCAGAGTCAATATGAAAGTTGACGACTCAATTTTGTTAAGCAAACTTCGTTCCGGACAGCTACAAAAAGGACTCGGTGACATGAGTTTACATACACCAAGCTCATTCAGGGAAATGAACAAGAACTGACAGCTAGAAACTGTTGGCGAGGGCGTCTAACGTGTGCACAACGAGTGTTTAAACAGGGTTTTCAGCACATATGAAGCGGTGGAACTTTTAAATGACGACTTTTAAATGATGCCGATTCACTTTGAATCATATCTGTGAATCATATATAGTACAGTAGTTAATTTGGTTCTTATCGGTTTATTTCTACAACCCACCTATTTTTTGTTCCAGGAAAAGCACTTGCTGAATTTAAAACTTCAATCGTCATGGAAAAAAAATTTGTCTGAATGTTTTTCCATTTAAGCTTTCAGATCAAATTCTTTTTTAACAGAGATTCTCCCAGACACAATATATTGAATCTCTAATGGTGCAATAAACAAAAGTACAACGCAGTGAAAGGTATCACCCAGAAGCAACAGGATGAGTGAATTATTCCAGTTTCAGTAATTGAGTGATTACTGTGGGTAAAACATGTCTGAAACAAGTGAGGCATAAGAGGCCAATTCACATTGATTGCTTTTGACTGTTAAAGAGTCATTTTACCTGCAAATGCCATATTTGTTGAATTTGATCTTTACTATTAGAAAAGTAAGCGCTATAAACATTGTTGACTTGTTTCACAAGCCTTGCTAAAAGTCATTAATGCAGAATTTTTCAAGACTGAAGACAACAATACGTGAACTAATCAATTATTTATCCCATGCCTTATTAATTTTCCTCTAGTTAACAAAAAAAAACTCAAGCTGCACATTTAACTGTCAGAACGAAACCTACTGAGATGTGGAACTGCGTTTCAAATGGAAGTGCAGGCTAAAATTGCATGCTTTTACCTCGCACTTAAACCAGAACTGTCAGAAACCCCAGGCCACAGCAGCGCTGCTGGAAGTGACATCATCATCAATGCACTCACTAATGTATTCCATACAGAAGTCTGGACTGCACCGTTTGCACAGTGGGGGGAAAGGATTTAACATCTGTTAGGGATTCTTTTATTATTTTTTTTTTTTAAGTGTTCAATGAAAATGCTTGAGGCTGAAGAACCTGTTGCTCTGTATATACAAGTAGACAAACTAAAAGCGCAGGGTGGGAGGGAAGCTGTCTGCCCGGCAGCAGAAGCACACAATAAACAGAACTGGTTTTATTTCAAAGTAGTTTTAATCTGCGGTAACATTTTCTACTTCGTGTACAGTAGAAACTTCAGGACTTCCTCAATGTTTTATACGGCTAATAAAGTACAGTCCCTTCTTCAGGTTATGTTAAAAATCGTTATGTTAAATGCATGTATGCTTAAATGAAGTGTTAATATTTATGATTGTTAACCCCTTGTTTTTATGGATTTTAAAATTTTGTATTTTTATTTATAGATCATATGTATTATTTTCATTATATATTTATTTTTAACGTCCTCTGGTCCGTGGTGGAACGTGGCTTAGTGGTTAGTCACCATGCACCTCCAGGTCACGGGTTTGATCCCGGTCTCTGGGTCTGTGTGCATGTTCTCCCCATGCTTGGTGAGTTACCTCTGGGTTCTCCGGTTTCCTCCCACAGTCCAAAGACATGCTTGTGTGAGCGAGCGTGTGAATATGTGTGTCTACGATGGATTCGCACCCCATCCAGGGTGTACCAAAGTACCGCCTTGTGCCCCTGGAACAGGTTCCGCAACTCTGTATACAGGATAAAGCCATAAAGACAATAAGTGAGTGAGTAAGTGATCACAGGTCCTTAATCCACCATCGTCTCTTCCTGGACTCACATGGAATCTTGGGAGAGGCTGGGTCGTGAAGAATACACCACTCCACCCTGGGGGTTTTAGAACAAAGAAGGCTGTACTTGAAAAGCTGGAAATGAGACAAAACGGTGGTCTCCTAATCCTATGCTTTTAACCAGCCATCCTATTGAACAATTTCTTTAATAGTTATCGAGGAAGTGTCTCTCCCACTATATATCTTTATCATATGGTGTTTATGACTTTATGAATTATGAAGTACATGCATTAAGAAGCATCAACAGCATGGTCCCTAGTGGTCGAACAGTAAGCACACGCGGCTCTCACTGCTGTGACCAGAGGTCAAGTCCTGCTCACGCTGTCGGTTTAATATTCATTTGCAGTTTTTGCAACCGTATCTCAGAGGCTTTCGTTATCCCATCGTCATGTACTGGGAGGGGCAAATCCAAAAATAACTGCGAGAGTGGGGTTAAAAACAATCCTGTGCGGATCTCGTGAGAGAGACGAGATCGAGGAACTGTCCGAGCCAGAAGTCTTCTACTTAAGGCCATGCGCACTTTGGGTTTAAATCCGAATGCAGATAAACTCAGTGCATTGCGCCTCTTGTGTAAGTGTAGAAAGTATAGAAAAGCGAAAGTAAGAAGCTAGCATTTTGTCTTAACATCATTCAGTGTCCTTGCGCTTAAGGAAGACTTCAAATAAAACTGTTATAAGCCAACAACTGCAAGAAAGCTTGTTAGTAGCTTCAGCTTCAGAGGCTGTGGGTTTGCAGAATAAATCATTTCTGTGCCTGCATCTATCAACGTCAGCGTGAGCGCTGCAGAGGTATTAGTGGTGGTTTAGGTGGGTAGAATAAAACAGAATGTGAAATCTGAAGCCTCATTCTCAGTTTTGTCACTGCTGTATTACTTGTCAGACTGTGACAAAATAAATGTTCAGCTGCGTTTGTCTTACGCTGTTCGACATCATCATAAATTAATCCATTAAGACAGGATGTCATTTTTCAATGTCAATGTGCTTTCAGTAAGTGAAATCATTCTTTAGCTTTATTGTTTCATGCTTTCTTTGTAAAAGCTTTCAAAACAGAGTCACGACACAGCTTTGTAAACTTTTTTTTATTTATTTATTTTTATTCATTTTGTTAAAAGGACGGTGGAAAGTGTGCCTTTGTTTTCCCTTGAGGACAAGAACCATGGCTTCACTTTCAGAACTCTTCATCTGTCAATTATTTATCTGGTGTATCCTGGACTGTCTGTTGGAAAGTTAAAGTAAGAGCAGGGGTGATCGAGTGGCACACTATGGCTCATGCAAAGCACTGCAGCAGATCCAAAACAGAGCTCTGTAAAAACTCTGTAAAGTACTTTTTTTTTTTTTTTTTTTAACAAACAATTGTGGTTTTCCGTGGAAGTCAATCACTACCTTTCGGTGAATCATTTTCCTGAGAGCAGCTCATGGGAGGGGAGTGAAATTTTCACACATTCATTTTAATCACTCATGAGTGAAGAAATGAACTGACTTGCTTAGTTTTTTTTTTTTAAAGGACAAGTGCAAAGGTTTAAAGAAAAGATAACAGAGAAGCAAGTGTCTCTGCTTGAAGTTCACACCAGATGTCACATCCGCTCAGAGCTAGTCTAAAGTGTTAAAACAAAGTGGTAATATGAAACAAAGCATACCCACATCAAACATGATGTATTCACGGCCTTAAGATTCTCACTTACAGTTAAGCTTTAACAGTTAATTGGTGTCACCATTCAGTCATTGTAGATGCTTTTTTATTTTTTATTGTAGCACTGTTTTTATGCTTTGATAATCATGGCCCAATCCTAAGCCCTCCCTTTATTCTCTTTGGCCTGCTCTCTGCAGTCCTGACTTTGCCCCATGCAAATCACTTTATCCTTTCACTGTCCATTTGCAGATGATTGAGGCCCATCATCTAACGGCTAAACAGCTCTGACATCCACAGACACACATCACTGGCAATCACACGGAGTGAATGAAACTCAAGCAAACATATCCTGCAGCTTTATGAGGCTGAAGTTGTTGCCAGTGGATCACATTTTTTATCACTAATCTTATTACTGTACGTGTGCCAGGGGTTTCAACGTGCATCCATGTTTCACATCTACATGCCCAGATTCTTTCCTTTTACTAAAAGAATTCCATGACCCTGGTCCTATTAACTGTTTTTTTTAAGGGATAATTATTTATTAGACAATAGAGAGTATTGTGGCTGCACACAGAATCCACCTATTGACCCTTAGGTGTACTTATAACCGGCATGTCCTACCTAGTCATTAGAGTTGATTTAATTTGTGGAGAATGGCAGGCTTTGTCTGCACACGAAGAAAAGGCACTCATCAAGCCCTGAGTGGAAAAACGCTAATTTGACATATAGTCTGTTTGGATGCAGAATATCTCAGAGTAACAAAAGACTCCTTGTGTGAGCCCTAATTGAAGACTGAAGTTCTTTTTTCCACTGAAAAGAAGAGACAAATCAGCAATAGTGGGCATTGGGTACATTGTAAAAAACAACAGAGAGAGAGAGAGAGAGAGAGAGAGAGAGAGAGAGAGAGAGAGAGACTTTGGGGTGTGGTAAAAACACCAAAATCAATGTGCAAACACTGCTAACAGGACACAACTCTCTCGTTTAAACAAGCAGATCCTTTGGGTACAATTATCCTTCCATGGAACAATCAGTGGAAAAAAAATGTCAACAACTGATGGGTTTGTAGTTCTACAGCCTCTCTCAGATAGATCTACTCGTTTGCTTCTAATTATACGACATTTGGCCTTCATCCTGACAATAGACTATAAGGAGTAATTTTTTCCAAAATCCTATTTCTTATATTACATTTTAAATGAATAATATAGCACTCTATGGATTTCACTCAGTTTTTAATGATTATATTTTATTATTAATCCACCGACTATCAAAATGTAAAGACCCCTGAACATTTGTTATTAATCTAGGCATTTAGGCCACATTCAACAGAACAAAGATTGTTCTAGACTAAAACTTTAACCTCTCTATATAAAGCACACCATTACAAGCAAAAACTTCTTTTTTCATTTCAGATACAAATTTACTATATCTACACCATTTCTGCCAAAATGTTCCTCATGTCATAAAATTTCTTTTCATAGCTACATAAAAATACATAAAACTGCCTAGATCAATCAAATAACAGCCATTACGCACTTCATTTATGCGTTTCCTAGAAGCCTTTCCATTTAGACCTGACACCTCGAGGAGCATTTTATTGTAGCTTAACCATCTTCAAGAAGTGGAAATAGTTAATACCATTATTGACTTAATGGTATTGGTGCACTTTAAAATATGCTGCTGTGGTTTGACCACGGGTTCCAAGAGTTAGCAGTTCTTGTACCGATTCCTAACCGAAGTACTTACAGTACTTACATTACAGATAAAAAAAATATAACATAGGATTAGATAAGAGTCTGTGCACGTGGCTTCATAAAGTGAAAAGCAAATTGGGTTTTGATTATAAAAGTGCCTCCATTCTGAATAGCTTTTTCCATAATAAAAATTCCATATCTGGCCTATGCTTTTGTGCAGAGTGTGTTTAAATGCATACGTTCAACAAGTCAGATAGAAAAGTAAATCTCTTCTGATCTGATCCCCATGGCAACTAAGCAAATTCCTGGATAAAAGAAAATAAAACAAAATGAATGATTAGTCTTCAGATCATGTGGAAACACTCCCTGAAGTATGCTTTTTTTCTCTCCCAACAGCGTGCTGCCTGATGAATCACTCAGGGCCAGACAGACACACCACCGTCAACGCATCTGGTCATCAGATTGTGACTAAACAATGAGCAGGACACATCTGTGTTCACTGAACCACAAGGGAAAGACCAGGTGCGGAACGACGCTGTTTCCTGCACAATGTTACAAAGCTCAAGGCCAGCAGCGGTCAACACGGAACAATATGGCAGAATGACTGACAGTGTGGAAATGATTAACACGTCGTTTCTGCACGGCTTTCATGCTGAATGCTGTAATGTGCCAGTAAAAAAATATATATAAAATTGGAACAAATTTTATGAAATTTTAAAGCTTAAACACTTGATTTGAAAAGTCAAATCAGGAGATATTTTGCACTGCTTTACATACATAATCCTTTCTAAAACACAATTAAGATACACATCAGTTCATTTTACTGTGCATAGAGAACAGGGATGAAAGCTGCCTGAAACACAATGCAACAATGCAAACAATATAATCTTCTTGAGTCTAATCTTATATAATCTCATTGAACTTTTTCATGGTAGACTTTTTTATCCTGCATAATGCTGTGGCATATAATGATAACCTGATTCCACTGTGGAATTTAAGCAAAACCAAATCAGTTTTCTTCAATGGACTCAATTGCGAAATCTAATTTCAATGACCTCTATACAACTCCTTACTACATGCCCCAGCGTTCACTGACCCCATGCCCTCGGCATGTGAGCCATAATTCAACACGTGCGTCTGCGGAGTCAGTTCACCTGTCACAACATGGGTTGTTCCCAAATGATGGATGAGGTGCATTACTAGAACTCCGACACAATTCCTCTGGAGCACTCACACAGGCTGCTTTAAACAAACATGAGCCGTATGATAAAAATCTGGAGGATATGGCTGTACCTGGCTCAGATGTTAGTAACTGGAACAAACCGGACCACCTGGGGTTTCCTGTGCACCTCTTTGCTGGAACGCTTATGAGACTATCAAATGCATGCACACAAAAACTAACATGGCCTCTGGGGATAGGGCTGCGCAACAGCTCATTTATTATTCAGTTATTGTGATATTGCAATGCCGATATTGCAGTAGGGTGTTTTATATATATATATAATTCAATAAATTCTAAAATTATTCATTTGTCCAGACAAACAGTATAGCACAGGAGTGCTGAAGTGAGGGATCTGATGCAGCATACAGCAAAAAGGTTTGAGGTGTAAATAATAGGCTATAAAATGATGCATGTATGTAAGAAATAGGAAGATATTGCATCTTTAAAAAACACTTCAAACAACTCAATTCGTTAGAAATAAAGTTATTTTTCCCCAACAACTTTTCTTCCCCCACCCTCTCCATACCTTCTAGAGTGACCACACGGCCGGCTCGCTTTAAGCACTGCACAGCCTCGTCGTGCGTGGCGTCGCGCAGGTTCACGCTGTTCACCGACAGGATCGCGTCCCCCACGTAAAGCGCGTGCGTCTGGTCGGCGGCTAACCCTTTGAAGATCTTGCTGATGAGTATCGGCATCTTGTTCTCCTTCCCTCCTTTGATGCTGACGCCCAGGCCGCCGACGTCCTGCTTCACGACCCTTACGCACCGCTTCCTGTTGGCGATGGCCTCTGGCACGCGCTCGGGTGAGTCTCCTCCAGCACCGGTCCTCGCACCGGTCTCGGGACTGTCGGGACTCGCGCGCGACCCGTTAGCCACTCCGTTCACGTCGCCGCTTCCATCCGCGTCCTCGCAGCTAAGCGCGAGCGCCTCGTCGCTCAGCTCGGCCAGCACCCGGTGCCATCGCTCCCGCACAAGCACTTCCAAAAATCCACTTTTCTGAACGCGCATGCCGGAAGCCGCCGACGCTACCGCCATCTTTGGAGCATTTCTGACTATTAAAAATAATTGTTTTGACGCGACTTGATCCTCACACCGAACTCACGAGCGCTTTGGGAAAGTTTCAGCGCGCCTCTGGTGCATACTTGCTGGAGCGTTTCTACACTCCGACACACACACACTCACACCCACACCATATCCGTGTTGGGTGGAGCAGCGGTATGGGATGTGTCCTATTAGCCTGAGCGAATTGTAGGAGCTCCCGACGTGGGTACGGTTCCCTCTGCGGAAATGTAAAGACATGAGCGCGAGACCTTTAAATGAAAACGTTTGTAGTAGTGACGGACGATTCACTAAAGAGTCGACTCTTATATTCGACTCTCTCGATTCGGAAACACGAGCGAAAGTTTTGCCACTTGCGCTGTTTGTTGTTCATTGTCAATACATGTCTGCCGTCTAGACAGTGTAAATTATCATAGTTTATAGATTACTGTGAATAGGAAATGTGAACTGGATTTATCACGCAGGAATGCAATTCTGTTTATGACATTACTTGTGTAAGAATTTGTAGGGATAGTTAAAAGGTTAATGCTAAAAAAATAAGCTTTAATGTATTGGGTGACATTATTATTTCAGGTTGAAGCCCACGTACATGTCTGCCTGCAGCAGAACTCTCTGCCTAACTTAACAATACAAATAAATAAAAATTTGAGTATCTTAAAGTTGAGTATCTTACGAGTTTTTCACTCTAATTTTTACTAAGTAGATCGAATAAAGACCTTGTGTTAAAATTCACTTACACCACTTCAGCGGTGAAAACATTTAGTAATCCCAATAAAAAAATCTTCATTTTAGCCTTTCTAATTAATATTTATTGGTGCAGGTGTTTGTTTACATTGAGCAGGTACACTACTGCTCAACACTGTCGCCTTGCACCTCCAGGGTCCGGGTTTGATTCCCGGCCAGGCTCGATTCCCGTCTCTGTGTGCATGGAGTTTGCATGTTCTCCCCGTGCTTGGTGGGTTTCCTCCAGGTACTCCAGTTTCCTCCAATGTGGGTAAGGCTAATTGGTGTTCCCAAATTGCCCGTAGTGTGTGAATGAGCATGTGAGTGTGTGTATGTGTGTGCCCTGCGATGGATTGGCACCCTGTCCAGGGTGTACCCTGCCTTATGCCCTTAGAATAAGCTCGAGTTCGACGCAACCCTGAATACAGGATAAAGCGGTATAGAAGATGAGTGAGTGAGTGACTACCACTCAAAAGTTTGGGATCACTTGCAAATTTCTTTGATTTTGTTTTGTGATTTATTTTCTACATTCTACAAGACTATTGGGGAAATCACACATATGGAATTAGATAATTATAAATAAATAATTATACAACAACAACAACAATAGTCAGTTGTTATTTAAAGACAAGGAGGTCAGCCTTTCTGGAATAGTTTTTGTAAGAACAGTATTGTGTCAAGTGCATTTGCAAAACCCATCAAGCACCATAATGAAACTGGTTCTCATGAAGACCATCACAGGAAAGCAAGACCAAAACTCTAAAGATCATTTAGAGTTACCAGCCTCAAAAATCACCAAATAACAGCACCAGGGATTAGAGCCGTTATGAAGGCTTTACAGAGCATAAGTAACAGATACATCTGAGCATTAACTGTTCAAAGGAGATTATTGCATATTTTGGACGCCTTCAGCATTGTTTTACAATGTAGCAAGAAATAAAAACCAGGATCGACCATGAGTTAGAATGTGATCTCAAACTTCTGAGCGGTAGTGTAGCTTATTAGTATCTTATTTTAAAGTAGATTATTAAATCTGGTAATTAACTGTTAATAACATGACTTTTACTCAAGAATTTTGATTTTATTTATGGTGCAGGTTAAACTTCAGGCAGGCAGTTTTGCGTGATGCTGTGACGTAATCAGCCACGTAACTGAACATAACTTTCCTTCTCCTGAAAATTTGTATGTCATTCATGCCACAGGTTTAACTTCAGGCAAAAATCTAATTACTGCTTAAGTTTCATTTAATTCTATCCAGACAGTTTTGCGTGATGATGTGACAAATTGTGACAGGGCAGGCATGCAGATAGACAGACAGACATAGAGAAGTTGTTCTGAGACTGGTTTCGGGTCCTCCAATGTATGAAACGTAAAAGATATAACTGAAAGAGCGAGTTCTGACCAATAGACAAAACTTTCTTTTATTTCTATAGACTGTTGAAATACATGTCAGACTTGGAGCCAGTGTACATGATAATGATAGTTTAAAGGTTACTGTGAATAAGAAATGTGAGCGGTGTGTGTCACCAAGCAAGTGTGTTTCTGCAGCCTCAAAGAAACATGTAGAATACACACTCTGTAGAATACACACTCTCGAGAATTCGAATCACTTAAATGAACAACTAAAAAAACAAACAATATGAACCAGTAAAGTTGAGTCGTGAAGCCATTGGACCTCGACGTAACGCACGCGCGTTTCTCCACAAACGACTTGCGTTAATATCGTGTAAGCAACTGTAAGTAAGTGCAAACTTCCCACGAGCTTCTTTAACGCCGTTAAAAGTAAGCTCGTGCATGGTAAAGTATGCGGGGGTGGAGAACACGTGGTCCTCCGAACTGTTCAAAGTGTTAAGAGATTACTAGGAGACTCTTCTGAAGACTTTAGACCTTTACTTAGCTTTGGGTGATTCGTGAACTTTGTTTTCATAGTTGAAGTCAGGTGTAAGTGGAGGCACTTTTACTCTTTAGTCTTCTGGTTCGCATTGTTGCTATTGCAGGTAAATTCGAAATATAAATACATTACACTCATAAATTGTAAATATAATGTTTTGTTGACCTTTCTAAGAACAGTTTTATTACTTATACAGACCTGTACTTCTTCTATCACTGTAAAGCACAATAAACATGAACGATACTTTGTAAAAGTAAAAAAGAATAGAGTGTTAGTGCCATCTAGTGGTCAGTGTGGGCTCCTGCTAGAGCAGACAAGCCAAGTATCCAGCACATGCATTTTAATTGTAGTCACATAGAGTACATTTTAGGAGGAAGCAGAGAAGAATACTTTATTGTGACATATACCGTATATTACAGCACTGTCACAATCTTTTCTTCACATATTCGAGCTAACAACCAATCTTTGGCTAAACTCACATCTGATTGCTAATCATTACACAGGTTTATGAATGTGTGCCATACCCTGATCAAGAGATTCCTAAAGACCTAAAGAATAGTGAAAATAAGACATTTACAGTATTTGGCAGATTACCCTATCCAGACTAACTTACATTTGTATCTCATTATACCTCTAAGCAGTCATGGGTTAAGAGCCTTGCCCAAGGGCACAACAGGGTTCAACATGGTGCTGCTGGGTGTTTGAACCTGGGACCTTCTAGACCATAGCCAAATGCCTTAAGTACTGAAATACCACTGCTGTCACCATTTCCATATGCACATAATGTGTTATGAACCCACAGGCCTGGAACTAAACAGCATTGTGGCCATAAGAAAACCACTTTTCAGTTATTTGGCATTTGCTAGACAGCATGCAGATTGAGCTTTGGAACAATAATAATAATAAAAAAAAATTCATGTGGTCTGATGAGTCCAGATTGACTCTATTCCAGAGCGATAGTTACATCAGGGTAAGAAGGGAAGTGCATGAAGCGATGCACCCTTCATGGATAGTGCCCATTGTACAAGCTTCTGAAGGCAGTGTTATGATCTGGGGTTGCTTCATTTGGTCAGGTCTAGGCTCAGCAATGTTATGGGGCAAAAAAATTAAGTCAGCTGATGACCTGAATGTACTGAATGACCAGAGTTTCACATGTATAGAGATTTTCTCCTTTGATGAAACAGACATATTCTAGGATTCAAATTGTGAAAGAATGGTTCAGGGAGCATGAGGAATATTTTTGTTCACATAAAACAGAAACTGGCCACCATATTGTGTGCTGTAATCAAAAGTGACTGAACAAAATCTTATTGAGTGTGACTTTTTTTTTTTGGCCAGGCAGTGTACATATGGATACAATTTAGCACCACTGTTACTTTGTTACATTCGTGATCAGTTCAAGGACACAGCAAATAATATCACATGAAGTCAATAATAACCAGGGCACCATCTAAAAATCTAAAGTGTGGTGTTTGCAAAAATGTGTTTTGCATTCCAACATAAGAACCCTATTCCATCTGTGAAGCATCGTGATGGTGCTATCAAGGTTCTGGATGCTTTATGGATGCTTATTGTGGTTGAAGATCTGGTTATTTTTCTGATCATATTTATGCAAAATACAGAAATACAGACAATTGTAAAAGGTTCATTACCATGCAACAAAGCATTTATAATGATGTTGGTGTTGCTATTCTACTATCTAATTGAAACAATGAATGTACATTGGTGCACAAGCATAAGCTCCTTAATATTATCCTTCTAAGATTTACATATTAAATTCTTTAATATGTAAATCGTATCTCATGAACACTTGACATGATCTTTTCTAATCTCTTCATAGCTTACAATCAAATAACTGCTGATTTAAATAGATGTATCTATTGGATTCAAACAAACAAACAAACAACCAATGAAGAAAGCTATGGCTTCACACATACAGTATCTATTCTAAATGAGATTGTTCTTTAATGTGTTTACTAGAAACTGAAATTATTTTTGGTTCCTTCTCATATCTGGGTGAGAGTTTCTTTGCTGCTTAAACACTGGTTTCTGTCATTCTACATAAACACAACACATCTCCAGGGTTATTGCTAGCAGGTGGGCCATAACACAGGGTCAGAACGCTTTGTGGTAGGCCTCTGCAATATATCATGAAAAGTGTCACAGCCATGCCTGACAATTTCAACATTCGTTATCAAAGGTTATCATCACCAGAAACCTGAACTTTCAACCTGAAAAAATGCAAAAAAAAAATAGTGAATTTACTCCAGAAAACATCTGGAATGTCGTTAAGAGGAAGATGGATGTTGCCAAACCATCAAGCAAAGCTGAGCTGTTTGCTTTCTTGCAAAAAAGAGTGGTATAAAGTTACCCATCAGCAATGTAAAAAACTAATGGAGAGCAGGCACGCCAAAACATGTAAAAGCTGTAATTGCAAATCAGGGTTATTTTACCAAACACTGATTTCTTAATGTTATTAAAGCACTGCAAATACTGCATGATCTTGGGTTATTTTGAAATGTTGTGATGTTGTCAATTCCTTTAAATATACACTCTAAAAAACAATACAGTATTTAAGTATTTGGACAGTGTACACCACTGCAATATATTTGAAATAAAGCAGTTATGTTTGAAGTGTAGGCTTTGTAGAATTTATAGTTGGTAATTATTCATGGGAAGGAGACCATAATATAGGATGAAATAACACAATCATCAAATAAATTTTAACATTACACAAAGATAGCCAGTGTAAATACAAAATGTAGTTTTATTTATTTATTTATTTTTATTTAGGGTTATTTAAATGCATAACTTATTAAGAGAAAAAAAAACAGAAAAAGCAGTTACTTCTAAACCAAATAATTGGTTGTTCCACCCTTGGTATCAACTGCAACAAAGCAGTCGTGATAACTGGAAATTAGTCTTTTATGTCACTGTGCATGAATTTCTCTTCTTAGCAGATTTGTAATTCAACCACATTGGATGGTTTTTTGAGCATGACCGGCCTGTTTAAGGTCATGCCACAGCATCTCAATCGGATTTAAGTCCAGACTGTGACAAGGCCAATACAAAACGTTTTTTTTAACCATTAAGAGGTGGAGCTGTGTTTCAGACTATTGTCCTGCTGCATAACCGAAGTGCGCGTGAGCTTGAGATCACAAACTGATGGTCAGACATTCTACCTCAGATTTTCCTTGTAGAGCACAGAATTCATGGTCCCATCAATTATGACAAGTCGTCCAGGTCCTGAATCAGCCCCAGACCACCACACTACCACCACAATGTTTGAGTGTTGGTATGATATTCTTTTTATGAAATGTTGTGTTAGTTTTACTCCAGATGTAACAGAATATATACCTTCCAAATTGTTAAACTTTTGTCTCATCTGTCCACAGAATAAAAGTCTTGGGGATAATCAAGATGTTTTTTGGCAAATGCGAGACAGAGCTTTGTGTTCTTTTTGGTCAGCAGGGGCTTTTGAGTCTCCCATGGATGCCATTTTTGCCCAGTTTCTTTCTTATTGTTGAATGAACACTGACATTAACTGAGGCAAGTGAGGCCTGCAGTTCTTTAAATGCTGTTATGGGTTCTTTTATGAGCTCCTGAGTCGTAGTTGTGCTTCTGGAGTAATTATGGTAGGCCAGCCACTCCTGGGAAGGTTCACCACTGTTCCATGTTTTCTCCATTTGTGGATGAACTCCATGGTTCACTGTCCCAATGTCTTGGAAATGGCTTTGTAACACTTTCTAGATTGAAACATGTGAATTACGTTGTTTCTCATCTGTTCTTGAATTTCTTTAGATTGTGTTGCTTTTTGAGATCTTTTAGTGTGCTTCACTTTGTCAGACAAGTTCTATTTAAGTGATTTCTTGATTCTACAGGTCTGGCAGTAATCAGGCCTGCATGTGTCGATGGAATTTAACTCAGCAAAATAAAATGATGTGTTTAATCACAATTCATTCAGAATTTGGCAATGGGGCAATTACTTTTTTCACATGCAAGTAGGTTTGAACAGGTTTTTCCCTTAATAAATGAAATCATCAAATTTGTTTAATGATCTAAACAATTTGTGTGACAAATATGCAAAAAAACAACAACAAAAAACTGGAAGTGGCAAATACTTTTTCAGAGCACTGCATGGCTGCCAATGGAATGAGTCACTGGAGTTTGATGTCACTGCTGATAGAAGTAGGAGCATGAATATCAAAGTGCATAGAGCTATAGTTTCTGCTTAAATTCAGTCATACTGCCAAATGAAAGGACATTGATCAACAGTGCAGATGACCCCAAGCATCTGGTGAAAGCTTTCTTCAAAAGGCAAATAAATGAGTCAGTCACCCAACCCAACTGAACATGCCTTTCATTTACCAAAGACAAAACTAAAAGCAGAAAGACCCACAAACAAGCAGCAACTGAAACAGCCTGGCAGTGAAAAATCCTCATGGGAAGAAACTCATCATTTTTTTTATGTCCATTTGTTCCAGACTTCAGGCAGTCGTTAACAGTAAAGTTTGTATCTGTTTGCCATTATTAAAACATTGCTTTAATTTTTAATCAGATAATGCGATGTTTCTGTTGATGCATGAATTACACTTCAATCAAATGGTTAGTCACTAGCTGCTTTATTTCAGATCCAATGTGGTGGCAAACAGAGGCAAAAAAAAAAAAAAAATTATGCAACTATCCAATTCTTATGGATACGAATGTGTAAATTATATATTGCTAGGCCAAAAAAATGCCCATTTAGGAGGGGTCAACTTATTGGCCTGTATCAAGCACGGAAAACATTAAGATTAATGGGGTTGTGTTAAGAACTGTCCAACAAATAATTCACAACTAGATGATGGTGATGATCCATCAAACCCATGGAGAAACTGAATCAAACATATCACAATTATGATTGGAGATCACTTAAACACTCTGTGATGTTGCATAATAAAATAATCGAATCACAGCTGTGTTTAATAGTGAAAGGTTCCATATGCACAGTGAGATGAGAACTCACATGATAGGGACTGAACAGCTGTAAAAACCCTTGTCTGTTAGCATAATCAGAAGAAAGGAAGAGAAGTTACTAAGGAGCATAAAGGGCGCAAAGGAGCATGAGTAGATTGACACTTTTGGCTGGGCAGTATTTATACTGTATATACCTGCTCATTTATACAGTTATCCAATCCTGTGGAAGCAGCATAATCCAACTGTCTTGTGGGAATTTAACACAAAGCAGTCTCTACGGAAAAAAAAAACAGTCCTGTGTGTGGAGGGTCTACAGGCTAAAACACCTTGGTGATAAGAAGGGAATAATCGGACTGGTCTGGGCTGACAAGAAGTCTTTGATACCTCAAATAATCATGCTTGACAACCATAGTGAGCAGGAAATAAGTTTGTCCCTCTGAAAGACTGTATGTAAAACCATGAAACAGAGGGATTTTTTTAGAAATCTTTGCTACCCATCAATCGAGCCGATCTTCTGAGTTCCCTGTGTCTTTTTTCATTTGTACGTTTTTAGACAAATTCCTTTTCCCCCCGGCTTTTTTTTTATTCTTTCCTGCAGTTTTTGATTTTAACCTGCTGTTCTACATGAAATTCAGCCGCATGCTGCTCCATTGTTCTGGAAAGCATGTAAGAGGAAGGACTGAGGAACTAATGCAGCATTGATGCCAGTGCGTTTCATCTGAAGTTAATCAATCATATAAACCTCTGCCCATATGTTAATTTGTAACAGAAGTTCTGAAGTTTATAGATTTGATTAATGACTGTTGTGTTCGGTTGTGATGTGAGAAGGATGCAGGACTGCTGGCAGAAAGTTCTCTTTTCGGCAAACATTTGTCATGTCCATTGTAGTCTGAAATGGAAAAAGTATGTTCTTTTAAGACATTCTTTTTTTTTTTCTCGAACATAAGATTTTATGATTTTTTTAGTAACATGCACAAGCAGGCATGGCTTAAAAAAAACTAAACTTTTCCTTGTAATAAGTTAAGTCATGAGAACGTGTACTAGTTCATACATAATGCTGAGTGATTTTAACAGATAAACTCTAAATAATCAGCAGAACGTAGTATATTTATTGAAAACCTGCTTCTAATAAAGAAAGGGCTTTATGGACCTCAAACTGGGGAGGCTGTCTATAATGTCAGTCTGGCTTTTACAGATGACCTTTGTTTAACATAGGCTGTTTATGATGTATGTTTATGTTTTTTATTTTTTGTTGTTGTTTTTTTCATGTTGATGAAAATGTTGGAGAAATGTATAACTAATTAATTAATTTAAAAATTTAATAATAACTGATCAGTGCAGTCATGCATAATGTATTCTCTCTGGGTCTTCATGGTGATCCTTCCAATTCCCCAAAATATGCTATTATGTGGAATGGATGCTTCCATTCCATTCCTTACACTGGATTACTAGCACTTTATCGTTTACTTCTGAGAAACGGCTAGGTTATATGAATGAGAGTGTTTTGAATGCTATGTTGTATTGTCAATGTTCTAATAGTGTGACTCACATTCACACTAACAATTAATCTGTATGAATGTTTTAACAAGAATTCCCATTGGTGTCGGGCATGAGAAAATTTTTAACAAGAATACTGAACAAGAGCAGACAGTCCTGGTAATGCTTTCAATTTGCATGTGACTTTAAATGGATTACATTTAAAGAGCTACTCCAAAAGAACCGAAAACTTTCCCATCCCTACCAATTCCCAGTAAGCTGAGTCATGGTGAGAACTGGGAGAGCTGCTCTACTCCCTCCCACAGAGGGCTGTTCAAACATGTTGAAAACTGCTTATTTAGTGGCGCTACTCCAGAAAGTCCTATCCAGGTTTCTGATAAAGCACGATAAGGCTTTCATATAAAAAGAAAACTTTCTGTGTTTTGGGCGGCAGAAGATTTACTGTCCCAAAGCACTTCCACAACACACAGCAGAGGCCTCTGTGTCAGTCCAAAGATAACATCTGACCAAAGTAAAGCAAACTTGTCATTTGTAGTTGTGAAAGCCACAAAAATGGTGTGATTGTCCACAAGGTTCAGTTGACTCCAGAAGAACTGTATTGACTACAAACTGTACGCGAGCATTGAGCATGAGTGCTAATGGAGGATTTAGCAAATGTGAGGTGGTTAATTAGTTTCAATAAACTGCAAATGTATGAAAACCCATACAGCTCTCTGTTAAGCACACAATAATGCATTGTAATATAGAGGGTATAAATGTCATTATTTTGGTGTGCACACGTAGGGAGGGGGGGAAGCAGTTAGGTTTTGGGGTTCAGCCAATACTATTTCTACACTGTATGGTTTTGGCTTATGATGTGTTCCACTTTGATGTGAAAAAGAAAGCGGCCTTAACTTTGGAGTCTGGTAAGGTTTAACCCCAAGATGTGATTTTTTTTTTTTTTTTTTAATGAAATTTTTAATGAAGAAACCCGAACAAGAAGCAATGACACTATTTTTTTTGTTTGATTGTGTGTTTTACCAGTAGAAGTTTTATCATATATATTACTGCTTAGCAATCTATTCAAAAGTATACGTACCTTCCTTCCCATATACTTGTGGGGTATGGGTGCCCACTCATACACACGCTTACACTCATTCACACACTGCGGCAAATTGGGGAACACACATTAATCTAATCTGCATGACTTTGTACTGTGGGAGGAAACTGCATTACCCAGCGGAAACCTACCGAGCACGGGGAGAACATGCACACGAACCGAACCTGGACAGGAATTGAACCCGGACCCTGGAGGTGCAAGGCGATGGTTCTAACCACTATATAATTCATCGAAAATTTTATCAAGTTAATGATACGTGCCATCATTACCATACGTTCACAATTCAAAACTAAAAAAAAATAACAATAATAATAACTTGATCGATCTTTCCACATCTCTTGTTTGGTTAATTAACAGTAAATGGTGTGGAGGGAAAAGTGACACCACTTATGACTGATGTTTAAATCTGTATGTGACCGCATGAGGATGGCAATGTGGTGTGTTTCCCATCCAGTGTTTTTTCAAATCATTACAGGCTTAACGGCTAAACGAATTTTCATTTTTCATTTTAAAAATGAAATTAGGCACTGTATCACACGTATGGGATTTGTGGAATGATATGCAGAGGCATTGTCATGCTGGAACAGGTTTGGGGCTCCCAGTTCCAAGAAAGGAAAATTGTAAATCTACAGCACACAAAGACATTCTAGACAACTGAGAGCTTCTAACTTTGTGGCAAGAACCACATCTGGATATGATGGTCAGAAACCTTTGGGAATATAGTGTACTACAATGTATTGTGTGTGTGTGTGTAAGAGAGAGAGAGAGAGAGAAAGAGAGAGAGAGAGAGAGACTCAAGAATATGAGTTCAGTGCTTTTTTCCCCCTTTATGATTTAACCAAGTTTAAACAGTGAACTCTGTATCAGCACTGGGTGCAGATGTACCTCAATGTGTGGATTCGTGATATATGGTAACTTTGAAGTTAGAAAGGCTGTAGGTGATCATGTGTGCCCTCTCCACTTCCTAAGTCCCTGAATAATGTTCAGTGGCGGAAGTGATTCTTGGTCAAGCCTCAGGATGGCACTGTGCTCATTTGTATGCGCTCCTCACATGTTTCAAAAGATGAAGTCCACATAAGGAGTAGATTATTATTAGTTCTCGTTTAACATTAGGATTGGACCTGGTTGAGAGGGGAGTGTTACTGTTGTTTTTTCCCTATGTGCTTTTTGGCTGTAGATAAATAAAGCTTAATACCATCAACCTCCTCACACTTTGTAAGCCTGCATCTCAGCAGAGATAGCTCCAGGAGCCTTCCATGCACCACGATGTAGTGCGTGGAAACCGAAAAACACAACACATGCATGACAGAATGCAGCTGTGGTAAAGACACAGAATGATATCAGCATTTTTTTTGTTGTTGAAAGGGCTTGATTTGGAAAAGGACTAAGACTGTACTGCCATTTCTCCACCTCTCTTCTCTCTTCTGTAATATTTATTTTTCTTCTGCCAGTTTGTCTTGCTTTCGAAGCTCATAAATAGACCACAATTATGTGAACATGAAACCTGTTACTTAGGTGAATGTGAGCCTACTTCTGCAAACGTTGCTGTTATTTCCATAAAGCATAATTCTTTCTCGGTAAGAAAGAGATCCGCTTCCACCCTAACTGTTTCTACTCTGTTTCTCACTCGGTGCCAGGTCTCAACGCAAAGCTGAGTAATCGTTTTTTTCCCAATCAATTCCCTGCAGCTCAAAATTCACAGGCATATTTACAGACCTCCCCAGGGTTGCCCTACACTCTCATCCTCTCCTTTCATTTGTTTGAAAAGGGCTACTCTTGTCCTTATGCACCTCCGGAGAGGCTCCAGCTCTTAAGTGAAAGCAGGCCCTCTGTGTCCCGCGTGGTGCCCAGGCCCAAGCTTCCGTCACCGACCAGCAGGGAAACATTAAAGCTGAGATTGTGAAATAAAAGGCTTCTTGGGTCTGTGCTCATCTGGAGCAAAGCCCTATCTTCCAAGCTGTTAGGACGGATAGACTCTCCCACCATTAACGTCACTGATATTTGGCACATCGCATTGATACATTTTATGGAGAGCATGAACAGTGTCTGAGCACTATAACTTGTGTAGTAGTTGTAGTTGTGGTGGTGGTGGTGATGGTTGCGCTGGTGTGTGTTTGACACGTGTAATGACTGATTTATACTTTCATGATGCAACGAGGTATTTTTTAGTGTTGTCAGTGCGCTCCTCGAAGGTATGTTCTGGTTATGAATGACATCATAGCAAATGAAGCCTGACAACGAACAAAGAACTTTTTAATGGTCCTACTATGGTTGAAAGAGTCTCTAATTTGAAATGAAGTTGATTAATACGAGTTAGTATCATAAACCGAGCAGAGAAAGTTACAGTCATGTGCCTGGTGTCTCATTATTTGACTAAAGTTTAATGGCCATAACTGTGCGCTGAAAATCCAGCAATATAAAGTTACTTTTGGCAACACAGCTCTTCTCAGGCAGCCAAAATAAGGATACAACAGTACTGAAAGACTGTTCTTGCCCATGGCTGTGCTCCAGTTCAAACAGAAATAAGCTTTCATTTAATTAATAAGGATCTTCTTATAGCATCTTTATGATGAGGCACAATTTTACCTAACCACACACGCTACTCTCTATTGTTGGTTTGTTTTTATGGTTAGTTAAAGTACTTGGAATACAGCTATAGACATTGGTAGAAGAACATCATTTTAGAGTTACACCCCATTTACTGCCATTTAGAAGAATTCTTTCCATTCAAAAATAGTGTAGTAGAATTTTTTTTAATCTCTTAATTCTTGTTCTCATGGGAAAACGCTCTTGGTGGTGATTTATAACGTACATGGTATCGATGTGTGACTAATGATCACTTTCTCATAATTATCATTCACACCCTGAAACGAATCACCCAGGAAATTTGGGAGGAGTCTGCGGAATCGCGCAAAGAATAAAGGAGGCTTCCAAACTTCCGAACAACCTTTATGTCGCCGAGGAAATAGCACCGGGACACACCAGAGTTGGCAAATGATCAGCTCCAGATTATTGTCCAAGTCAGTTCTCTTTGACAACCAGTGCCAATCACACTTTAGATTAATTGTCTTTCTATTAGCTAAATATTATGGCTAAACAAGATCTTCATCAGTGATACAATATAAATGATGAAGCCAAACGATTATACACACAGGCAATTTCTAATTGTTTTGAGTATGTAATGTTTTTCTAGGTTCAGGTTTTAATGTTTCCAAGGTAAACAGAAATTATGTAATGCTGTCCCTTAAACCAAACCCAGTGTCTTTTTTTTTTTTTTTTTCTTTCATTGGATAAGCGTGCTCAATCTACCTACTTCTCCTCCCAGGCACTTTAGGGAAAAATGGATGATATAGTCAATTACCATGACTACATTTCATATTCGTCTTCTCGGTCACTGATGATGATGTGTTACAGATGTGTAAGATGTTTGATTGGCTGAAAAATATTAGCCCTACTGAAAAAAATCTATGTGTGTGTGTGTGTGTGTGTGTGTGAGGGGGGGGGTCACTTTGTGTAATCACTTGACATAACTGTGACTGATGGGCTCCATGAATCTAAGGTCTGGCCATAGAGGAAAAAAAAGCCCCAGCTTTGGTGTTTTTTGTCTTATGACCATAAGTGGTGCTGTTGCACGTGGTTGCACAAATATCCAGTTAACATTTGTTAATATCAAATATAGATGCAAAGAATTTTAACTTGCACTAACACCGTGGTTAGCACTGTGGTCTTGCACCTCCAGTGTAGAGGGTTCGAGTCTCACCTCTGTGTGCATGGAGTTTGCTTGTTCTCCCCTCATGTGCTTGCTTGGATTATTCCGGGTACTCCGGTTTCCTTCCGCAGTCCAAATACATGCAGATTAGGCTAACTGACATTCCCAAATTGTCCATAGTGTGTAAATGTATGTGCATGTGCTCTACGATGGATTGGCACCTCATCCACGGTGTACGCCGCCTTGTGCGGGATAGGCTCCAGGCCCCCTGCGGCCCTGTACACACGATAAAGTGGTATAGACGATTAGTGAGTGAGTGAGTGATCTTTTTCTTTTTGAAAATCAGGGTAGAGTAGCACTGCGATTCCATTTATACAACATTTAATGAACTTAATAAAGGAATTGTTCATTTGCAAAAACATATAAATGCAATTCTTTTTTTAAAAAAAGGGGGGGGAACTGACTGCTGTGTTTAATTATTTATAATGTGCCGGGTTCCAAATCCTAAATCATAAGGGTTATTTTTCTCATAATCAAAACAACTCAACGTCAATTTGATTGATATTTCCTGGCGTGCACGATAAAAATTCTGATCTGTGACAATTGACAAAACAGAGATTTCTGTGACTCAAATATATTGCAAATATAACCATTTTTAAAAGAAAAAATTCATTTTTATCCACATAATTTTGCTATTTGCAGCTTGCAAGAGCTACACAGCATTTTGTTTTCGTGATTTATAAATTTCACCACTAGATGTAGTAACACACATTCTTTCAGTTCTCAGCAGTTCTCTTGCATGCAAGCTTGAGTCTGTGTTTAGTTCTATGGCAACCTACAAGGGCACATTCTTATGCTTTTTTATAACTAATAATAATAATAAAACCAAAAACGCATTCGTTTATAGGAACGGGTAAAAGATTAGGAGGGGTCACACAGATACAATGAGAAAGAGACAAAATTGGGATAAAAAGAAAAGAGAGATGGAGAGAGAAATGTATTTTATTTCACCAGACCCACACAATAGAACAGAGCATGGGATTTGGCTCGGCCAACCAGTATTGGCACTCTGTCCTTTACTGCACAAGCACACACATCTACACAGTGAACTGTATTGTGCAGTGCTTTTTGAAGCCGGTTTTCCCCTCAGCTGATTTTCTCTCCATATTTGGCCAGTTGTAAGCCACTGAGGTCTGTGTTGCTTCAAACATATAAATATTGCTTCCGTATTAACGAACGAAGATTTTTTTTATTTTTAATTTAGTGAATAGTTAACTGTGATGAGCGTGTGAGGAGCAACATCTCTTCACTGCTGCTCAGAATTTATGAAGTCCTGTGACGTACATTGTCTCCTCTGACAAGTTGCTGTTGTGTTGTTTTTGCCATGAGCACAGATGTGTGACTCGCACATTACCCCAGCCCAGCTGACGGAGAAGCTTCATTTGAGGTTTGATTGGGGGACTAATGTCTTTTAACGTGTAAGAGAAGGTTAACTCAGGCCGAGGTGCAAATTACAAAAGGTGTCTGACTCCCAACCTCCAAAAACGAATGAAGACAAAAGGCTGAAGAGACGGTCTCGAAAATTACACTTACTCAATACTTTCAATAGTAAACACTCAAAGTGTGTAAAGTCAACTTTTAAACACTTTTTTTTTCACTCTTGGCCTTAAGCTTATCTCGCTTTCTTCTACTTTCCTCTGTTGTTTTGCAACACCGCCAATAGATGCATGATGACAGCTACAGTGATATGTGCATACACATGGAGGAAAAGTCACATGAATTCCACTTTGACCATTCTCATTCATGATGCATAATCATATTTCAGATATGCATCCTGATTTAAAAAGATCAGTTCTTTGCATCCATACAGTCCTGAAAACAAAATCAGATCTGTCAGCACAAGGCGGGAGAGCGAAGTTTCTGTCATCAGCAATGTGAACGTAGCCTACAGAACGCTACGTCCGTATTATGCTTCTTGTTTTTTTCTTCATGAAAACATTCATTACTGCCATCATTTTTGAGGGAATACAGTGTACAGTCACTGGCTACTTTAATGGGAACCCCAACACCTGAACACCTGCTCGTTTATGAAATTACCAATTAAATTAACTAACCATGTGGCATGTGGCATCTTTGATCTCAGTGATTTGCCTGTGGCATGGCTCTTGGTGCCAGATGTCCGTCCTGGTTTAAGTATTAGACAGCTGACATCCTGAGATAAAAAAAAAAAAAAAAAATGCAAACCAGTCACTAGAGTTTACACAGAAAGGTGTGAAAAACAATACACAATACACAATGAGTGGCAGTCCTGCAATCAAAAATGGATTGTTGATGGGAGAGGAGAATTCCAATACAGGTTTGAGCTATGGTGTGCCATAATATCACTATAAAGTATAACCATGGTGAGATGAAAAGCATCTCAGAATGTAGAACATGGATTGGTTACAACGAGATCAGGTTCCACTCCTGGCAGCCAAGAATATGAGTCTGATGTTGCAGTGAACACAGGCTCAATAAAACTACGCTGTTGCAGATTAGATAAAATAATAATAATAAAAAAAAACAGTGTGCCTCCATGACTTTATGATTTTATGCATTGTGTTCCTATAACACATGGGTACAGGTACTAGGGTACAGGTGTTAGAAATAAACGGCCACGTATTTTTCCCAAGAATTTGCTTGAACTTCACCATCCTTGCTGTAGCTAATTGAAAAGCACCCAGATATCACTGAATGAATCACATCCTGGCTTAGTGTAAGCATTACTTAGTGAGTGCATGAGCTCACTTACTGACTTATGGGACTGACACAGAGACTCAGACTGCACATTTTTAGGACATCAGTGTGTAGCGGCATCAGGGTGCAAAATAAAACACATGGTAACACACACACACACACTCACATACATACTCTTACTTTTCCATTAGCTCACCAGCTCCTGCTTTATGCCGAGCAGATTGAATGGAGAAGGAGGGGAAATTCACGAGGCGTGTGCCCTCTCTGCTCTCCACAAAGATGCCCATTGTAACTATTAACATTCTGTTTAACCTCTGTGAGGTTAGGAAGTAAATGACGGTGTAATGATAACACCAGACTGAAGTAATTGGTGTCAACAGATGTCGCCTAGGAAAGATGGAAACGAATGAAATAACTGAGCTCAGGCATCATTTATGTATCTGTAAAAACATTAGCCACTAGCACTTAAAGATTATCACCTAGTAACAACAGATGATATTGTGTGCACAACATGGCTGTCTCCTGCAGGATGTCAGAACGGGGTGAAGGACTTTGTCTGGGGATTTGTTGTTTGACCACCCAGTGTGTGTATGTGTGTGATTAGGGTGCTCGCAGTTCCTCCCAAGGCAATGAGAAAGAGCCCACTCTGTGCTAATGGACCACAAAGAAAAGTGTGTCAGAGCGAGATCAGAGAATCGAGTGTGAGTAAGGATGGTGAGTGCAGGCTGAGATGTTCCAGCAGGGCGGTTTGGATGGCTATTCTCTCATACTCCCTCCTTTCTCTGCTAATTCATAAGGCAGCATGAGCCAGGACTCAGCTCGAACAGCTGTTTCTCTACAACAACCGTCCCCTCCTCTTAGTCTGTTTGCCGCTCTTTGGCTCTCTCAATTACAACGCCCATTTTTTTCTTTCCCCTCCTCAAATCTCTCACACCCTCTTTCCCATTTGTTTCTCTCTTGCCTCTGTCTATGTCTTCCTCTTTCCAAATTTACTGTTTAATAATCAAAAATAAATGCTTTAGATTGCTTGAGCTTCTCATCTTCCATGCCTTTAATATGACTACACGTATCACATTTTGTTTTGACGCTCTTCTGACCCCATCACTGTGGGTGTTCACTAATGACCCCTGAGCCCACATGGAGCAGGGTCCTGTAGAGGCCACACATGCTGAGTGATGGACTTTCTGAATCCGTGGCTTCGTCACTAAAAGAGTGCTGCAATACTCTTTCTACTGAAAGTATGTCAAGAATTAGCATTTCTTTTCATACCACCTCCTCCTTCCTCTCATTGTCGTTAGTCTCATTGGAGGAGTAAAGTTCTCCATGTCATTTTTCTCTCCACTTGGTTCTTTGATGTCTTTCCACTAAGTGAGTGGATACACCTTCCAGACAACACCATTTAACTTTGTTCAGATATCGCCAGACAGCCTTTATTTTCAGAGGTGCTTATTGACTGTGTATCAGCCAAGGTTTAAGCTAGAATATGGTTTTAGAATAGAATAGTGCTAGAATATGCTCTAATAAGCTCTTGATATATTCCTGAAAAAGAAAAACTGGGAAGAATTACATATTGGGAAAAAAAGCTATCCTAGTATAAAACATATATAATGCATTAAAAATTGATTTAAGTAAGCCTAAATAGAAGTGCACTTTAGATACAATAAGCAAAAATAGGAATTAATAAGCTGGAGTCATGAGAAATTATATTTAGTATAGACTATACAGAATATAAAGTATAAAGAAAAGAGGTGTTTTTATATATATAAATTAATTTTGTTACTTGTCTAAAGGTTTTGTAATATCTGCAGTAATGCTGGTCATATTCAAGATGACCTCTATATAATTTCTAACAAAATCAATCTGAAATAAAATATTCTGTACATAACCAGTAGTTAATATTAACTTGAATTTAACTTGCTATTACTGGAATTGACACCAAGAAAAAAAATCTAAGTCAGGTAAACATATTCTTTTATATATCAGCAAAAAATACCTCAACATGTTTTGTTGTTGTTGTTGTTGAAATTATAATTTCTGGCTTCCTCTAGCATTTTACTGTAGTATAGCCAGATGTGCTTACATCCATGTTTCAGTCTTGTGGCTTATTAGTATTTAAACACACATAAAGCTATATAGCTACATGCTAAAGCATGACTCATGCTTTGATTGTGTTTTTAGTGAGTCAAACAGAAAGTAGTGGGAACAAGTTTTAAGTTTTGTTGTACACAAAAACTTTTTTTAAGCTGATCCAATTTAAAGTGTTATAGCTGTGAGACACAAATGCACCGCTGTCTTCATGTGTACATCAGAAGTGAATCTTTGTCCTCAGAGGTGCTTTCAAACGATACCAAACCAGTGTGAAAGTCCAATGGAGTAAGTTTTAGCAAAGTGTTGACAGTGTGGGCAGAAGTGTGTAGACGTGCACTGTCATGCAAGATCACAACACCCTTGAATAGCAGTCCTCTGCTTTGAATTGCGGTTCCTCCCAAGGCAATGAGAAAGAGTTGAAGTTTAGGCTTCAGCTCTTCAATAAGTATCTCTCTGTTATAAGCACTGTTAATTGTTGAACCTTTTTCCTGATAATGTTCCAATACTGGCCCTTGAGAATCTCAGAAGACTGTAAGCATAATTTTTCCAGCTGATGGTCGACTTTTGAACTTTTCTTTCGAATCCATGTCTCGTCACCAGTAATGATTCTCTTTTAGAAACGTTCACCCTCCTTAGAGGATCAGTCCAAATTTTGCAACAGCTTCACTTACGCAGAAGGTGCATCTCGTTTCTTTTGTACACAAATTGCTTGTGCATATTTTAAGTTTTATTAATTGTTTCAGTATCCCTTTTAGCTTTGTTAAGGACTGTATATAACATCCAAATTGCAGAATTTCCTAATTCAGAAAATATATTGCAAACATTAAGCAGTGCCTACATAAAAGAAAAAAAAGGTAGTGTTAGGCTTTATAAATTAACTCCAGATACAGTTTCACTGGAGTCTGTTTTCAGGTCTGAGAATGTGGAGGGTGAAGAAAGGGATGGTAAAACTAAACAGCCTGATTGGGTAAATTCAGGAATTAACACCCTTTCTGCAAAATCCTTAACAGTAGATACATGATTGGTTGATTTCGGTGCAGCGAGGAGATTTATAGCAGAACACCTAGTAAGAGCATAAGACATTTCTGTCTGTTCCTGTGCTCCTCAGTTTATTAGGAGTAGAATATAAGGGATTCATGGACAGAACAAACTTTACCACATCATGGTGGCACTTCATATCAGATCATATCCCAGGATGAGTTTAATTCCTCTGGATAATGTGTTGGGTTAGGATCAACTGGCTTTAACAGTATAACTCTAACTGTTGAGAGGTGAGATAAGCAGCTGGTCCTCAAATGCTTGGACTGTTGTCTCCAGCTGCAGTTTGGGTCCAGGGGATGGAGAGTGTGCCCAAGTAGGAACATCTGGCAATAATGTTCAGCAAGCAAGATGCCTGCTTTAGTGTTTGAAACTGCTTGTTCATGTTGTTATAGCATTCTGTACAGTTTCTTTTCCTCCTTTTTGCCATCTAAAGTTGCTGTTTCCATTTCTCCTTTTCCATTATTAAAGCATAAAAGCATCAAAAAACGGATGTCTTCATGTTAAAGTTGATGCTCTGTGCTGCTGAACATGAAGACATCCGGGGTTCACTATAAATATGTTTTATATTGTATTTTGTTTGAATGGAGATGTGAGTTCCTAAACCTGAAACTTTTATGTGATTTATAGATGAACCACACATCTTGACCTGTGAGAAGAAATCATTTATTAATATGCACATGGGTGTACTCTGTATTCTAATGAAACCATATGCACTCACAAATGCACTGTATGTATCCACCTGCACATACCACATACTATATCTTTCACCTGGAATCGTATAACTTTAATGCTAGTCTTATAGGCTTATGCAGCTGTGCGGATCATCTGGCAAATGATGATGTCTCTAAAGTGCTTAGTAACAATAATACTAATATTTTAAACTCTCTTCTACTTTCTCACATTTAAGTCTTGTTCATATGAACTATGTGTGCAACATCTCTGTCTGAAAAGCAAGTATTGTTCCATATCAGTCAGCTGTGTCCACCCCTCTCCATCTCTGCCTTGTGGTCAGAAGAGAACAGCTGTCATTTTATGCCTCTTTTTTTGTATTTTAGGAATGTATAGGAGATAAACCACCTTCACATGACTTGTACATGACTGTAAATCTATGTAAAACATATGGTGTGGCCTGAAAGGAGTTAACCAATAGCCCATAGAGTGTGAGTGCATGTGCACCTGTAGGCTGCAAGAAGGTTGGGGTCGTAAGCAACTCAACTTAAACAACAAAAAAGTAGCTTCCACTTATAGCACTGACCGATGGCGCAAAGTAGCACTGTAGGACACTGTAGCCAACTCTTTTGCAATGATGGTTAAATTAATGGATGGATAACCATTAAATAAAAATAAAAAAAATAAGCAAGAAATGTTTTTGTGCCAGAAAACTAGATTTAATTTTGTGTAATATTTCTATAGAAATTTCTATAGCTGCATGCAATAATTTCTAAACATTAGATATTTTCAAACATATTGAAAGATTCTTAATCTTATTCTTATTATTTCAGGCATACTGTGTAATGTAATGTATGTTATATTTGGGCACATCAAAATCCATATATTATACAATATCAAAAACAATGTATAAAATAATCTGGATATGCATAAAAATAATTTATGCATGAAAGGGTTAAAAAATTCTACTTGATTATCTTTTCATAACCTCAGCGTAATGACCTCACTCCCTGTTGTTTCTCATGTCCTTCCTGCTCATTGGAAATGATAGCACTGGGTGTTTAATTGAACAGATGTTTCTTGGTGGTCATATAAAGGTCCTAGGTCTCTATGGGAGACTCTTCATCACATATTTTGAAGGATGTCTCTAGAATAAACCATGAAAATATCCAGTTTCATGACGTGCTTTATGAACTAACACGGTAAAATTATTTTAGGGTAATAACATAAGCAGAATCAGTATCAAATGCCAGCTGAAACCATTGTGGCAGACCACTCCTAACCGCTGATGTTTAAACTAAAACAACCCTTACATATGTAAGAAAAAGTGAATATGGCAAGTTGGTGTGTGACACAATTCTTCTGGCTGTGATCTATTTACCAGAGTGAGGCATAAAACTTTTTGCCATGTTTGTGGATTTTTTTGCCCATTAGAAGTTTAACACGCATTAGAGGGCAGTGCCTGTAACATGCCCTCCTTTTGGCAGGTTCCAACAATGTGTCTTCTATTACAGAATGTATGCACACCAGAGGGTGGGAGCCCAAAGTGCCAGACTGTGTAGTGCCTCACTGGCAACTGGCTCCATCATTCCTGCTGTCCCACAAATATTTCCAGTGCAACAGAGACGCAGTGTGCAGGCTACAAGAACCTGCCTGTCTGCACGCCGAACCACATCCAAACCCGGTCACCATGATTTTAAACCAACAGATGTAGCAGCTTTTCTATGTCCTCACGCCTCTCAAAATAACTCCCCCCTACTCTAGTGACATCATTGCTCCTCCACACCTTACTGCATACTTGCTTTGCATTTCGTAATAACCCATGCCGAAGGACGGTTGTGCATGAAAGGGCAGCTTGTGCTCAGATTGTCCAGACCTTGGGTATTTGAGGTCAATTTTCAGCTGTTAAGTCGCATACTGATTTCTGGCTGCAGATGGAAAAGGGCCAGATGGGTCATTACTGCTTAGATTTCAGCTCTGCATCACTATTGTGGGATTGTGTGAATCAGAGTATTCACTAGGAAGTGTAAGGTGTGTACAAGGAAACGAAACCTGTTTTGTCAGCTGATACTGCTCACCTCCACGTCCTAGATTAAGGGTTGTGCAAAGCTGACACATAATGGCTCGGAGTGGTTTTGTGGAAGTTACTATGAAACGTTGGCAATGTAGCAGCGGGAAGAACATTTCAAAAGCATAGATCTCAAGTTTTCAAAATACCTACAGACTCTAGGATAGACTATAGGAGGAAATGAACATGATATGAACCATCATATTCAAACATCTTGGAATCATCTTGGAAGTGACAAATGATCAGATAGACATCATCAGAAAGTTTCTCTCTTCAATACAGTTTATTTATCTCTTTAGAGAGGTTTTCTTAAAAGTTTTCTTAATTACCCTTAGGAGAGAAATTACCCTACTTTCCAAATTACACCACTTTCCGCAAAACAGACTATTACACACATCTTTGTCTGATGCATTTTAGTCTCCCTAGTCTTAAGGTTTTCCTTTCACAGAATTAGTAAATTAGCCGTCCTTTCAAAGTTATTCTGAAGACTCACGAAATGCAGAGCAAAGTTTCAAAGTGCAATCTGTGAGCCCACACACAGTTTTCTGTCGATATACAGAAAATGCACGTCTTAATGAGAGTGTGTGTAGCGTAGAAAGGAACACGTGCAAATTTATACTGAATTTGTCATTCCGAGTGGTGCGATTCACACAAGCCCTGATGTGAACCTCCTACTTATCATTCAAGTCCTATAATCATGATGCCAGTTTCTTTCAGAATATATACAGCTACAAAGTACAGCTTTTGTGTACTGTATACGCTTAACAGATGTCTCAGAATTCTAGAAGACGTACATTTTAAACCTTGCCCATGCAAAGACAACAGTCAAAAACACACAGTGACTCAAAATCTGGCAATGACTTAAAAAAAATCAAATCAACAACAATTAAGACCATCTGGATTCATTGAAAGGAATCAGGCAATATTGTGAAACCTTCAAACCCTCTCCAATGTTGGGCTTCTTGTGTTTATTCAATCTGTAATATAAATGTTTTCAGCCTGCTGATTCAGCCCCTCCTTATATTAGTATGTAGGTCCAGTTTTCTTGCACTTGCTGTAGATTTGTATTTAAACCTATATATTTCCAGAAGTTCAATATTAGTTCAGTCTTTAACATCATCTAATGCTACCATGCCAAAAGGCATATTTTAAACTCCCAGTAAAAGTGGTCTAGAATGCCTCAGCAGTTTTCTAGGAAAGAGGCCCATCTCTCTTACGCACATGTTCAAGGTGGGGTTTACAACCCTTCAAGACGCTTTCGTTCTCCACCAACAGTACTGCGGTGCTAAAGCAATTGGAATGAGTGCGTAAGTAAGGAACCGAGGCGAGGCTGGAGAGTGCCGTACAGCTGCATATCCCCATACGCCCTTAAACTGATGAGGAAATGACCTGAATAATGGCAGACGAGCCTCTCTGAAGCGCTGCTGTGCTCCGGTAGCCTTTATTGCACAGCATCTGAAAAAGCTGTCTGTGATAATTCCAGCACCGGTAGAGCAACATGCATTTTAAATCAATGTTTACGCAATGCGATCTGCTCCGAATTGCAAAAAGTTCCAAATGCAATGTTGCATATGGGTGGGATGTTATTATTATTTTTTTTTTCCCCATTGAATGCATGCTTGATGAGCTCTGAATGTGTTCCGAATGTGTTTTCTGTTTTGTGTCTTGACTCCACGCTTTTTAAATCCCGATGAGCCAACATGACGTAAAACTCCTGTCACACTAGAACACCTGGGAGTGCCTGCTAAATCATGTGTTTTGAATCAAATTCACTAAGCCCCGCAACCAAATCTGTGCAGGAGGAGCGTAGCATGCATGTCGGATGTAGGTACGAGGTTACATGCTGTGTCGCAATGTGAGTTTATAAGAGTGAGACGCATAGACTGAATCTGGCAAAGGAGATGGTGGAACAGACGGCTGTTCTTCACACTGCATGAAGGCTCGTCTGTGTCCTGAGCCCTACGCAGGAAGTCCTCATGCTTGTGCAGCATCCGGACCAGAGGGAAGTCCCATGGGGTAATCTCAGCCCAGCTGTAAATCAGAAGCTTGTAGCATTCTCAGCCTTACACACTGAATGGAAGAAGATGTTGCTTTGTCTTTGCTTGGCACGGTAGACCCAGTTCATTGTGGCTTTAAACAAGATGTTGTAAAGAACTTTACATCTTGTTATATTTAAACAAGATGTTGTAAAGAACTTGTAGAAAACCCTGAATGAATAATCACAGCGATTAGTCATTTAGAAGGGTTGTAAACCAAATCGTTATTTGAAAATTAAGTGCTTAAAAATCATCAATGAAAGGAACTGTCATGTTAAAAAGTTTTTCAAATGTCAACCAGCACTCTGAACAATACCGACATTTGTTTTCTTTTGTTTACGAGAGCTCAATTTGGCAGGAATTTCTACTCGCAAGCTAACTGAGATGTGTGTTTTCCTCCTGTCAGCACTGTATCTGGCTCTGTGCCTCATGTAGATCCGTGGACAATGTTAGTAACATATGGCTCTGGACTGTTAAGCAAATAAAAAAATAATTGGAAAGTTGATGTAGGGTTAGAATGGAATTGCATTCATGAATGCACAATGCATCAGAAATGAAAGTACTAAGAAAATATATACATTTGGTTTGACATTTCAGCAAGGTCAGTACTGCTCATAACAATGACTTACAACTGCTTATTACTTATGAAAGGAGCATAACTGTTCAAACCAACAGATTACATTACATTGCACAGTTCATACTTATTGCTCGAGCACATGAAGCACACAAAGAAGAAGAGCGTTTCATTTAAAAAATGGTTTCATTACTTTGCTTGTTGTGTGTGTGTAAGGTATAACGCATGGATAAGCTGTGGTTAAAATCTTAACCTTAAACGTATTTCTTCCATATACAGTCAGAGCATAAATATTTGGACAGTGAGACAATTTTTGTCATTTTGCTTCTGTATACCACTACAGTGGGTTAGAAATAAAACAATACAGATAAAGTTTAAGCTTCCATCTTTATTAAATCAGTTACAGATTTCTGTCATATTTTTTTATAATGCCTCCATTTTCACAGGCCCAAAAATAATTGAACATAATTAAAAATGTGGGATTATTTTTAATACATTTTTTTGTATTTGCCGTCAATGACTGTCTGAAGTCTGGAACCCTTTGCCAGGCCTTTACTGCGGCTGCTTTCAGTAGCTACTTGTTTGTGGGTCTTTTTTTGCTTTCAGTTTTGTCTGACATTTCATTGTGTTGAGAAGCTCTTGGCTTGCATTTGCAATATGTTTGGCGATCATTATCAGTTTTCTGTTCAACTTTAGTTGTTTTCCGTTGATTTCCAGGCCTTTTGGTGTTTCTGAGCTCGCCAGTGCCTTCCTTCTTTTTAACAATGAACCAAATTGTTGATTTGAAAGTCTAAACCACATGCACATCTCGACTGCTTCGTTGGAGGTAGAGGATAAATTATGGAAACGCCAGGTGTCCGAATACTTATGAATGGACTGGCGCGTGTTCAAACAAATTGACATCATGACACTGGAGCAACAGTGCAAGAAATAGATTCGGTTGGGGAAAATACTGAAATATTACGCCAAATTATCTACATCAGTAACCTTAATGATGTAACAATAAAAAAAAGCCCCTTTAGCTCAGTATGCATAAACACATTCGCATTTGCACAATCACTGGGGGCTGTCCGGATAATATGGATAGTAATCTGGGGGGGAATTGCCTAATAGATCTTTAGCGTTTAGTCCTGAGCTCTGACAGTGCTTAATGTGCCTTCTCTCTGAGAGGCATTGTGTTTTATATGCAGGCAAAGATCATATTGCAGCTTTCCAGACTCAATTGCAGGCGCGCAGCAAGAGTTTACTTTTAAACTCGTTTAAAATGGGTTAATAAGTGAGAGGTTGAATAACAAAGGGGCCCAGCCATCTCCTTGTCCCAGCCTCCTTTTACATCATCTTTTATAGTAAAAGCCCTTCGCACACCAAGTCCATTTTGTTTCTTGTGAAAATTGAAAACTGACGTATACTGCATTTGGTACATAGTGCTAATTCATAAGCCAGCAAATAGTCGACTGTAATCAACAAAGAGAGGTTCAAACCAGAACACAGCAAATGTGATAGCTTAGTACCCCGAGGATGAGATTCAGAAAGTGTATGAATCACACATCGATCCCTGTGCTGTTCAGTGTAGTGGAAAAGCAAAGCAAGATCACACTCCAGAGCTGTGCATTTCCATGTCAAAACAATGCTGAAACGTTTGTGAGCCGCACCAAAGTATGAAAGGTCAAATGAGTCATGGAGCAATTCCAACAAAATAAATTTAAAATGTCAATACAAAAACATGATGGTAACCTATGGTGTGTTTATTTTGATCTTGTCTCAAATGAAAGCAGCTTTCTAAGACTGGAGTAGTTCCCCCAAAAGACCTGAGCTGAGCTGTTAGAGTGATTAAAGGATCATGATGTCATCATGGACAGGGGTTAACCGTTCCAGAAAAGTGATTGCTTTACAAAGTTTCAAACAGTTTCCAATTTCAAATACGCTCATTCTAATGGATTATAACACAGATTTGTTTGGCAGATACGTTTAAATTGACTTACTCCCAATAATATAATAACAGATATCTTGTCACTGATATTAAGCTTTATTTGTGTTCCTTATCTAAAATCCACCAGTTGCTCCCAAACTAAGCTACTTTTACACAGACGATATTGAAATCATTCTGATGCACAGTTGAAAAGCATTTAAGAGAACACCTCATAGATTTAAATGGTATTTAACTGATTATGTTTTACATAAAGAGTTGTACAGAGGCTAGTTTTCCCTTCACACACCTGCACATTCACAGTTCAATCCTGAGCTCTGATTCTGCTTTGTCTAAACTTTCTCCACATGTTCTGCTCATGTACATATGGGTTTCCTCTGGGTTCTACAGTTTCCTTCCACCTTCCAAAACCATAATAGTAGGTGGATTGGTGAGGGACTGGTCTCCCATCCAAAGAGCATTCCCAGCTCATGCATCCTCTTTCCAGGAGAGTTTCAGGATCCACCAAGACCCTGCCCTGAAAGCGAATGGGGTAACACAAATGGGTTTTCCAAAATCAGTCTTACACAATTGTTCAAAGTGCTTGCTTGTGATCAGTAGTTAAACCTGCATCATTATTAACGTAATATTCATACATCAAATCAAATAAATGAAGATAAGTTTTAATCTCATTCTGCTCCATCTAATCTCATATCCATTAAATCGCACCAGTATATGAAAAGTTTGTATTAGAAGCATGCAAGGATCTAAGAAGCAAATCTTTTGCATAGGACAATACCAAGTGATTTCACAAATCATCAAATATTCTTATTCACAAGTCATTTTAAATCCGCAGTAATTAATTATCCATTATGAAAACAACATTACATGTTATATAAACATCATATAAACATTTTACAAATAGTATTTAATGTGTTTTTTTCCGAGTAGTCAAGTTTGTAACTTGCTTTCTAAATCTCATGGCTTATGATCCCATCATAGAGTGCAACAGTTTAAATCTCTATAAACATTCTCAGAGGTACATTAAATTTTGAATTCCCACAGAGTCAGAGGTTAGACGCATGCTTTGTAAATATTAAAGTCTCTGTACAGGAGCAAAATAGTGTTAAATGATGTTTAAAATTATATTTGCACATTATTTACAACATTTTGTCTGGATATACGAGACAGATTAAGGTGCGGGCTTCTTTTTAATAAACATTGTTCACACAACCCACTGATAATCAAAACAGGAAAAGGAGCTCTGACTATGGTTATAAACAGGGGCTAAACCCTAGTGGGAAGCACAACAGATGCAAGAAAACCCATTGTGAAAAGCCCAGATCTTAAATACACCAATCAGGTTTAAACCCAAAACACATGCACTTGATGAGACTGTGTGGCTCACACAGGCTGATGGGTGCTGTAGTCCAGCTACCATGACACAGTATGACATAATATTTTCTTTGAACCCCTCATCATGACACAGACATGACTCTGACAGCGCAGCCACTGATACGTGCTGTCGGAGTTTTCCCCTGGCAGCACATATCAGTGGCTGTGTACATGTGTACTGTGTTTTTTGTTTCCTGCATCATATGCTTTAGCTCTTAATACTTCTTCTTTTAATTCTGTTCACCTGTTTTCTGTTTATTCTTGATTTGGGTTATTTTTAAGCTCCATGTGTTACCCGGTTCGTTGTCTACTGTTTCTTGTTAGTGATGCTGAATGCTATTGCTACTGTAAGATGCTGGCGTCTCCATTTCTGTTCATAGTTTTGTGTTAATAGTTAAGCTAATCTCTTTCGTCTGGTTTCAAGTTTAGTCTTGTTTTAGTTTGTGTTTGGAGGTTTGTCTTTATATATATTGCCTATACCTGCACCCTACAAAACCTGCCTTCAAGACAGAACACTTGATTGTTGTTGTAGCAGGCAATAGGGAGGATAAACATAACTTCAGGCCGAGGATGCTGGCATTTGGCTAAGTTTACTTTCCACAATGGCAAAAGGCTGACAATGTTCAGGTTGAGTTCATCAGGCTGTACCATGTTCCAATAACGGGCTCAGAGCACAGAGGTGTCCAGGGTGAGGCACACAGGGTGGTCCTTGCTCCAATGAAAGGTTGGCTACACAGAATGCAAGGTTTTTTAGTGTGAAGCCTAAGCTATGCTTATGTTCTTCTCAAGCAATTCCCTGCTCTGCTCGGGTCATGCCCTATTCTGCCAGAGCCATGCCTGTTCCTGCCTAAGCTTTCACTGTTATGCTTGTGCCTGTCACAAAAGCCTAGACCTGGCCAAGTTCTCACTAAAAGCTTACAAAATGGCTTTTTCCATCCTGATCCCTGGGATGAAGAGGATGAAGAGAACTTCATCCTCTAAGTGTGTTACCACGGCGACTAATGGTGCATGAAGAGTCATTCAGAAGGATGTGGTCTTTGCATGTCTCAGGGAAAGCATGTAACAGCCTTTGCTCTTCCTGTTTGGTAGCCGCCAAATTGTTATAGGGTGGATATGTCTAAATTAGGGATAAAACTATGAATAGATCACATGGCTTGAGCCTTAAACTAAGTATAGCTTGGGCACACTTAATAAACATTTTTTTAACATCAAACAATGAAGATCAAGCAAGTAATGGCATTCATTTTGCTGGCATGGTTTGGAGTCCCTTGTCCCCCAGAACACTGCAAACTATTACCTTTATTCTCACTGGTTATCTTTATCCTATAATAAATCGTTTGCAATCTGCTGAGAGTCATCTCTTTAATTATATTATAAAGTATTGGGGAGTGCAATCACACTCACTAGATTTTAACCTAACTGAACAAGAACTGATGTATTAGACAGCACTATCCACCACCACCAAAACACCAACTGATGAAATATATTTTACCATGTTAATGTTCAGAGACTTCCAGAGATCTGCAGGATCTCTACCAAGGAGATCCTGTGGCTCGGGGTGGCCAAATATATTACTCAAATACAAAAAATCCAATAAGGGCGACTTTCCCCATATTTTTTTTTTTCATTTGTCAGCCATCTGTAGTTATTCGTTAGTTACATGTGGTCTTTAAACGTGCGTGTGTGTTTCTGCATGCTCGTCATTTCCTTTATAGCCGATGACATCATGTTTGCTTTATAAGCCTGATTCTGCTCAAAACTGATTATTGGAAAATACAAAACATTCGCAGAATAAACACATCTGGCCGGTAGAGAGAACACTCTGAGGTGACATTTTGAGAGCCTTGTTATAGGGAGTGATTTATAACTATGTGCCACAGCTGCCAGCATTGGAAGTACAGATACGCTCTTGAAGTCTTGCAGTCCTGAGATTGCTGATTTACATGTCTGACCTTGGGTAGACTACCCTGGGTAATTTAACCCCCTTCTCACGTTACAGCTTCAGACACACTATATTTAACCCCTAATTACTAAATTTAACCTAATTGTGAAAAACATCCCCATGTCTGGCGCTGTCAGGGAGACACGTCTGCTTGATGAAGACCGAAAGAACTCCCTTCATCATCAGGCACATTTGTTCGGCCACCTACGACTAGAAGAGACCACCAGAGAGACTTTCTATTGTGTCACAGCAAACACCTTTAGGTCTGAGGAGACTGACACTTAATTTCACACATTGTACTTCACTGTAGCCTGCTTTGATGTACCATGTAGCTGAATAATGGGTTAAACCGGTGTCATAAATCTCAATTGGAGACTATGGAGCAGGGTTGTGTGTTTTGAGTGATCCTATGGAAGCTTGCGATTCCCCACTCTTTCGGTTTAACTCTCCCAGCTGTTGCAGACTCATGACTGGCATTACAAGCCAGCTGGAGTGGATGGGAAGTCTGAATTCTTTTCTTACATACTCAACTGTGTGTGTGTGTTGTGTGTGTGTGTGTGTGTGTGTGTAGGTGTAGGTGTGTGTGGGTGTGGGTAGGTGTGTGTGTGGGTTTGTGGGGAGGGGTGTTAACACTCTAGGAAACCCCAGCCTACAGCAGCTTCTTTATCAACCATGTTAAAAAAAAAACCTTGAGTTAAAAGAAAGGTTTTAATGATGAAAGTGAACAATCCCAGTGAAGAAGAAAGCAAGACAGGCGTCTCCGTGTGAGTCTATTCCTGCTGGGCTAAACAATGAAACATTTAAACTTAAACACATACACATGTGTAGTGATTAAAGGAGTAATCACTCTCTTCACCATGCCAACCATGAATCGTATAAAACCAGTGTCTGAGTCTGAGGGTGTGGTTTCATGCTTCGTCTTCTGTTACTAAAAGTATACCCTTAACTCAGTTGAGTAACACTATGTTAATAAATGTAACATGGCCACCAAAGTTCTCAATCAGCATAGAAACCTATTAACCTTAAACCATTAACCGAGACCTTTAGAAACAAATGTGTTGCAGCTGTTGCTGGACGTAAGAGCTTTAATATTCACGGAAAGAGGTTTGAGTGTCAGTGATTTGTAACAGTCAGTATGTTTTCCACCATGGATAAAAGGAACCAAGTCTTTTGGGAAGTTCCACAACTTTATCTGTCACTTTCGACCGTTAAAATTATGATGTGTTCGTTCTTGATGATTGGCAAATAGCTGTGGAGGAATAATTCACTTTACAGGAAAACTTTGAGGTCATAATAGTAACTACAGTTAAAATCAGACCACCTTGTTGTTGATCGTTTTCCTTTTGCGTCATGTTTTTATTCCCTACTTGTGGTATACGTTATATTTAGGAAATTCAACAGTACATCCAAAATAAAGTAAATAAAATAGTTCTTAAAAGTATTTAATTGGATTAAAAGTTTGTTTCTACTTTGACCTTCCTGGTGATTAAATATTTAAAGAAAGGAAGTATCCTAAAAGGAAATATCCTA
Organism: Clarias laeviceps; assembly: GCA_030014305.1. Taxonomy (NCBI): domain Eukaryota; kingdom Metazoa; phylum Chordata; class Actinopteri; order Siluriformes; family Clariidae; genus Clarias; species Clarias laeviceps. Next base: position 12,206,961 of record JAQMYJ010000033.1, read on the forward strand.
GAATGTTTATTCAGGATGGTCTAATTTCATGGTGTCCAAGCATTTTATACAATTAAGGTTAGATAAAACACTAGAGTGCAACTGAAGAGCATCAATGCCTCTCTAGGGTCAACAGTTCAATCCTGAACGTGGGCTATCCTTTGAGAGGAGATTCTCAAGTGTTTCCTCCTTCCTTATTTAGAATTTTAGGTAGACGGATTGACTAGGTATAAATGGCTTTCCGTCATATGGTCTATTCTCTGGCCCTGCGCCCAGTGTTGGATAGGCTCAGGATTCACACCAACCCTCAAAAGCATGAAGCATACCATATGTAACTAATACAATATGACATTACTCTAGTATTCAATAGTGGAGGTGAACTCTGAGTCATACCCGAGATTTAAAAAGAGTCAAAAAAGAATAGACCCAAATTTGGTAAATTCCTCCCTAAAGACTGGGTGGTTTGGCACCTAAGCGGATTGTTGCAGCATTTAGCATTTAGATCAAACCTTTATCTACGTAAGTAGCTGTCAGAACAGCAAGCATTACCTCACTCTGTTTTACGCAAAAGAAACGTCTCAGCGTTCTCTTCATGTACAGGCAACATTACAGTAAAGTAGAGCTATGGAACTGAAGAAAAATAAACCTAAAAGAACCAAGTTAACAATAACGGTCAAATCTAAAATTAAAGTAAGGCTGCAGGCATTTCCCAAAAGGGAGACTGCTCCAAAAGGCTTCATTACTAGCGCCATAAGGGAAAAAAAGTCGCCATCGCTTTTTCCAACATTTGATTACACAATTTTGTCCCATTAAATCCACTCTGCATTTAAATTACTGAGGTTATCTTAATGGCATCAGGCTTTTTTCAGATGACTTTTGATGAATTCTACACTGTATGTATGCAAACTTTTTTTGTGCATGGTTTGGAAATAAGAGAACAAAAAAGGCATAGATTTACTTGTTTGTCCAAAGTACTAAATCAAGCAATTAGCTTTACATGTATTACATCATTCAGAGCTCCTTACGGCAATGTGTTAGCTGTATTCCTGTGTCTGTCCATGAGTTGATGCTGCCAACAACTCTGGAAACTCTGAACAGCTAGAGCCAAACTCATTTTCACTGACTACAGCCTACCAGTCGAATTACGTTCGAATTAGGCTCTAGGCGAGTTGTTGCATTGGCACCAACACCCTGCACCCCACCCCCAATTTTGACCCATGCAAAAAAAGGGGTAGGTCACTGATGGAAGTTGTTTTTTGAACTGATTTAGATTTAAATGTAAACTACATAGGACATAAGCTATAAGACATTTTAAGCAAACAGGGCTTGATAATTGAGTTACTTCTGAATTTAAAGGTAATTTTAATCTAGGTCCAGTTTAGGACTTGATCCATATCTGCAGTATTAGTTTATTTCTAAGCATAGTTTCTAAACCACAGCTCACCAAAATGCTGTGTCAGACAGAAGCTGTTACACATTTACTAAAAAGACTGAACACCACTTAAAAGGGCTTGTGATAAAACTTGGCCAAGCTTTTTTTTTTCTGAATAAAAAAATGCTATCATTAAATGTAATTCAGAACTGAGGTCATTTATTCACATACTGCACATGTGCCAGTACACATGGCTTAGCTGATTCATAAATGAAGTACAATAAATGATTTAAAATCAATATAGTTCAGTTCAATTCAATTTTATTTATATGGCACTTTAACAATGGTCATTGTTGCAAAGCAGCTTTACAGAATCCCCCAAAAAATTAGGGTAATAAGTATATGAGGAAATATGTATATAAATCCATATTAAAAGCCAAAGGTGACAGTGGCAAGGAAAAGTCTCCTGAGATGGCAGTAGGAAGAAACCTTGAGAAGAACCAGATTCAACAGGGAACCCATCTTTATTTCGGTGATAACTGATAGCTGGAAGATAGATTGATCAGCAGTCATACTAAGTATTAGGAAGCTGGAAATTCAGTATAACAGGACAGATGTTTAAGTTAATATGGAGTCCACTTTCGATATTGGATGCTCAGAAACAAAACTGTTTGTGGAAATTTCAGTCCCGAACTACTGAGTGACATTAGTCATCAGAAAACAGCTGAAGAACAGCTTCAAGCCATCAAAAAACAGCTGACAGCATCAAACAAGTCCAAGGCCATCTTCATGGTCAAGTGGAACCGTCACCACACACATCCCAAGCAGAACAAACAGGGCCTCCATGTGATGAGATCTTCAACCAGAAGCGGGGCACCAGTCAGATAGGTCCTGAGGGCAGAGGGGGTCTGGAAACTAAAGCAACCAGTCACTGCATCAATTGATCAATGAGAGTGGTGAAAAAGAGAGCATTCAAATATACCAGTTTACCATAATACTTTACGTCCATGAGACTCCCAAATCTGCTACTTTACCAAAGTACTAAATCTAGCAGCCTGCACCCTTTGATCGAAGTAGGCGTGTCAGATCATCAGTTTACTCAGTTACTCAGAGAAGAAAACCTGCCCCCTGGCATTTGGAAGACTTGGTTGACAGACTTTAGGTGTTTGACAGCAAGCAGTCATGCTTTCTAACAAAAGAAAATACAAGTAATTTACCCCAAATATGTTTTTACTTTTGTCACATATGCTTTTTCTCCAATGTTCAGTAACATTGCACCAAAGATTATAAATTGTAAATCCAAAAAATGTTCTAGACTCTTAACCCATCCGCTCCAGGTGTTGTAAGCCAATAGGTTATGCTTAATCTTAAGCATATAAGAAATGGAAGTGGGGTGGGTACAAAATCTATCTATCTATCTCTAATAATCTATCTTTATAGTAATACAATAGCAAATTGACAATTTTTTGTCTTTTTTTTTGCTTTGCTTTCTCTGATTATTTCTTTTCCCAATCCAATTCTACCTGGAGCTGCTGTGCAAAGGTCTCGGAGTGCAGACAGTAAGCTTGCCAAGGTTATAAATGTTCTGGGAAAGGGATTCTGCTGGATCCTGAATTAGAGCTTCCTAAATTTAACATCTTCCAGTTATATGTCCTATTTACGAACATATTTTGGTAGTGTTGTTTTAATCTGTGAGTTACTCTCATAAAAATTATTAAAAAATAATATGAGCCTGCATGGACACTTGCACAGATAACGTCATCAAATTTTAGAAGTGGATATAAACACATAGTTCCTGATATGTTTCCTGATACCCTAGAAATAAAACATGACAGTTTGATATATCCTGAAATTAAGCAAGTCCCAAAGAACACCTAGAAAGTGTTTTATTCATCTTATACCACAGCAATGTGCCAGCAACTATATAAAAAGTTTAAAAAAAAAATATTTATTACAGAACGAGTTGTACTTTTTGTTCATTTATAGTTATATTGTATTTAATGTTGTGGATCATCTGCAAGTTAGTTCCTGTCATCTTCTTGCATCTTTTTTCACTCTTTTAAACTTATGCCAAAAAACAAATGATTAAATAATGCAGCTTGGCATGATACAGAGAAATAACAGTGCAAATCTCACTGTTCAGAAAACTTTCCCATGTCATAAAACTTAAAGGAACAGTTTTAATTTGGACTGTTACAAAGTCCTGACATCATACACTCCTTATAAAAGATGTTATATGAACACCTTAGGAGGGGAAAAAACCTTTGTGTGTGGATTAATATAAACCATGTAACCAGAACCACTGACAGAACCATGCCGTTTTATGTTATAAGTTATTTATTTATTTATTCTATTTGATTTATGAGATACTGTTGACGTGTAAACCCATTTTTGTTGCTCCTACCCCACCCCACCCTCTTTGTATACAGTAAACACACTTCACCATGGAAATTCTCATGATGCAGTGTGGGATAAAACTCTCTGTTCTTCTTCTCATCCCTGATGAAATCATTAGAGGAATTCCCCGTCATTCTGGCCAAATTGATTATAAAGCTTTCTTCAAAGGTCATACTTTCTTTATCCGTCAAGTGAAATTCTGTAATTCTAGAAATAAAGAACACACATTCACCATCAAGGCTTCGAATCAATTTCTTTCTTTATTTTTTTATTCAAGGAAACAAACAAAAAACACTATGTATGGATGGTAGGAAACAAGTTTTTTCAATTTGGCACAAACACAAAAAGTGCTTTATAATAATACTGCCTACATAACATTTGGCATAATTAGATTGCAAGAAAATACTTTCATAGTCAATTTTGAATTCCAGCCTTCAGTTGATTGATTTCCTCTTGAGATTAGAAAGAGTTGTAACATGCCTGCAATTGGGTTCACAGGCCAGTTCATTTGACATCACATCTATTATTTCATACGTCTCATATCAGCATCAGCATTATTAGATACTTGTCAATAGGCTCATTTAAATCATAAATAATAAACACATCACATTGTAGAAAAAAAGTCATGATGCTACCCAAAGTACAAAGTAGAATCACGGCATTTGATTTCGGACATGTCTAGAACTCCATGTGTGAATATCTGTGTGCAAATACTTTCAAATGTGATACATTGCTGATCAGTCTTCATAACAGTTGACAGGCCAAATATAATATATGTACAAAAATACAATAAATCAGGTACAAAAACAATGAACCACAGAGTGTTTCTATAAATATGCTGGTTTTCTTGTCAGGTAATACTTTTTCAATTCAATAACACAGGTTAGTCTTCTTCCTCAAAAATCACTTGTTGCTTGAATTGCATTGTACTGACATCAATGCAAACACGAAAGCCAGCTTCACATTTTTTTGGTCGGATGCACAATTCATTGTAATAACAGTTAAATGCACACTGCATTTTCTCATATATTCATGACTGAAAATAAAGAATCTTTCATGGCTAAGAAAAAATAAACTTGTCTATATAAAAGGAAAAGAAATACAATATGCAAATAGAAAATACAGCATGACCAAGACATGTTTGGCCTTCATTCAAAATGTTTACATTTATATTTATGTATAAAACAAGGTTTAAAAAAAAAAAAGACAATAAATTATTTTTAAAAAAAGAATGAGCCTTGACTGTATCCCAGTCAATCACACAATGCAAACATAACCACTGAGGTATTTGTTCATTGAGTTCTTTGTCAAGCATTATGTCTGAAGAAAGAGAAGAAGATATAAAAGTGCATAGGAAATAAACATCAATTTGGATAAAAAAGTTTTAAAAAGTTTAGTTGGTGGTTTTTTGGGAAAAAAAGAAGTATAAAATGAACAGTCCAAAAAGCATCTGTTTGAACCTCGTTTCAGGTTTTTTTTTTTTTTGGTGTTTTCTTATTCATTTCCAAAGAAATGTCCTTTAGTGTCAAGTCACAGCAGCAATAGTAGCTCTCTTTGATGGAGTCATCATTTTTATCACTTGTGGAGAAGCTATAGCAGAGCAGTCTGTTCACAATGTAAACTTTTAGAGGGCAGGGTGAACACAGTGCATCAGACATCAAGCACCATGTCATACTGCTGATCTTTCTTCCTTTTGCCACACTTTGCTATAAGAACCATGTACAAAGTCAAAAACACAGCCCAGTAGCTGGCATACACTATTGCACCTATTATTAAGACTATCTTCTCAGAATTTGGAAAAGGCTTTCGCGTCTCTTGGGCAATTGTATACAGGATACCGATAAATAGGATCGTGAACCAGATTGAGATGGGGACCAGGCCAATGAAGTTTGTGACTATCGTCTTCCTCCCTGAAGTACCCCAGCCAGATTTGTTTATCGTGGCTATGGCAAACATCTTTGCCGGCAGAAGACTGGACATGTATAACACTGAGTAGAAGGACATGAAGACCATGACGATGTTGCCTCGTAAACAGCTGGCAAACGAGGACTTGATGAGCGCCACGGTCTGTACAATCAGTAGAAAGAGAAGAATGTTCCAGATGCGACCGTGGTAGAAGAGCTGGATGGCCGTGGCAATGAGAAAGAAAGGGAAGAAGCCAGTTATGACGGCCTCATAGGTCATCCACAGATGGTGCTTGTAGAACCACATGGAGTTGTAGAGCCACTCTCGGAAGTATGACTTGCTCCAGCGCGTCTGCTGATTGAGCCAGCGCAGGTATGTGATGGGAGTCTCGGTCAGGCACTTGGAGCGTGCGGTGTATTTAGTAGCATAGCCGAGGCTGAGCACACGATTCGTGAGATGTCGGTCATCACCGAAGCTGCAATGGCTGCCCATGAACGTCTGATTGTACCAGTCCTCCAGAAACTCATGGAGGAGAGAGTTCCTGTACATTCCCAGAGGCCCGCTGATACACTGCACGCAGCCGAAGTAGGACTGGCAGGCTCGCTCGATGTTAAACGCCATCCAGTAGCGCACGCTGCTTAGGAAGGACACCCATGATTCGTATTTGTTCAGAATCTGCAGGGATACAAGGACAAGCAAATTGACACAATTGGTTAAAGAATCTGGTACCTAAATCTGTAGATCAGTGAGAATGATCATATGGGATGTTCATCACTATACATCTCAGAGTACTTAGAAAAATTTACAGAAACCCTGGTGTGTGGATTCAGTGGTTTTAAGACCAAGACAAGCCATACAACTTAATCCACATACTAACCGTTGCAACAATCATGAGCAACAACAATAACAACAACAACAACAAAAGTCCACAATTTTGTAATCCTCTTTAAGTAATTGTCTGCCCATTTTTGTAATATAAAATATATGATATATAAAAATATTGAGGTTGGAAAATGATGTAGTAAATATCTAAAAAACGTAGAATACATTCTTTAGTTAACGGTTTAAGCGTTTGGCATGCAGGTTCCCTGTTCCCCGTATTCCTGGAATACCCCATGGTCTGCACATTTTAGTGCTCTAACAGGCCATTCCTGTGTGTATGGGTGTAATGTGCAGGTCAGAGTGTATTTCAATATCAGTGTAGGGACCCCGAAATCCTTACAACAACAGTCTTTCCCTATCAGAAAATGGTCTTTTTTTTTGGAAATCTAATACCTTAATGATTGAATGGAGCCCCAAAGAACCATATTTAAATGTGATATACTTATGTTTCTGGTGCCGGATGGTCAAAGCATGATTAAATATAGAGGTAGTTAATTCTCTTACTGTAGAACGAATTATAGAAATTTGAAAAACAAAGTACCTGTACATCTCCACCAACTCCCCCCACCATTGGGTCTTCCTCTAAAACTTTCGCCATCTCCACTGAACAGGCAGGATCCAGCATGGTGTCTGAGTCACACACCTGGGAACACAGAGCAAGCCAAACACACCTTTAAAAAACTGCACAAACCCTGAACATTCATTCGTCATATCATAATTATCAATTTATTATCATCTATGCATCACATGTAGGATATATTGCAACCTGTATTTTAAAATGTTGCACGATATATATATATATATATATATATATATATATATATATATATATATTTGTTGGGTCTGATAAATAGATAGATCTACTTTACTGAGCCCTGGGGTAAAATATGAGCGTCTTATGTTGATCTATTAACTACCATTAGGCCGTACACCATAAAGGCACTGTTTCCTGTTCTTGTTACCCTGTTACCATGGCTGTTAAATAGTTTCACCTGTTTTTTGTTAGCTCTGCCATGTTTGTGTAATTAGAGTCTGTTTCAGTGCACATGCTTAGTCTCAGCTGTTGTTCCCCGTTACATTCTGATTTTCTCTGGTTTTGCCCTCAGCCTGCTTGTCTGGTCCTTGATTAAGGGTATGCCTCAGATAACCTTGTCTCCATGTGTCTTTTTCCCCTCCCTGGTGTACCGACTGTGATTATTCATCACAACCACATTTCAACAAGGTACCTGTGTCTACCACCTCTAATACACATGTGTTTGTATATATTGTATACTGTGTGTAGATAGATAGATAGATAGATAGATAGATAGATTCCTGTGTCCAATGTTTAAAAGCCATTCTTTCCTGTCTTTTTTGATCATGGTGTTTTTACAGCACCGGAAATGGACTAAACATGAATAGGCATGCAGGGATGTTGGCGTTTTGCTGATTCAGTTCTTTGCTGTGGGAATGGAGGATGACATCAGGAGCCCTGAGTATTTCAAAACATGCACCCATATTTCCTTATGTCAAGGTTTCAGACCTTGGTGGTTTTGTCTATCTCTAGTCTCAAAGATGTTCTCTAAAACTAAAAAACAAATGTGCTTTACAGAAATAGGCTGTGTGAAAATAGATACACATAGATTGTGCTTTAAATTAAAATAAGCATGTTGTTATTTTCCTATAGAACAAAATGACAAAAAGTCTACAGGATTGGAAAGCATGGACTCTAATTGCTTAGAAAGGATTTACCCACAGCTACCAAGGACTGTGCGAAGATAACTACACCATCTTATAACATAACATACGTCAGAGACAAGTACTCTAAATATCAGTCCTTCCATGCTCAAATTCAGTCCAAAACCGCCAGAACTACTGTAGGAATTAAACTACAGTCTGTATTGGATTACAGTGACTAGCAGCACATTTTTACTTTTACTGAAATCAGAGGGTTTCATGTGGTGCATTATGTTCAATCATTGGTGACTACTCCTATTTCTGCGAGTTGAAAATGAGAAAAATGCCCCACTTTGCATTTACTCTCTCTCTCTCTCTCTCTCTGCATTTAATCTCTCTCTCTGTTTGAATGCGTAGTCAAAGATTTAAAGTGATATAATCCAGTGGTTCAATTCCCCATTCAACAAGTAAGCCATTACGCAGAGAACTGGCTATCCTGCTGAAACTCAAAATCGGATCATCTATCCAGACCCCACAGTTAGGGAAAAGCCCACTTTGGTAGTCAGCTATGACAGATTGGTGATACGCTAAATGCAATTACGCCTGTCCACATGGAGCAGAGGTCAGGGATTTCATTAGAACCAGGTGGCAAGTAGACAAAATCACACCATTTGTAAAAATTTCCCAAGAGTCCCTGCCATGATTACCTGTGTATGAAAGCAATGGGCTTGGTTTGTGAAAACAAGGAAATATATTGTTACATTAGGCTGATTTCCCTGCTTAGTTAAAGGGCTTTCAGAAAGACCTATAGCCAGAACCAAATGTTTGCTTCACTACAGTGGGTTTTCTCGGACACAGAAGCCTTTGTATTTAAAGAACAGTAAATAAATAAACGAAAAACTGAATGTTGCATTAAAATTAATAATGGACTTCGTAAATCCCTAGCTGTCCAAGTTGTGACATCCTGAGGCGAAGACGAAAATGAATGAATGAATGAATGAATTCTGTAAGGTCATTAAACTGTACTATGCATTTGTACCATTTATACTTCAATTTGAAATCATTTTGAAAAGACTGAGATTTGTGAATGGCAGCTCATGCAGATCCTTAATGAAGATCATCACTGTTAAATACACATTCACTTCCCTTAGCCCCCCCCCCCCCCCACACACTACAAACATTAAACCGGCATGGTTTTGAACATTCACAAACGTGCCATTGTGTTCCACAACTGCCTTATTTAGCTTGGCAAGACCCAGTTACTTCAGAGACTCACCTGCACATAGTCGACACTCTTCCCCAAGGCTTTGAAGGCTGTGTACATGACTTCCCTCTTTCCTCCCCACTTCTGCATTATGCACACACACTTATTGTTGAGTACCAGCTGAGAGACTTGCTGCAGGCTCTCTTTGTATGACTCCTCGGTCTCATCCGGCCCGAGTTGGTGGTTGTTGTTTTTCCAGATATAGGTGGCTGCCTTTTCCCTGCCCATGATGTCCCTAAAGATGTCCATCATGTAGATGTCATCTTCATTATTCCCGTCAATCACCATAATGACCTTGATGTTGGGATAAGTCAGCCTCTTAACTGATATCAAACACTTTCTCAAGTAAACGGGGTCTTCCTGGTAGGCGGCGATGCAAAGTGCCAGTGATTTGTTCAGTTTGATTGGTGTCTCCATGGACCGCCGCATGTTTCTGTGTTCTAGCAGAGCAAACAAACTCTGGATGATGAGGTGAATGACCAAAATGGCTCCGTAAAGACCAAAGGACAGGTAATTGCCTGTCGTCGTGAAGAACTGATAGCCCATGATGTAGGCAGTCGAGATTCCTACTAGCAGCGAGACACCAAACAGTGTTGTCCCAATAATCCTCAGGTAGGTGATCAGGTTCCCACATTTCATCTGAAAACGATAGAATATTTGTGGTTAGCTTATTTTACTCTGTATTCATATAAGATTGTTGAGGAACAAATTGGTAGCTGGCAGCATTTGTGTAATTTGGATTTTTTACATTTATTTTTTGCCTTGCTCATCATGCATCTTTATAACCACATGAGCCTTTCCATCTACAACAAAAGCAACGGAATATTTCAGACAGTCGGACATTTCTCCCATTCCCCCATCCTCTCTTTATTTCAAAATTTGAATGCGTTCCATAGGCATTCGTTCCAAGTTTCCAAACTGATGCAGTTTCCCATCTGCTTGGCAGACACTGTTGCAGGGCACCACCCTCCTGACATCATCTGTTTATATCTCTGTGGGAAGACACGAGCAGTGAATATCATATTATTTGAATGCAAAAGACCCTCTTATTGTTTCAGGGGAAGACCTTTCTTGTTAATAAGTGCTGTTTGAATAATCCACCCTCAACACCCAGATGTGTTTTTTTTTGTTTTGTTTTTGGCCTTGCAGTTTAAGTAACACAGTTCGCTTTGCAGAGGTGGAGCTGTTATTGGGGACTGTAGCATGGAACAGCTTAACTGGCACACATTATGGCCTTTTATGTCATCATGTTTACAAGATCCTGGGTGTTGACGCTGTGGACCTTGCAGACTCCACCTTAGAGTGCTACACGTGCAGTGTTAATGTCTAGTGTTAGTGGGTTTCTCAGTTCTTTCTTTCCACTGTAAACTCTGGGTGAACCCAAGGACTCATTTAAAGGTGCTATAACTACCTGCATAATCAACCATGTCCCATAGCTGGGTGCTTACAGGGATTATTTAAGGGAGTAAGTGATACTGAAAGTAACACTGTCCTCTGTGGGTGAAACTATGGCTGCTGTTGATTAATTCTGACCGATTGACATCTCCTCTTGACCTGAATGGTGCAGCACCCTTTTCTTCAAAATCTTATTCTATAAAACTTTGAGAAGAGCAGTCGAGAGGAGTTTTAGTTCTATCCATCCCCCCAGTGCATCAAAACCAAACACATTACCCCATATCAAATCCACTATGTCCCAATTTGCAAGATGGAACAATGTTAGATTTATTCTCATCGCCTGTAAGTGCATGTACAGAGCAGTTGCCGTCCCACAGCTGGCGGTGATCCAGCAGCGCAAAAGACCCTTAAGGGAGGGGTCGAAAGGCAAGAGAGCTGGAAAGTTGAATCATTCTCAGTGGGGAAAACTTAAACACCGGCTTCAAACGTAGATGAAATACTACACTGCAGCTACAGTAAAGCTGCACTGCACAACCCAAACTTTTTTTTTGCCTTGAGCTGTAGAAAAAAATGCACACTGTCCTTATCAATCAGTGCAATAGGAGAAAGTACTCATCAGACTGATGAATGCACTCAAGTATACTGCTTCATTGTGGGGCTATGCTTTGAAAAAGGTCCTAGCATACAGATGTGACGGATGCACAGAAGATGTGATCGTCTGCGGAATTTCCTTCAGACTTACAACAGCCTCAGCCAGTGCTATATTGAAGGCGCATTAAGCCACAGCTGTAATTGATTCCAGAATGTGTGGGAAAGTATAGGGAAATCCCAGTAGCAGAAGATAATTATTCAGCAGCAGATCATTACAGCTACTGCCTTTCCCACACCAGCACGTGTAAATCGCAATGCTATTAAGAACAGCACTCTATACAGGTTTTACCTGAGCATGTATTTTATTTGCATGAAAGATCACCCTAAAAATATTAATAAAATAAACAAAAGAATAAACATCTATGATATCATAATTAATTTTGTTTTTTAATGTATGTTTGGGACATGGTACAACAAAATGGGTTCTAGGGCAATATCTTCTAAACCTCATGACCTCTTCTCACTGTGTTTCCCACAGTTTAACGCTGATGGGAAGCCAATTGAATATTGTAAATGTCTCATATAACATACACCCCAAGTATTTTTTTAATACTTTTTACAGTCTGCTTGAGTTTCTGTTATGGTGCTTACAGTGCATCTTTACAATGCAGGCATTTATCTTTCTCGTCATTCCTCTTTTTTTTCATTGATTTTGACCAGATCCCCTGGTTGGGAAACTATGAGCACGACTGCAAATAGCCGTCATTGTGCTCCTTAGCAGCTCTGTTTTTGACATCCTGGAACATTTGCATCAAAGAATAAATTTTAACTCATCATTCCAGAAGGGATCGTGGCTCTGGCATGGCAATCTCTTCTTTTATGCCTTTGTACAGCAACTGATTTCCAGTCTAATTAGACCCATTCTTTTGATAAGTGTCCTTATCACAGTCAAAACACTGTGTACAGTGCCAGGTGATTGTTAGATAACAGCAAGGCCTTTATTTTAGTTTTTTTTTTTGCTGGTGAAGACAGTTTTGGTTTGGTTTGTCCTATTCTGTTCTGTCCTCATCATGTCTAGTTTTTTTTGCTATTGCTGACTGAGTTTAACTAATTTCTAATATGTCCAAGTTGAATCTAATATCCTAGAAACCATTAAATGACCACCTCATGACATTGCTACAGACATGTTTTAAATTAATGATCAGACTACCAGCATGTGCATTATTTGTTTCGCTTTGGAAATTTGCCCATTCATTGACTTCCCCCTGTCTGGTTTAGTGCTTCTGTCACCTATTTTCCCTCAAACTGTTTCCACTGTACTAATAAGAAACAGGCATGGTGCACACTCTGAAGCACTTTCAACTCACTTTGCAACAACATCTGGTGCATGTGGCAGACATTGATCTGCATTGGGGCTATTGCTCCCATACAAATTAAGAGATCATAGTTTATGATGATTGATGTGATGAACTAATCACAAGTACAGCACCATAGGTATTGTACTCTACTTATCTAGGCGTTAATTGTGATGGATGAGCTGCTTTCAGACATTGCTGCCCAATTTATCAACACTGATTTGATAAAAGTGACAGCGGGGGCATAACATCACAGCCTAACAAGTGCAGCTGCTCTTCAGGAGTCCTGTCACACATTGTGATCACGCATGCATGATTGCTTTAGTATCTGTGGGATTGATGATTTAACATCACTGAACTAATGAGCCTAATGACCGTGAAATTGAAACATTTTGATCATGATCGTCTGTAAAACTGGCTGCCTTATTTTTAAATTAATCCACTAGCATTAATAAGTTATGTTTGATGTGACTCTGACTAAAGGGTAATAAATGCTAAAATTGAGCCAACCATATTACAAAAGAACTATTTTGGAACGCCACAGCATTAATTAAAAAATGAAAAGTGCGAAAAAGGTCCAGTTGCAGGTCAGTAGATCCATGTGGACTAAAATCCACCAATACTTTTGATGAATGAAGCATGAAGGAAGTTATTCCTGGGAGTCATTTCATCTTGTTGCTACTACTTCAGAAAGGGAAAAAGAAGCAACTCAATGACGTCAAATCTGAGCGATTCTTAAATTAAATTACGCATGCGCAGCATCGCATCAGGGTTCGTTCTTTAACTTTTTTTTTTTTTTTTTGTGCGGGTCAGGAGTTATTTTAAAATATCGGCTGCAATCCACCTTGGACTTAAAAAGCAAAGTCTGGGCACCGTGCCTGTATAAACCCAGACCAAATAAATATTCAAGTCTGAGCGAGACGTCACCGAGAAAAACGGGTTGCCAGGTTGTTTTTTATGACTAAATGTTAAGTGCGTTAAACTGGATGGGAAAAGTACAGAAGATATTTGGGGTGCGTAGTATACACATAAAAATTGTTTTTTTAATATTACTATTTGTGTTCAAATAGTTATTTAGCTGTTAATCTAACTTATTCATCACCATCATAAATTCAGCGACAATTAATTCAATCAAACATGAAACCTTGTTCAGTCATCAGGTTTGTTTAGATGTTACTAAAATGTAATAATCAGAAGAAGAAGAAGAAAAAGAAGGAGAAGTTGAAGAAGAAAAAGAATAAGAAATGCACAATGCGACTTTTTAATTCATTTACAGGTTTATACGTATTGTGTGTTCGCAATCTGGCAACCCGTCGACCGCGCGCATCATCTGTGGATGTTGAGCTCGCGCGCTTTGTGAATCTGAACAATTATGGACTGTTACTTCTACACGACTCAAGGCAGGCTGCGCATAGTAAAGTAATGTTAAGTGCAGGTTTAAGATTTAAAAAAAAAAAAAGTGCAACCAGGCACAGTATGACCGAGTGTGATCACTGCCTGAAGACGATTCCATTCATTCTACATCGGGAGGGAAACTTTACTAAAGTCAGGACCAGTGCTGGATTACATTTAGGACAATCTCGCCTGCTGCCTGGAAGACAGATCTGGATTAAAATAAGCATGCACCAGCCTTACCTTGAAGCAGCTACGTGGGGATGACATCTCTGTGGTCCTTTAGGATGGATGTTGGTCAGAGCAGACTCCGTTGGCAGGGCAGCGAACTGCAGTAAACTTTCTGAACACGAGGTTCTTTTGGGGAAACTTGAGAAAGAAACCGTCTCTCCACGTGAGAAGGTGAAGGTTTGCAAATCTGTAGTCTTCCTCCTCAACAAATGCACTTATACAATATAATCGACAGAACTTGTTGCATCGTCCTGATTGTCATTTTTGTCAGCTGATAACAAGGAGGGGTTATAAAAGTATCATCCAAACGTATAGGGAGAAAAAAAAACAAGTTAGTGACAAACTGTACTGCTGGTTCAAGTTTCTTCAGGCATCACTGCTGTACAACTCTCAGAGAGGATGCGTTAAAATGGTAATGTGTTGCAGGCGGCCACCCTGTGCTGCTTCCTGTAGCGTGTCCATTTGGAAGAGGCTTTTAAACCGATAGGGTTTTTGGGAGTTGTTTTAATAAGGGGGAAGGTTCAGGGGGCGAGGAGGAGCAAATTTGTTGGAGGAGGCAAATAAAAGTGCTACTCATTGAAACTTCCGAACTGGTAGCAATAGCCTCTTAACCTGGCTCAAGCTTAAACAGTATTTAAACCGTTCAGCAATATTTCAGAATTTCGCAACTTTAACTATTAATGGATGAAAAGTAAAATACCCCCCAAAATAAAGATATGTTTCCAAGATGCATAGGCTATATTGTATTTCATATATATATGAATATATATTTTTCATATGTCTGTCAAATTATCAAACATTAAAACGTTTTTATTGTAAAATTGTTGTTTTTGTGCGAGTTCTTTCGCAGCCAATAGCCATTCTACATCAATTAATCCATTCAATACCAAGTGAATTAGATGCAATGTTTATATCCACAAGCAGGGGGCGACATGGACACATTTCCCAATCTGTTGAAATGGCGCGCGCGGAGGGAACTTAATGGGAATTGCACTGGTGTATATTCCTGTCATACCAATACACGAATTTGTGTGTATTAATAATTTCCCCCCCAATAAACAGTATTTGTTATGAAGAGAAATAAAATGTCTAATAAAATTTGAGGAGCTGTTGCTGAAACACTATACATAAAGATATCCTGAACCCTTGGCTAGATTTTTGCCAATTTCCTACATAGCAAATAATAATAATAATAATAAACACACCTAATTTCATCCCTATCTCTGACTTTTGTATCCTAATATGAGGGGGCAGGGGTATCTTTGTGGTTAAGGTGTTGGACTGCTGACCAGGAGGTCCCTGGTTTGAGCCCCAATGCCACAGTGCTGCCACTATTTGACCCTTGAGCAAGGTTCTTCACCCCCCAAGTGTTCTGATACAATCAAGCTGGCAACTCGACCCAGGTTGTGAACTGTAAATAACTGCCACAGAAAGGTCAGATATACCATCAGGATGGTGATTATCTGTCACCCAATGTGCCAGATGGGACCCTTTCCCCCTTTATTTTATCCTAATATACAGTAGTTGTAAAAAATAAACCATGTTCTCCAAAACAGCATAAAAGTCCCAAATCCCTAAGAATAAGTAGTTTGCTGATTTTACACACTTTATTTTAAACAAATCCCATCTAATTGCCAAAGAGGTTTTCTGCCCCCTGGGGGATAGCTCTGGAGCCCATTCTGGCAGTGGTCCATTCTTAGAAAGAGCCAGTTCCTCATGTGTTAATTTGGCTTGCTGTTTATTTGAGAAAGGATATATAATGACAGGCAGAGAAAATAGCCAGGGCTTGAGGGCTGCAGAGTCGCCTGAGGGGAAGGGCAACCCCGTGATATGTAGCTACGTAGGAGAAACTCCCAGGGAAGCGTGCTGAACGTGTACGCTCTGCCTTATACGAGTAGTCCGGAGTGGCGCCGAGGGCTAGAAGCTGATGAGTTTAATGCCTAGAGGCTGGTTTCTACCCCTAGCTGACTTTGATGAACAGCAACCATATGTTTGCCGACTCACTTAAAGCTTTTGGATCACATCACCCAAAGCTGGCTTGCACAGAACATCATTGTGCTCTGTGTGTATGGATCCCATCGCTCACTTCCAAACCACCCTAAATACCACCTAGGGGTCCATGCTGTGTATTCTGGCCAAGGCACAAGAGAGAGTTTACTTTAGTTCTGTGGACTTGTAAGACTCTTTTTTTTTTTTTTTACTTCACTCTGAACAATGGCATCATTGAGTGCGTATGTGTTGCCTATTTTATGTTTTGTTTTTAATCAAAGACACTAATGTGGTTATTGTTTCACTCCCAGGAACTCCCATGGAGTTCCCAAAAGTATAGGAAGAAACATTAAGAAGTGAGGTTCCACTTTGGGCCGTGGTTTGTTGGGATTAAACTGCTCAAGTGTGCTTAAGATGTACAAGTACCATCTCCCTCTTTTGTTGATGCTAACGTTTAAAGCAAACACAGTTATGCTATGCCTAAACAATAGCTAATGTAGTAGAGCTTTGATACATGATACACTGCACAATGAAAGATGTATACTCAGAAGGTTCTGTTGAAATACATGAAGACTGAATGATCGTCAACAGACAGGATTTGAGAAAGAAAAAAATCATGTCATTTACATCATCAGGGCATTTTTCAGTTCACATTGACGGCATCTAGGGACCAGAAATATGACCATTAGTGTACAATGCAAAGTGAAAGAGAAATATTAATTTGCTTTTATGTGCTGTACATGCCAGTTGTAATGATGAAGTATTTCTCTACAAAATCAATGACTTTTTAATACACTTAAATAGACATGATGGAAATGTGGTCTTGTTTGTTCATTCATTCGTCTTCAGTAACTGCTTTATCCTGGTCAGGTAGATTTGGACCATATCCCAGGAATACTGGCCATGACTCGGTTGTATATCCTGTATGGGACACAGCACCATCACAGGCACATACAAATATAAAGGTTCAGGATTGAACCAGGAATCCTGTGACAGCTTGTATTGTTATATATAATAATTATACACATTATGACAGTTCAGGCGGCACGGTGGTGGAGTGGTTACCACTGTGGCCTCGCCCCTTCAGGGTTTTGGGTTCGATTCCTGCCTTGGGGTTGCGTGCGAGAAGTTTCTCCGGGTGCTCCAGTTTCCTCCCGTCTAAAGACATGTAGACTGGGCTAATTGGCATTCCCAACTTGCGTGCAATGTGTGTGTGCCCTGTGATGGATTGGCAGGATAAGCGGTATAGAAGATGAATGAATGATTAATGACCGTTCAGTCACAAATTAGCAATAATTTATTTTTTTTTCAGATCCAGAGCCTGAGCCTTTTGTATTCCCACCCACTACTCCAGGAATAAAGTCCGACTCTGATCAGAAGGAAGCATTTACCGAAGATGAATGATGAGAATATGTCTGGGGTATGAGTAATAGTGGGATGATTCTGTTATACTCCCAAGGAAAGCACCTTACTGAATGATATCCCTAGCTCAGAGTTTCCACAATTGTATCCGGTGGCTGCGCTATCGTTAGTGGTCAGCAGCCTTCAACAATAACCGGTCCCTTCAGTGAGCAATGATTATCCGCAGACATACAGGCAGTGAATGAGAGTGCTGCTCTTGGAGTGTGAGAGCACGGAGTGTGGAGTGTGGCCGTTTCCATGGGAACTTTGACATGTGTTTCTTCAGCTTGTGTGTGTGTGTGTGTGTGTGTGTGTGCTAGACAGAGAGACAGAGAAAGAGTCATGCTCCACCCTTTTGTTTTCACTATTGCCATAGAGAGTACTTTGAATACAGGAATTAAAACAACAAGAAATTTGCTTTAACTTTTCTTTTCTCGATCTTGTCTTCCTTTTGGTATTATAGGGTCACTATAGCAGGCCACTCCCTGTGCTTATAAAATAAAATTGTGAACAATGTTTAGGGAGTCACCAGAACACATGAAACTGTTATTGTATTTTTATTCCTTTTTTTACAGAGCTCTTTCTAACTTTACTCTGGAGCCAATCACCTTTATCTAACCTCATCTAATTTTTAGTTATATAACTATTTTGTTTGATATTTCTTTAATAAAGATCCAAAATGATGTGTCCTACTGGTAAGCTCAGAAATACTGCCTGAGGTGCTGCTCAGTTCTGCACTGGGTTTTTGTGATTTATGATGCAGTATGAAAATCAAATTATGATGCGGAAGTCATTGACGTCCGTTACATCGACTGAAAATGACGTAGAAGAAGCCATACAGCACTAGTGCTATGTGATTGTTACTACTACTAAGGAGGTCGGAATATTAGTTAGTTCAGCTTGGGCTGCTCTGTATGGTCTCACTTCCGAACTGAAGCACTTCGGGCAGCTTCAAAGCAGCTTTACTGTTTCAACAGGGTTCTGTATCCTGTCTGTGGGCTAAAATTCTCGTGGCTTGGGTATCTGCCAGAGTGTGCAATTAGATTCTTCACTAAGATCCAGGGAAACAACTATGCACTGAATATAAACTGACTCAGGCACTACAGTCGTTCCTGGGATTTCAGTCATTGCTGAACCGTGTGCCGGAAATTCATCCAGAGCGTTTTTTAGGATTCTGATACTACAGGGCTAAATTGCAGCCATCTTTTTTTTTTAACGGTTTGTTCCATCTTGTATGTTGTGCATGGCTCATTTGGAAAAGGCAGAGCTTTAAAAGTCTCACTTTATCGCATTTTCTTTTTTTCATGAATCAGGACTTTTCTATGGATCATTTATCTACGTTTAACAGATGCTCCACATGGTTCACTTTCTATTGTACACTGGGAGTAGTGGTCAGCCTGTGATTCTCAAGTGTACTCTCTATTTCACATTGGATTAATTATTCGAGGAAAGGCTCAATGTTCTTTCTGAAACTCTTTTGGCATTACCGTCCTCTTGACTTCTGATTAAACCTGATCAGTTGAGCTTCATATGTTTTCAGGCACATGTTCTTAAAATGTTCAACAATTCTTATGGTTTGCAGAGCAACCACCACTGGCCAAACCTTAATATTTATTGCTGTAGTGGTTAATTTTCATCTATTAAAGGAATTAAATATCACTGAATTTTCTTGCCGTTCTTACTGCGCAGTACTGACTTTAAGACATAACCCTAAATCTCACTGACAAGCAGTCGATAATGAATTCAGCACAATGATACATTACATCACTTGATCCTGTCCCCAAACTAAACCTTGGGGCCTGTTGCATCAATGGTGGGTGAAAGGTCAGGTTTGGAGCAGCAGGGAGTTCCTCCAAGCCTCCGCTCCATCCCCAGTGATCTGGAGTCAGACTTACCATCCCTTGACATTTACTTAGATCATGCTGCCAGATACATGCTGGTTTGGCCTACAACCAAAAAAAAAAAAAAAAAGTTGAAGATTGGGATTTTGAAGAATTATTGTCTAATAAAATTAATGTTGGGTCGGTTTGGGAAAGGAAAAGAAAGAAGGAATGATGCAAAATAGTCATGTGAACTACTGAGTAGGAATGCATGCACTTGTTTAATATAATACTGTACATGTGACATTCATGAAAATATACTTAAAATGGAGGTGACTTGTTGCACTTGGACTCGACTCCACATATCTGTTGTAAGTTCGGCAAACCTGAATCCCTCAGAAAGGTTATAGGATAAAAATTATCTACTTTCATCCAGGCCAGAATCAGATTTCGTTACCAATCACAGATTCTGTAGCACTGAAACGACAAGGATTTGTCACAGATGGGAGAAGAAGCAAACGCAGAACAATGAGTGCACCATGTCCTTCTTCTCCCATCTGTGACAAATACTGGTTGTGACAAAAACAACCCCACCCTAAAATGCACGAGGGAATCTCTAACGAAGTTAACTTGAAGAACACCCACTCCTGTCACCTGCGTAATCTTTGGCCCTCTTAAGGTCCCCTCTGTCTTCCACGCTGGTGTTTGTAATGTAACCTGAGCTCATGTAACCCTCTAGGTGCAAAATGACATGAAAAAAAAGTGAACAAGTTTGAAGGAAAAACCTTTCTGAAGGATTCAGGTTCGCCGATCTCACAACAGATACGTGGTAGTCGAGTCCAAGTGCAACAAGTCACCCCGTGAAAGCTTTCGCCCCATTTTCAGTATCCGTTTCACATGTATTATATTAAACAAATGCATTTCTACGGACGAGTTCACACGACCATTGCAATGTTTTAATAGGAAAAGTGTACGTTTGCTTTTATAAAGGCTTTTAAATTTTTTTAAGAATGACTAACTCATTTAGTACACATTATAGAAAGTCATGTTAATTACTTACAATAACAAAAACGCTGCATGTAGCGGCAACGAATCGCCACTTCAAGACAATCAGAAGGAAAGTTTACTGCTCCTGGACGCAACAACCAAAGGACGAACATGTGAAGTTTCCTTCCTCTTCCATTAAAATGTTTGTTTTTGAGAAGGACTGTTCGTTCAGACACCAGTGCAAGGCAACGCAGTTTAGTAGAACAAAAATAAACATTAGCCTAATTAGAATTTATTTATGCTGGAAAAAACGGCAATTATGCAGTCTGGCCAGGGAAGTGAAACATTTACCTCTTTAAGTGCTCTGTCAAACGAGCTGAAATTTACAGACACTGCAAAGTGCATCGAGCTTGAGAAAGGTTCCTATAGGGGAAGAATAATAACAGTATTGAGTAATGTCATTTTAATCAACGACTTCCTTCGCCTGACTTATTTTACTGGACAAATATCCTTAAATAGCGTAACACATTCTTGATATATTGTTCCCTAATAAGTTGTCTGTTGTCTTCCTGAAAGCTTTGGTGTATTCCTGTTACAGATTTTACAGTTAAAATAAAGTTGAAGTTAAAAGAAAAATGTTCTAACATGTTACTATCAGTGGTCTAAACACCTGTACGTATAATCAGCGTTAAAAAAAAAGGCAAATGCTCTGGTCTTTTTCGGTCTGATGTAGGTCTTTAGGATAACGTGAATCAAAAGGGAGACTAGGGAGGTCAAGGTCAAGACTAGGATTAAGACAGATGGGAGATCAAGTCATTTAATCATTACAAATATGCTTTCAGTTAAGTTAATCCAGCTAATCAGCACTACGGATTAAAATTTAGTCAATATTCTTTGTAGTTTTTTTTTTTCCAGATTAGAATTTTTTGCTTTTTTTTTGCCGTATCAAATGATTTAAAAGATTAGACTACGAATATACTTTCTCAACTGTAAACATATGATCACATTGATGTTACAATTTTCTAAGAAACTTGGTCTTAGTTACCCACATCTACTGAGCTACTTTGTATGTTTTGGAGATGCTTTAGATGTTTAAGATAAAGTAAACTCAAGAGCTACTGTAATTGTTAAATCCAGTTTTAAAACTGGCACATCCCCTTAGAATTTACAGCTCAGGTTAGAAAAATATTGTTCCTCTGAGGGCCATTTTTGTCATGAGTTTGTCTGTGTGTCTGTAAATTTGTGTGTGTGTGTGTGTGTGATATAGCCATCATATCCCAGGGCATGCCACCCCAGGCCAGCTGGAACCATTTACCCTCTGATATACAGGCATGTCTTGAGTGCAGATTCAAACTGTGAAAAGAAAGCTCCTTCTGTTTTTCCGTCTTTGACAATCACTTCTTGACTGAAAGCTGAACCGCTCTAAATTCATAGGTTTTTTTTTTCTGTATGATTGATCTAATGGTTTTTGGAGGCAAAGACGCTATAGGTAAGAGGAGAGTTGTGGGGAAACACTGAAACATTAGTGCAAAATGTAGACAATGTGAATAAGAAGGATAAATTGCTTATCGCTCTTCGGTTATGTATATGCCCTTCGGTTAGTCATAGCATGTGGTGGAAATGACAGGATTTGCCTACACATGGGTTTTTGCTCATCAAAGAACTCAATTGACATGATGGGCTTCAGTGGGGGCAAGCAGGATTAGTTCTTATACCCAGTGGCGTCTGCATTGTGTCATTTCCCAAACCTGTGGAAATGGGGAACACATTAGAAAACCAAAGTGATTCTCATACACCCTGGGAACATCTGGGTGCATAGGTTATTATGCCATAACACAAAGAATGGGGCCATTGTTTTAGCCAATTACACAGCCATATACTGCCAAGCATATCCTGCAGCAGAGGGAACGGTCTGTAGATAGTGTTGTGGTAGTAATTTGCATGGTTTTTTTTTTTATGAAAAGGCTCTTATGTTGCTATTGAAAGCACAACACGTCTCATGTAGTCTGCTCCTAATCACCTCATAAATACACTTCTGGAGGGGATCCATGGACATGGAAAAACCATACTGGAGTTGATATTGTAGAAAGGATAACCATTTCCTTACGTTCTTCAAAAAAAATAAAGAAGCAGATCAAATGTGCTGATTTCAGGCAGAACACCAAATCTTTAAAACAACCATGTAAAGAATATATATATATATATTACTATAGTCTGGCTATATATA
>JAQMYJ010000033.1:12229903-12252357 GCA_030014305.1 Clarias laeviceps
TTAGGTACACAGGGTACTCTAAAGCTGTGAATGTTTGTGCATGGTTAAACACACAAGTTTAGTTCTAAACTTGTATATATTCTATTTCTTGACTCATTGATGTCAAGTAAACAGTAAAAGCAAAGTCTATCCTGGGAGCACTGCCTGTGGGATCCCTCCTGGATCTCCGGGCACCATGCGCAAACAATCACAGCTTAGGTTAAGAGTAACCAGTTTACCTACCAGCATGTTTCCAGGAATGAAATTACCCACATGGAGATCAGGAGAACATGTATAGGAACTTCACACAAACAGCAAGCAGGGGGCTCCTGTGTGGTACAAGAGCAAAACATTTTCAGGAAATCATGAATGAATCCTGTTGATGTCACAGCCATTTCCATGGAGCCAAGGAGGCACAATGGGTATTACTCTCTCCCCTGTGAATTAAAGTGACAATACCCGATATTGGGCATCTATAAGCTCATTTATTCAGGTACCACTTTTCTTTTAATTTGTTACACTGCCATGTGATAAGGTGTGGCTAGCTGATGTCAAATGTTTACGAGAAAGCAGGAAATTGGTTTCTGGTGGGCAATAAATGGCAGGAGATTAAACTGGGTGGAAAATAAGGTGGCATTGAACCATGATTCCACCAAAGAGCCCGCTGAGTTATGAAACTCTTAAATAAGCTGCCTCACAACATCAAAATCTTTGTCACCTTCTTGAAGTCAGATTTTAGACAGAGAGAGTTTCTGTTTTTGACTATGACAACATTGCTGACACATTAAAGTGAGAACATTATAAATGCATGGTGATCATAGTTCTTTAGGGGTTTCTTATACATGGGCCTTTGAGCTGTCTGGGATTACCTACGTGCTGGTGCATTTCCCTAAACATGACATCATAAATGAGTGCCTGGAACACCCTGTTCAACGATGTGGTTTTCTATGCCTCATTGGGTTCTTCTTCAATAACCTAAGAATGTAATTAGGCATACTAACACTAAAGTTGCATTTAGTTTAGTGAGTATGCCAGCATTTGTGATTATTCACAAAACAACTGGTACTATAAATGTACTTTATACGGTCATTAGAATTATTTTCTTAATGTAAGGAATACAAGCCCAAAAATAATTGACCTTGATCATCTGCAGCATGTCAAATAGTTCTCTAAATGACTCTTCAATCTCGTTAATCAATACTGTATGCAGCCTAACCCAAGTTGGCAATCATCATGATGATCTATGAGGTTAACATATGGGTATCACTTCACCTCCGTCTGTTCAGAAAGAGCCAGAGAAAACAAAAGGGTGTGTCTCTGTAGTAGAATGATGTTTAGGGTGTGTTGGGTATGAAGTTCTACAGTCCAATATTGAAGCATGCAGTATGCTCCCATCATATTTCATTTTCCAATGATAATTATTGTTAACAGCCCACATGAGATCACTGAGTGGCCGCCTGTCTCAGTGGGAATTTCACGAGGCTGGCATAGAACGCACAACATGCCGTTGGTCTGTGTGTGGATGATTTACCAACTGCACCCACTTCCAGCCTGGGAATTGTCTGGCTATGACAAGTTTCCAGTAAGCGACTGAGCCAGACTTTAAGGTGGTTTGTTGCTGGTGTAATACATGGTTGGGTGGGCCTTTGCTTTTATGCACCTGTGTTATCCATGGTGGTCAGAGAGTCATGTCTAAAAATGAATCATCGTCAGTGTTGATTCCATGAAAACCACCAATCCTGGCAGACAACTTCCTGTAAGCGATAGTAATACAGAATGAAGAAGCTTTTCGATTTAGTTTCTTAACAGTGTGACATTGTTTTGTAAAGGGACTGCCTTCTTGTTTGTGCATAGTTATTTATCTTGCATTATTAATCATACAAACTCAAAAGAAGCCAATTTTCTGGGGAAACAGTGTCCAATTACAGGATTACACATTTCCAGCAAAACCATGTTTACAGTATTGCCATGCCAGGTCAACATGACAAGACAACACAAATCTAATCCATCATTAAATAATTATTCAATGATTTCAGTTTTTTTTATGAATTCATGTTCAGAAAAAGGCACAGTGTTGCAGTTGTGCAATGGCATATTGACTTCTTATATCGTTATTTAATTCTCATATTACTTCTGGGGAAGGTTAAGGTGTGGAGCTTAACCATTGCCATTATGAACACAGTGTTAGCCTTATGCTGGAACCTCGTCATAGGCAAATATATACTGAGTAGGGACACACACAGACACATGCTCATTGATAAACCCCAACACACACTCAATGTTAAGGAGAAAATTGTGTACTCATCATCATCAACAACAGAATCACACGTGGTACTTAAACAATAAATATTTATGATAGCCTGAAGTCTTTGAGGCACGAACTGCACTAATAAAAAAACAATATTCTCTATCAACCAGTTCTAGCTTTATTGAATAGTTGTTAACAGATTAGCTTTATATGGAGAATGGATGGAGCCTTGTCATGGACCGGTTATTTTTATTTCCTCCATAAATTCTCAATGGGACTGAGATATCAACTATTTGCTGGCCACCATTGCATTGGCATGGCTTTCCTGTAGAAAAGCAGTAAGGCTCATTTTCTGTTCATTCAAATTTTAAAGGTTCTCCTATGCACCGACTACTAAGGTACTGATTGCAATTCCTTATTATTATTATTATTATTATTATTATTATTATTATTATTATGAATGCAACCCTTTATTAGAATGGCACCTCCTTGAAGGAAGCAGGTTTGTGGTTTATTACTGAATATCACTTTCATCCAAGCAACCACACTCCATGTCTGCTTCTATTTATCTCACTGTAAACTTGTTTTCTGTTTAGGTGTTGGTGCTAGATTTCATTTAGCTTTTTGATGCGTAACTGTTCATGCTTCAGTCAATTTCTTATAGTTCTTTCACAACATTGATTTTCTGCCCTTTTACTTTTCATTGGTTCAATTCTTTTTGGCTTTTTTTTCAGTTTTTTCTGATTTCCTTTTATATCCTTCCCCTTTTGTTTATACATGCATCACATATTGGAGACAAGTGACTGGGAACAACCAACATCTTTTTCTACACTCTGTGTTGGATTTTCATCTTGATCCTTCTAGTTTTATAATCCGTTCTATTAGTCCAACTCACTTTCTGTGGCCATGCTTCCTTTCAGTAAGTCCAATGGTTTATTAAGGTTTTTTAAATTTCAGATTAATTGACATTTTTGACCTAGAAATGCAAATTAAAGTACAGGTTGATTTTTTCCCCCAACTGTAGGAAGTATTTCAGTCTGTGTAAAAGATTTTAGCCATAAAACTTTTAACAATAGGCTACATGAATCTGTACTTTGGGTCAGAAATGAACCAGTGCAAGCTTATTTAACATTTTGTTGTTGTTGTTGTTGTTTTTGTTGTTGTTGTTTTTGTTTTATAACTGTTGGTGGTTTAAAAAGCTAAAAATATTCCATGTCAATTGAAGCTAACTGTCCCTATCTCACTATTATGTAAAGCCACCATAAATAACATTTCAGCTCAACTAGGGTTCAGAACACCAAGAAAGACGTGATTTAAAACAGAAGACGCATCATAAAGTTAGCAGCATTGTGTTTTTTGGATGCAGAATGTGAGTCTACAGTGGACAAGGAAAAGGCCCACAAATTACACTTACAAATGACTCAACCTTAGGTTACTACTTTCCCTATAGTAAACCATACATCTTTTCTCCCCCATGTGGTGTGGAAATGAGTGCACACCCATTACAGCACCAGTGTCAGGTTTTTCTTTTCTTTTCCCAGGATTTATAACGTCACAGAATGACAAATGACAGGTAATTTACGTTGAGTGACTAAAAATGTGAACCATCCTATCAATGGTTCCACTGTGTGATTTAGTGCACTACCCTTCCTCTGACTGTCAAAAGATTGCACTGAATTCTCCGAGGAGCTTTCAGTGAAACTAATTAGCAGCAAGATTTGGTCACGTTTCACAGGTTAAAACCACCAACAAGCCATGAAAGCACAGACATGAGCAGCTTAGTGGTAACAGATTTATTTAGAGCTTTGACTTTTATTCCAGATGTGTGAGTTTTTACTGAGCACTTTGACTGTGCAAAGAAAACTAAATTCTGTGAACTCTGAAGGGGGTGGGGTGGTTACCCCCCACAAGGCCATCTGCCTCCACTCTTCACCCTTAAATTCCATGCAATAGGACTTGTGTGTCATTAGTAGAAAATGAGGTTGGAAGGAGGCTGGAAGGCATATATTGCTATTCAGTGGAGTTAACTTTTCCCCTGCAGTTAGCTTTTACTTTGATATTATGAACATGTTATCGAAGACCCACCTGGCAGCGATTCGAATCAGTTTGTGATTTCAGCCAAGAACACTGACTTCCAGGCCTTTAAACAGATTTGTATGACGAAATAAGGAAAGCCCTTTAAAACACTGACCTGTGAGATTTATTTGTGGTGAATTAAATCTGTGAAGTTTATCCCGTTGGCATCCTGTCCAGAGTGTACCCTGACTCATGCCCTGAGTCTCCTGGGACAGGCTTCAGGCTCCCTGTGACCCTGTACACAGGATAAGCAGTATTGAAGGTCAATGAAAGAAAAAGGTTTATCCCGTTATGCATTCAAGACCCTGATGTCAAGTCATTCTCTCAGGCTTCACACTACATTTTGCTTCTTTTATAGCCTGAACATTTTTGTAATTGTTATGCTTATATGCCCCCATATACATGCTAATTCATGTAATTACCCAATCAGTCAGTCATACAGGCACACAATTGCATAAAATCATGCAGATACAAGTCAGGAACTTCAGTTGATGTGATCTTAGTGACCCTGACATGGTTGTTGGTGCCAGAAGGGCTGGTATGTGTATTTCAAAAATTGCTCATCTCCTGGGATTTTTACAACAGTTTCTTGAGTTTACACAGAGTTGTGCAAAAAACAAAAAACATCCAGTTAACAGCAGTTCTAATGTCCTGTTGATGAGAGAGGTCAGAGGATAATGACCAGACTGGTTCCAGCTGACAGGAAGGCACCAGTAATTCAAAAATCACTCTTTACAACCGTGGTGAGCAGAAAGCCATCACAGACACACAACGTGTTAAACCTTGAGGTGGGTGGCCTACGACAGCAGACGACCATGTGACCATGTCAGGTCATGCTACTGTCACCCAAGAATAAGCATCTAAGGTTACAATGGACTCAGACTCACCGAAACGGCATAGTGGGTATTTGTGAAAAATGTCATCTTTGTGGTTGTTATAGCAAAATTGGCATATAGCGTGTAAAATGGCAAACATTTATTTTTTGTTAAAGCCGCTGTTGCTAATCATATTTTTCCCAACACCAAGCAAAAAATCTACTTCCTGTTGTGTAAAAAAGGCCCATTTCGACTATGTGATTATAAACTAATATTTATTTTGTCATAATTGAAAGAAGCTGCTTATGGTGTATAGACTATCATGACACAGATACACAGATTGCTCATAATTGCTTAATTCACTTGCTTCAATTACTTAAACACAAAGACACAAAAAGTCTTCAGTCTACATTTTTCAGATCACTTTTTCATGTAAGTGAAATTGTTATTTTGATAACAAGTTAATATGTGAACTTGATTACACAGCTATGCCTTACCCAAATAAAGGATCATATTTATCATAATTACTGCTACAATGAGCAAAGTCTTACATATAGCTTAAGTGTGCTATAAGGTTAATTTTGCGTCAATAATGTGCTTTCCTAAGCCTCCTAATAAGGTGGCATGCCAGGATCTCTTAGATTTAGTGGTTGTGAAACCTCACAGTTGAGGAGCAGAGTGTATATTTAACCTTATTTCCCTGTGGTGGGTCATGTGATTGTCTGCAGCCCTGACTCTAGCTGTCACAATGTGGGATCTCCTGTGGTTTAACCTGCAGACCTTTCCTAGCGGGGTTTGTTATCATAGAGAGTGGTTAATTTCCTCTCACCGAGCCATCCTCGAGAACAATCCCGTATGCAAAAGGATGTGCTGTTATAGGATAATTCATTTATCTCATGCACAGTGTAAATGTATTTGGATATATGTTAAATATTATCACAAAAAAAAAAACACCCCTGTGATAAAATAGTACTACTTTAATTACTTTGTTAAAGTAAATGAAACCAATTAATTGCCTAGCTATATTACATTATCAGTTGCTGGTATCTGTTTAGGTTCTGAAAATAGATTTTAATAAAGTGGTAACAGATTTATTTAGAGCTTGTGGCTGCCAACTGCTGTCATGATCAGGTTTTTGCTAAGACATATGCTTATCAGATAATGTGGTATTTTTAACTTGATGGATATCTCGTGTAAATAAGTGAATAAGTCATGCGTTTCCTGTCTTGACTCCCGCTACTTGAAAATGTCATGCCGGATTTCAGCTGGGATTATCTTTTGATTATGGCTCTTGCTGTTAGTGAACTAACAAGACATATTGTTTCTAACTTCTTCATATTTGTCCTGGAAAGTCTTCGGTATAGATGTTTTTCTTGAACGTTGTACTATGATCGAATTATTTTGCTGATGTAGAAGCTGAAGCTTTACTTCTTGGCAAAAGATCTGCCATGATTCCACAGAATTGTCTGCCAGGCCACAAAGAACTCAGCCTTCAATTACAAACCTTTTGACGCTGCAGTTTTCCAGCGACTTGAGCAATATAACTGAATTACAGCGTATAGGAGAAAGCTAAAAACAAAGACATTCTGAGTGAAAAATGACAGTGTGTTAGTTGTACAGTAAATATTGATTATTATATTTATTACATGTGATTTACCCCCTCACGGTATTATTATATAGTATTACATAGTCTTAGAGGTACAATGACATGAAACTTCTAAACTGAGTAATCTATTAGAGATTCACTGATGTAGAACTTTGTCCGTCCCACATTCATACTCACGCACGTAGTTGTGAAATTATATTTCGGCTGTACAAGTCTCCAGAAAAACCTCAATAATTTCAAACACATGGTTGTGTTTATTGGATGTGTAATTAGTCTCTATAATTGATAGGGAAAACAAGCAAAAAGCCCACAGTTTAAATCTGGTAATGAATTTATATTACTGGTCTCTTTGAAAGGTCCTATACTTCTTCTCTCCCTCAGTAGTACATAGGTTAAGTGGTGCATACCCACTACAAGGATTATTAACTACTGATTAAGCCCCTTGCTGTTGTTAAATTAACAAGATATAATACTGATTTTGCTTAAACGTTCCACTATGGTCATATCACATTTCTCCTCGCACTTCTTGCCAAAGCTCCGCCATGATTCCTTAAAATCATCTGCCAGGCCGCAAAGAACTCAATCTTCAATTATAATCTCTTTGACGCAGCAATTTTACAGTGGCTTTGTGAAAATGACTTGCAATCCTAATTAGGATTTTACGCCTGACTTATAGCATGTATGTGGAATTGAAATATTTGTGTGTCATGCAAGCATTAGTTCTGGATGGTCACTGGTTAAGCATGTGTTCATGTTCTTTTTCCTAAATGGAATTTCAGCATCAAGAGGACGTTGCTTTGCAAGTCGGTCATCTGTGCAAGCATGCATGGGAGCTTCCACTCAGATTGTGTCCATGGGACCACTGTTAGAGAATAAGTTTTTTTTGGATGTAAGCCCAGATGTCTCCCCATTTCCCTCATGCTATGCGGATCTCCTCTGTTGTACAACATTTACCGATATTTAAGGATGAAGGTAAGCATGTGGTCCCTTGAAGACATATGAGGACATTTAGTTGCGCCCCAGGCGATTGTCTGTTCTGGGCATTGATTTGTTGCCATGGTCACACTTCATTTTGATTCTTGAAACAAATGTAATATAAGACACCACAGCATTTAATGTTGAAATGTTTAATGTTTTCCAAAACTATTAACCCCCAGCAGCATACCTCCACCTCAAGAAAAAAGAAGTAAGGTTTCAACACAGACCCACAGGAGTGTTCTGCTCAATGCATAAATTCTATATGCATAGTTTTCACATTGTACTTTCTCTCTCTGTGGGTAAATCTGATTAGAGGCTCCCCAGGTGCCTTGACGAATCCACTAGCAGTGACCCAGAGACTAATGTAGTGGATTCATGGAACAAAGGTAAACAGAAGGCTTGCTGGGTAGACTTAGCACTCATTCCTTTTGGGCATTTCTAATGCGCTGTTAATCAGCTCTACCTTTAACCAGTGTATGACTTATTATAGAACCAAATGGTATGTTTATTTTAGGAGAAAGTCTATGCTATCGTCTTACATATACATGCTTGAATGTACTTTACATCATTGCCTGAAGTGACCCCTCCATGCTGGAAAGATGATCTAAAATGAAAGCTAAGCATATTCTGCAAGATGTAAGTTAGCTTTATCTGATTCTCAGGAAATTACCTTTTTGGATCTGGCGTAGGTGTGTGACAGTCAATTTCATGTTTGACATATTGCTACTATGACATGGCCAGGAGGTAAAACATTAAGTTTCCAAGAAAAAGAAACAGGCTCTCAACACATTCAATGCATTGAATTCAATACTTTTTGGGAGGTCTCCTGGTGTGAAACAGTAAACTGTGAATGTCCTCATTTTAACACTTCTGTGCCTATTTTCAAGGTGTGAAAGGGCAATTTTTACCTGATTTCACATATTATTGTTCATCAACTGGTGTTGTACCAACCAAAGGAATGACATCTACAGTGAACTTTATATCCTGCTTATCTTTAACACTCCATAAGATGTAAAATCTACTTTGTGAAATAACATGAAATTAAATGGAAAGAAACGTTAATTCTGCACTAAAGTTTTATGGTGTGTAATTTGAACAGCATTTTACCTTTAGGGCACTTAAATATGCCCAGAACATTTTATTAGACGTTAAACATTAGCATTTTAGATGCGATCACATGGTTAAAAAAAACTTTGCAAAAAAGCTATGCAATGTTCAAAAACTCCTGATATGTAACTACTCAGGGTCTTATTCTAATTAAGCTGTCGTTACATTGCAATTGAGATATAAATTATATTGTTTTGATTTTCCTGCAGTGCAGAATACGATATATTATTCTTCATGACAGCTCACTGGAAGCATAGTCTAAAGTATAACAAGCATGGTTGAGCTAATTTACATAAACTGCTTAAAATAGTGCAGTGTGCCAAAGTGTTATTGTTGCTTTGCCTACATGGGAAAATAACAATTAATATGAAATAATCCAGGTCCAAAAAAAGCAATTAAGTTTATTCATTTAATTAAATGCATTACTTAACTTTTTTAGTTTATGTACAATGGAGCATCGTGCTCTCATTAGTTGTTAAATATACACATAGCATGTAAAAGAGTGTTTCTACGTGCTGCTGGGTTCTCCTCTGACTTCTCCTTCATGATTCTTTCTAATGAAAGACAGCTGCAGCTCCATATAATGGTGGGTGAGACGAATATTTAGACGACAAGACAATTCATTTCCATGCACCCTGGGAATCCTGGTGGGTGATCAATTTGTTTCATTCTGCAAACTCTGAGCTATCTCAGAAAACAATCAGACCACCTACACGCCTTTTGGTTTCCCTTGCCTGCTGGGAGTAAATACCATCAGCCACCTTCCCGCTGTCACAGGAGCGCCTGTACTAACACACGGCCCATTTGGTCGGGGAGGTCACATGACTGTCTCATTTTATCACTGGCTTTTTACTCACCATCGTGGTGCATGTGCTTTACGTCACACGGCATGGCCGGCCATTCACTTTCCTCCAGAACTCAGCTGTCTGGAGAAAGTAGCAGTCACACATGTTACTTCTGTTAGGGCCTTGTATCATTTTATAAACTGTCCTCATACTGTAACTCTAGTAACAGCTTTTAATAGTGCCTTACACATTAACAGCAGGTGTAACCAGGAGCTGATCCCAAACCGAAATCATGCTCAAATTATTATTTTCTTTTTCTAATATAAAAACGGCAAGTGCCATTACCAGCAGATGACATACAGTCCCCAGGCTCACAACCTGAGCATTCAGTCAAGGAAATTCTGATATTGTGTTTCCTTCCAATACTAAGGACACAGAAAAGGCAGTGAAACTATGAGCCAGACATATGGCACTAATAATATTAACAGTCCAACGGTATAGCAGAAAAAAAAGGAGAAGTTGCCACACAACCATATACTGTATATTATATTGAGTCGGATACTCAAGGTGCCACATATGGTGACTATTTAACGGCAAAAGAGCTGGGATACAGGGCCAGGTAAGTGATCTCATACTGTATGAAATCAGCCTGTGGAAATTCAGTACCTTTAAAACACACTGAAGTTTCAACTTTACAGTACTTATAAGTGCTGTCGTTACATGTAAATTTTGAAATGTCAGGATATGTTTGGTTTATATGAAGCAGAGCCCAGCTCCTACACTGTAATTTTTAAACAGACTTTTACTTGCAAAATAATCTTCATATTCTAAGTGATAAACCAAACAGTTCCCAGACAGCTCCTAGCTACACCGTCTCCAGTTCTATCAATTCTAATCTTCCATGATACAAATGTGAGTACCTGACTATGATTGATTCTGCATGTTTAAAGATATGATATTACAGCTATAGCTTTCATGCTGCTGATTTTCACAATCATGAAAGCCTACATAATATTTTAAAATTTCAGCTGCATAAATAAATGATGTCTTAACTTTTCCAGTAGCCTAGTTTTCTCATGTTTTGTTTTTATGTCCCCCCCCCCCCCCCGGTATCATATTATTAGGAATAATTCCAAATCTAACCTAACCAGCTCATTTTGCATAGCCAGATGAAAGATCTCCTGTATTTTAAAAAGAGACAAGAAGACATATGTTCATTTTGATAGTTAAAGGTTTTAGATGTATTATGTGTCAGTGACAGAACAGAGTCAGATAACAATTTGTTATAACCTAACAAGAAAATTGGCAAATCAAGTCTACTGAAGACTGACAGAAGGCCAGGACAGATATATTTTTTTCCCCTTAAATTAAACATAAGATCTTATAACAGACATATATACAATAACAAGGCCTTGTTTTAATTATTTTATTTTTTACATATAATAACACATAGTTCAAGCAATACCACCTTTTCATGCTTTTGAAAGAAGCCAACCCAAGAGCCTTGGTTGTGTAAAAACTGCCATGAAATCATATTATTTTTTATTATTTCATAAACACATTCTACCATAGGTGTTCATAAAATGTGTATTTGGGTTTCCCAAAGTTAAACTAACGTCAGCGCTGGTTTTAACGATGCTGTATATTAAACCAATGGGCCATGCAAAGCCTTGTAGAACCGACGCTACAGAGAGGTTTTGGGGTATTTTCAGCACCAGAATGTAAATGTCAGTCTGTACATATAGTATAAATGGAATATGTCTGTGGTTAAAAGCACATAAAGCTTAAATGCAGGAATCAGATGTGAACATGATAATTGTAATTCGTTTGTCATGGTGGCTGAACCACTGGTGCTCTAATAAAACAAGGAGTTTACTGCTTATAAAAGCACAAACCTTTACAGTTGTCAGTTGACTTTGCTTCATTTTATTGGATGTGTAATACATGCGTTCTTCCATTCATGCCATTTAGGTTGCAAATAGCTCCCAAAACATACAATAAAACAGCATTCTTATGGACAATAGTACATTTACAGGAGCTTCTGTGGCATGAAAAAAAAAATCAGTAGACCAGTATCCACTCTAGAACACGAGGAAAAAGTTTGTCTCTAGTTTCATTTTGCACTATATATCTCCTGCTTTCACATCTTGTTTGAAAAAGTCTACCAAACACCAAACTAGGTGAATGTACAGTAGCACTGTCTTTGGACTCCACAATAAGTAAACTTGATGCTTTATCTTCACAAAAGTTAAACTCTTTCTCTCATCATCATAGACGACATTGCGCTACTCAGTGCGTCAGAGCAATAGGAGTTCCAGCACAGACTGCGACATTGGGCATTGCAGCTCTGCAAATGATTTACACTTGAGTGCAAGTGAGGATGAAGTCACAGATGCTTGTTTGGATTGACAGGTCCCAGTCGAGTGAGCCCCACACACGCTTGCCATGCAGCTACAATTGGCCTCTGCACCAACACTTCTGATCAGAGGTCACTCCCAAAAATGTTTGCCTGGGGAAAGTGATCTCATCCTTTGTTTAGCTTTGAAGGGCTTTTCAGCTGACTTTCTGTCATTGCCTTTGCTTTCCCACAGCCCATGATAACTGTGAAATTGGCTTTACCGGGGCATTGGGTCTAAAACAAGCTGTATGATCGTGAATACAATAACACTGGCGTTTATCACATGTGCGACACACAGCTGTAAGCAATAGGCATTGATAAGTCCCACAACATCTGCATTGTACTGCTTATGCATAGCCACACTGGTTTAAATAGAGAAATGCCCCTCAAATTTATAATAATGAGCTATAATGAGCTTCCATTAAAAAATATATATATATTGTTGTGAATAAAAAAATTCAGCGCCACCTTGTTGAAGTCCTATAGTGGTACTGTATTCTACAAAATGTGTTTCACCTTGCCCTTGCTGACAACATTCAAGAACCTCAGAAATGATGTGAACATTAACTCAGTGCTCTTGTCTCACTTTTATATTCTTCAAAACTTCATGCCAATCTGTGTTATTGCTCAAAGTACCATTGGAAAACTTGTGATTGCAGCAGAATCATTATGATTGTCCACTGCCAGATGCATGTGCTTTGTTGGGCTTCCCAAAAGTGAACTGAGTTGCTGGAGGAGATCAAGAACAATTGCTCTGGTCAAGTGAAATTGACTGATGATCCAATTATCACCTTCTTCAAAGTTTCCTGCAGTCCTTAACTTGATTATATGGGGCAAGATCAGTCACAGTCTGTGGTCCTCCCAGTCATTCTTTAGATGTGCTGTTTGTACATGATTTTATATTTCTCTTAATACAATTTGCACCAAAATATACAGTACTGAAACCCACGCATCTCGAATGTGCATATGCATTTGTCGACGGTGCATATCTCCAGCTGCACATGTTCCTAGTAGTGAAAAGTCATGTTGTGCAGTTGTTGTTGAAAATGGGTATCTTGATCGAGGAAAAAGTATTCATAGCTGAGTGTTATTTCCGCTCATATGGAAGTGGTCGTAAATAGGGGCCGAGTTTGAAAAAGGTGGCAGAAAAATTCCTTCCCATACCCTGTCCCATTCTCCTGATCCTACACCATCTGTTAAAGGAGAGTGTGTTCAATGGTGAAGATCTGCCAAGAACTGTGCCTACATTACGCAAGCAAATTGTCGCAATCAAATTGTCTCCTTTGCAGGAGTCTACAGTAACTTTTGTTCCAGGAATCAGGGTTGAGAATCTGCATGAATGATATCAGCACTGTCTACAGCGAGGTGGTGCACACACACTTACAACACATGCTAAATTAACATGCTAATAGTGTTCAGGAGAAATAAACTCACAGATAAGAATAAGGTAATATTGTTCGTCTTTTTATTTCAATACTGTATATTTTGGTGAATACTGTATTTCTTCCTTTATGTCAACCCATAAAAATTCTTTTCTACCACTAGAGGTATCTGCATACACATGGTCTTTATGTACAGTACAAGAAAACATTGATAAATTAGAAACGAAGTCTATGAAACATGCATATGCATGAGTTGTGCACAAACCCACGTGCATGCATGGTTGATAAATGATATGTATAGTCTGCATACTGGTGTAGACCATGATCATTTTAATTTGTGGCAATGGATGAAGCAAAGTTCATGCATTCAAAGGTCCTGACTACGTCATCTACAGGATTTTTTCCCCCCTCTGGCTAGTTCTATGAAATGTTATATATAACTTAAAAATCAAAAACTGGCACGTTCGATTTATGGAAACTGGAGTCTCAAAACACTTTCTAAACCTGGAAATAAGCTACCGAGATAAATCAGGTGTCTCTGACCAGAGTGATCATTAAAAACACATCAGGAACGCAGGATTACAGTCCTCCTGAACATTCAGACCTCGTTGTAAGGAGACTGTGAAGGTTGAATGAAGGATTAAGTTTACAGTGGTACGTGTTAATGATGGCTCTTGAGGGGGACGTATAGTTAAGAGGGTGTCTAAAGCTCGTAGCTTGTTAAAGTTTGCAGTGAAAGAACATGCCTTTGTGGTTGGCCAGAGAGAAACCACATTGTTGCTCAAGTGGTTCTCCACCTTGTTGCTCATATTCTCCATTTTCTCTGTCATGTCCACCCTCTTCCAGTGTCACTTCATCAGTCTGTTTTCTGAGCTGCCCTCCTAAGAGTAATCAGCCAAAGCTGTGGAAAAACATGCATATCGAACAGCAGGGGTGTTTCTCTGGGATATGTCCTTTAATGAAAAGTGTCGTGCAAGACAATATCAATACAGTTGGGCAAAAATATAAGAAAGTAATAAATTATGTAATAGATCACGGTCTATAGCTACTGTTTATCTACAGGACAATCCTGAATCCGTGCTATTCATTAGAATAGTTCCCTCTTGTTGCCCACTATGAGAAACATACGGTATTTGCAAGTCTTTAGATGTCACATCTAAATGAATGAATCAAAACTAAACCAACAGCATGCCTGGATTTGTTTAGACTCCAGTAATTTGTATATTAATCACCGCTTACTAATTAGAAGCAATGGGCTATAGTTAGTTTGTCACCATGTTCACATCTGGTACTAACATTTTGCTTGGACGATGGGTCGAACATGGCTTTTAGAGGTGGTTAGAGATGGAACAGGCCACCTAACTTGTGCAATGTGAACACTTCCAGGTTGCAGTTTGTCCTCTACCACACTGAAGGACTGCCTAGTCAACAGCATCATGGAGTCTCATCAGACCTTACTGTATCACATTACATTAGAATTCAAGGTGTATGGCAACTGTAGTTAAATTTTTAATACAGAGTATAAATGAAGCATATGAAGTCTATGGGAGGCGGCATGGTAGTGTAGTGGTTAGCCATGTCGCCTTGCACCTCCAGGTTCTGTGTGCATGGAGTTTGAATCTTCTCTTTCCGTGCTTGGTGGGTTTCCTCCGGGTACGCCGGTTTCCTCCCACAGTCCAAACACATGCAGGTTAGGCTAATTGGCGTTTCCAAATTGCCCATAGTGTGTGTGCCCTGTGATGGTTTGGCACCCTGTCCAGCCTTGTGCCCTAAGTCTCCTGGGATATACTCCAGGCCCCCCGCGACCCTGAATACAGGATAAAGCGGTATAGACGGTGAGTGTAATCAGGTATATGTCCACTGTAGTTTAATTTAAATACAAAGTATAAATAAAGCTTATGAAGTCTAAGGGAGGCGGCATGGTGATGTAGTGGTTAGCACCTTGCACCTCACCTTGCGCCAAGGTCGTGGGTATTATTCCCACCTTCGGGTCTGTGTGCATGGAGTTTTTCTTCTTCTCCCTGTGTTTAGTGGGTTTCCTCTGGGTGTTCCAGTTTCTTCCCACAGTCCAAAGACATGAAGATTAGGTTAACGTTCTGAAATTGTCTGTAGTGTGTGTGTGTGTGTGTGTTTGTGTGCACCCTGCAATTGAAGGTGCCTTTAGTCTCCTTGAAGAGGCTCCAGGCCCCCCTGCAACCCTGTACCCAAGATAATCAGTATAGATGGATGAATGAATAAATGAATGAAAGACTATAGAATTCATGTAGGAAGGATTAATCAAGAGTTTGCTAATGAATTCCATAATTCCTTAGACTTTCTCGTCCTTTCACATTAAAGCAGGCCAACAGCATATAAGGCCACAGAAGCAGCATATGACTTTAAACAAGGCCACTTTTCGCAACAAAATGACTAGCAGCTCTTTAGCCAATTAACTGGCACCTGGTTACCATTAACACTACCACATGTACTTGATGAGTGTAACACTGCCCAACATCAGTGCACATATTGTAAACACGTATGAACATCTATAATGATGTAAATACAGCATGTTTATAAATTTTGTTTGAGGTTGTGTATGTGAATGAAACGTACACAATCAGTGACATCGGCAGGTTTATCATGCAGCAGCTGTGATCACTACTCAAGTAGGAGGAAGCACATGGTTCATACCTTAATTGCCAGTTATATGCATTAATGGTTATGTGAGCAAACTCATGCAAACTAGTTGTCTCTGTGATTCGATGTTCCTTTCTCTTCATTTTGGTAAGTGCACTCTGGTGTGGTAATTCCTTTAGCTTCATGTTCTGGATATTTCAAAGTCCCCTGAAGCTACGAGGATAGTTGTATAGTTGTTATGGTTTTGATATCCAGGACATAAATAAAGAGCTGGTCAAATAAAGAACAGATGCAAAGGAAGAGATCATGTTTGGGGTACTGCATGTGTGTGTGTGTGTGCGCGCGTGTGTGTGTGTAGTGAGTCTGATAGAGAGAGAGAGAGAAAGAGAGAGAGATGCAGATGTTAAATGTGATGGTAATTTTTTATCATGTTTGTGGAAACTATTCCTTTAAGAAGGTGTCCTCTCAGATAAATTAGAATTTTTTTTATCATTACAAGTTTTTGCATGTGTTTGTAAAATCATCATATGAACCTCATTCATTCATCCTGCATATATTGTGAAAGATGAATCTGAATAATTTCAAGAAAATAGATATGAACATGGTGTGTGTGGGCGGGATGGGGGGGGTTTAGGGTGGGGGGCTGATGACATGTGAAACTCAACACAGAGCGCAACCTGAGTTCAGGATTGAATCAGGTACCCTGGAGATGAGACGTGGCAAGTCTACATGCTGCTTCATCTAAACTTAAACTCTACAATGTACTAATACATACTTTGAGACTCTGGTCCATGAGACTCTGGTCCATGTTGATGTAGATGCATCATGCAATTCATGCAGATTTTTCAGACGCACTTTCTTGCTGTGAATCTCCCATTCAACCACATGCCAAAGGTGTTTTATTGGACTGACATCTGTGACTGGGCACTGAAGAGCACTGAACTTATTGCTGTGTTCATGAAACCAATTTGCATTATCATGCTGGAAATAACCATTAGAAGATGGAAAATTGTGGCCATGAAGGAATGCACATTGAACAATCCTCAAAGAGCCTGTGGCATTCACATGGCGATTAACTGGTATTAACATGCCTAAGGTGTGCCAAAATAAACACAATTACACCACCTCCACCAGCCTGAACTGGTGACACAAGGTAAGTTGGCTAACTCTATGACCCAATTGCTCCCAAGTGTTGCTGCTATTTTAAGTAAGTTCAACCATATTTATTGAAGTACTCCAAAAAACTTTAGTGTTCACAAAATGTTCACATAAATTTTATTAATGCCACAGTGGCACTTAAATCATAAATCTGAGTGGTCAGAGAGCTGATTCATTTTCATCTGTGACTGGTTAGCCAGTAACTTTAATATTAATGTGAAGGACTTTTTAGCTCTCATTTTCTCATTTCTCATGTTCAGTCCAGTCCCTGTACTTGACCAGTTTCACAGGAATGTTTTTTGTTTGTTTGTTAAGACACACAGTGATCTATGAATAATTCAAGCATGAAAGATATCTAATTGAAGTCATATAACCAGTGAGAAACAGATGTAAATGATGACAGATGATTATGCCGGTGATTAGTATATTGGTGATGCTGAGTGGTTGAAACAGACGAGAGGGGAAATGAGCTTGCTGCTGAGGTCGTTACATAAACAACTCATTTTTAAATAGTATCCTTTGACACTTTGCATCCTGTTACAGTAAAAAAGTTCCCATTTCTTTAATTTAATCTACATCATTTCATTTAATTCAATATGAAGAAATGAGGGGATCAAGATTTTACATTTATAACCCTGGAATATGCCTGTGCTATCATGGAAGACTCATACTAATGTGATAACCTGGTCATTCGGGCCATCAGCTGACTTAATTTTATTGCCACATAATCTTGCTTAGGAATATGCATATGGAAATGCTCTTACTTTCACTATTAAACATAGCTATAGTTGTTAATGTGTTTACCATGCAACTTCATCAAGCGTTTAAACGATCCCCCTTCATGAATTTTTCTGACCACACTTCTTTCCCGAAATTGACAGTTTGGGACTATTCTTCCTGGTTTGATGATGTATAGCAGGGCTCTAAAGAAGAGACTGGTTTGTTGTTTTTTTTTGCTTGATGCAGCCCAATAATTCAACCAGGCCAGGCGGTTAATATATATATATATATATATATATATATATATATATATATTGTATAATGTGTGTGTGTGTCTTTCTTAGCTTCTGATCAAAGTTGTGCCATCAGTATACAGTAAAAGCCAGTGGACATTGTCTGTTCCATATGTGTGCCTTTCTGAATATGCTGTAGATATTCCCTGTTGCTTTGAATCCCTCTACAGTAGGGGGTAACGCAAACAGAAACCCATCACCCCCCACTCTCTCTGGTTTTGGTTGGAGGTATCAGCCACCCACAGTGCTGCACGCTCACACCCCTTTCTGCCCATTGGCTGAGTTTTTCTAGCAGTCTGTGATGGCTGACACTATAATGCATTTTCAGGCTCCTGGGAAAAGGCCTCTGTAGTCTTAGTGCAGAAATCCTGTAATACTACTGCTAAGACTTGGCAAGTGGAAAGTTACCCCTGAGTGCAGACTCTTGAGTTAGTCTCAGTCAGCATCAGTTAAATAAGATCACTGACAATGTTGCTTGCTATTACAATAGTAGATAAGAGATGAGAAATGGGTCCACTGTGTATCACTGTGTATGTGTATGTGTGTGTGAGGGAGGGAGAGAGAGAGAGAGAGAGAGAGAGAGAAGGAGATGCAAAGGATGTTGAAAAAATGTGCATAAAAATCAAGAAAGAAGGCAATTTATATAATTAGAGTTAATGCTTTAAAATACATTTGAAGCAATCATTCTATTTTATGTATTTGCTGTGATAAGTCAAACAAGTCATAATGAAAAACATTCATTGCATTTGTGTTGATGCTTGCAATCAAGCAGTTACACACATCATTGGGATCTCCAGGAAGAGTTGGAGAATTCTGAGAACCTTGCCATCTGCCGCTCGGCAGTGCTACCTCGAGGCCGCTTTTCCATGAACACCAAGCAGAAATCCTACCACTGTGAGCTGACAACAGAGAGCAGAGAGCCAAAATCAACAGACTCGGTGATACTGTGTGCGTTTATGTGTGTGCGCGTTGTATGTGTGTGTTTAATGGTAGCTTTCC
Source organism: Clarias laeviceps (assembly GCA_030014305.1). Classification (NCBI taxonomy): domain Eukaryota; kingdom Metazoa; phylum Chordata; class Actinopteri; order Siluriformes; family Clariidae; genus Clarias; species Clarias laeviceps. The sequence continues at coordinate 12,249,064 of JAQMYJ010000033.1, forward strand.
AAAATCCTTACAAATAAAGCCTCATTTTAATGGATCTTTTTTTTTTTTTTTTTTCCTTTAAATCCACCCTAATCATAGATAATTGAACAAAATTTGGTTCCAATGCCAAACAAGACAAAATACCTCAGTGTAAAGAAAAGTGTAGACATGAAACATGTTTGTTTTTGCAAAAGAGGACTTACGCCACTCTACCATATGCTACAAATAAAGAGCCTAAGAAGTGCAATGATATATTAACAATATATATTTAAAGGCTGTGCAGTTTTGTAAACTCTACAAGCTTGAAGTGATATTGCTTGCTCCTGAACAGCATGAACATCACCAGGGAAATGACCCAACCTGCACGTCTGTCTGGAGTTTTCATTCCAAATAAATGCAGCTTCCATTCTAAGTGTGTGTGTGTGTGTGTGTAATCTGGAAGAGAAATAAAGTACTACAAAATTTTGAACACCCCTGGCCAAATGAAATTTTTTTATACTAATAATGGCATGTGCAAGATTTGAACAATCTTCCAGCTGTAAAGTCACAGGAATTATTTAACTTGTTCGGCCTTCACTAGACTCCTTGCTCAGGTCAAGAATGATCATTAAGAATCTACACTTAACGACCATGGCCTCTATGCAGCTGACTGACAATTTGAAAACTAATTTATCATCACTTCAAAGCAAAGGAAGGCTATAAAAGATGTCAAAGAGCTTCCAAGACAGGGAAAATCAAGAAAAGTCTGCAGCAAGGTTTCAGGCATGCATTTGCTCTTTTAAATGCCCATTTTAGCATCTCAATGGGATTAAGGTTTGAACTTTGATTTGGCCATTTCGACACCTTGAACTCCTTTCTTCAACAGTCATTCAGACGTTGATTTGCTGTTCTGCTTGAGCTCATTGTCTGGTTGTATGATTTAATTTTGATTTTGTCTCACCTCACATCTGTCTCAAGTACATTCTGTATTAAATTCTGTCCCTAACTTGGTCATATCATTCCAAGGAATATTGTTCTAAAACTTTTTGAGGCTTGCTCAAACGCAGTTTTGCAAACCTGTCATTTATTTGGAGAGGAAGAGATGTTTCCTAGCCACCCTTCTATGAAACCCACACTTGTTTAGTGTTTTTCCGATAGTGCTGTCATGGAAATACAGATTACTGCAGATCACATGATGTGGCTCTAGATTTGTTTTTAAATTTTTGAGTATTAAATGGTCTGACCTTGGATGAGTTTGCAGGTACTGTATATCCAATTCTTGGAAAGATTGGTATCCATTTGTGAATACACCAGACAATTGTGGATTTCGACCTGTATGGAAGTTGACTTCCATTGCGAATTTCAATTTGTCTTAAAACCCTTACCAAGTTAAATATCAGATATCAGAAACTACTTCTTCTCTGAGGTTTCTCCTTCCTTTATCCATTCTCCTTAGCGTGATGTAGACACACACCTGAATGCCCTAGAACACTAAATTGGAAGATATACTTTTTTCTTCCCATGACTGGATGAATATATATTTTGTGAATATAGTGCCAGTTGAAAATTAAATTATGACAGAACGAATATGGAATTATGTAGTCATCAAAATTCTGATAACCTAGAATATGTTTTATATTTTCGATTCTTAAAAGTAACCACCTTTTGCTTTGATTACAGCTTTCCTTACTCTTGGCATTCCCTCAGGCACCCTCATGAGGTTGTCACCTATCTTGAAAGACCCATCCTGGTGCCCCGTTTCTGGTTGTCGCATGGATGCCCCGTGTGGTCTGATTGGGATGCGTGTGGTGACTGGGGACGGTTCCACTTTACTATGAAGACAGTCCTGGCCTCGGCTGATGCAGACATCTGTTCTTGGAGGACTTTTGACTGTAGTTGCTCAGTAATTCCGGACTTGAATTTACAGTCTACCTGAGGCTCTGATAACAAACTGAACTCCACATTAACTAAAGACATCAACTGTTATACTGAACTTCCAGCCTCTTAACACACAGTATGACTGCAGATCAATCCCTGCTATCTGATAACACCCAAATGAGGATGGGTTCCCTGTTGAGTCCGGTTCCTCTCAAGGTTTCTTCCTGTTGTCATCTCAGGGAGTTTTTCCTTGCCACCAGCGCCCTCGGCTTGATCAATCATTTACATTTTTCACATTTCATACAAATTTCCATAATTTGTCTTTTGATTGCGTAAAGCTGCTTTGCGACAATGACAATTGTTAAAAGCGCTATACAAATAAAATTGAATTGAATTGAATTGAACTAAGAGCAAACAGGATGGCATGCTGCTGCAAAATGCTTTAGTAGCCATGCTAGTTAAGTATGCCCTGAGTTTTGATAAAGTCACCAACAGTGTCACCAGCAAAGCACCACCACACCATCACACCAACTCCTCCATGCTTCACAATGGGAAGCTCACATTTAGGAACCATCTAGCCATCATCTCTATGTCTAATAAAGACATGGAGGTAAAAAAAATCTCAAATTTGGAATTATCAGACCAAAGGACAGTTTTTCATTGATACAGTGTTCATTCCTTGTAATACTTGCCTAAGCAAGTCTCTTCTTTATTGTTGTTCTTCTGAAGTAATAATTTCCTTGCTGCAATTCGACCATGAAGGCCTGACTCATGAACAGTGGATGTTGTAATATTCCTGCCACTTGAATGGTGAGAAGCATCTATGTGCTGTAAATTGGCGGTTTCTTAAGAGGGTTATTGTAATAAACTTATCCTCTGAAGCAAAGGTAACTCTTGGTCTTTCTTTTCTGGGAAATTTGATAGATTTGGCCGACTGCACTTGGGGATACATTCAAAGTACTTTAGATTTTTTTGGATTGACTGACCTTCATTTGTTGAAGTAATGATGGCCTGTCTTTTCTCTTTACTTCATTGAGTGTTTTTTTTTTCTTTTGCCATAATATGGATTTGGACAGAAGTTACAGTAGCACTGATAGGCTATTGATTCTGAACTCACCCTTCATCTGCACAGGATAACTCATGGTCTAAAGCACATTAAGAAGTGAAGAAATGTCACAAATGAACTCTTGACACCTATGAACTGAAAACTATTCCAGGTACCTCATGAATCTGATGAGAAAATGGCAGGCTGTCAATTCAATTCAATTCAATTCAATTTTATTTGTACAGCGCTTTTCACAATTGTCATTGTCGCAACGCAGCTTTACACAATCAAAAGAATTATTGTTGTTGAATTAAGTTTGTATGGAATATGAATGTGTATGAATCAAAATGGTCAGATAGTCCCTGGTGATCAAGCCGAGGGCGACAGTGGCAAGGAAAAACTCCCTGAGATGG
>JAQMYJ010000033.1:12252457-12278205 GCA_030014305.1 Clarias laeviceps
TTCCAGTCCTGAACTATCGAACTGTCAAGTCCTCAGAGAAACAGCTGTCAACACCAGTCGAGGCCAGAACCGTCTTCATGGTAGAGTGAAACTGTCCCCAGATGCCAGACGCATCCCAAGGAGACACACGAGGCATCCATGTGACGAGATCTCCAACCAGAGATGTCAAAGTTAAATGTGTTTACTTTGGAAAATCGAAAAAAAATCAAGCATGTACTGTGTTGTTCAACACTTTTTTTAACTTTCCCATACATTCTATATTCTTTCATAGTTTGGATTTATTGAAAAAAAAAAAAATTAAAGAGACGGTGTGGCCAAACATTTGCCTAGTAGCATATGTATGTATGTATGTATGTATGAATTATAGATGAAACAGATCACAACTAAATAATAGCAAATAAATCTATTTTATTTATACACTTGTATGCAGTTATCAGTCAATCACGTGGCAGCATCTCAGTACAAACCCCATCACCTGCAAGTTGCCACCATTGGGCCCCTGAGCAAGGCCCTTAACCTTCAACCGCTCAGATATATAATGAGATAAAAATGTAAGTCACTCCGGATATGGCCGTAGTGTAAATGTAATGTTGTTTAAGATGACCTTATGTTTTCTTGCTGAAAGTGCTTCTGTGACAGGTTTTGAATGCGGGTTTTGGCATGTACAGTAGCTGCTCTCTCCTCAGTACTGTGGACCATACCGACCTACTCTTACTGTACACATGCTGCAACTGACAGTATAGTAATTGGTTATTAGACCACCTGAGATGTGGAGTGATACATATAGTTAAACATACCAGTGCTGTTACCGGCAATTATCCACACTTGTGAAATGCTTTACCTCTAATCAGATTACTCGGTCGGAACTAACTGTATTATGTTGATTAATTCGATTTTTTGATTAAACCAAATTAAATGAACTCTGAAAGTCTAAACTTCAATTATATTTTAATTGTTTCATTTCGGTTTCATTGTGGTGGTGTACCGACTGTCCAAATGCCTATGGATCTCACTTTATAAGAAAAATTACAATGGAATACATTAGAGAAAAATCAGCATTTGGGTAATTTCAGATAATTAGAGGCAGGATGCAAGTACATACAGTATACTTAATGTGCTAATCCAGGAGTCCAGGAGAAGTTTATAGCAGCAGTCAGAGCACAGGCAGGCAAAACAAACAAGCATAATACATAGATAAACATGATGATAAAGAAACATGATAATAAACAGACAAACCTGACCATAAACAAACATGATCAGAAACAGAAATATTGGCTTGTCTAAACACAGAAATCAAGGAACAATCCTCAACGAAAATAACAAAGCAAATTGCATTATATGACTTTGCAAGTACAAAACACACACATACACATAGGGGAGGGCTAGATAAACTAATCAGGAGCTGAACAGAGAACACAGGACAGGGCTAGAGACAAGACTAGGATCCAAACAAGGACACATGTCAAAACAAAACCACATGACGGATTTAAAACAAAAAGAGAACAGCCCGTGCAGCACTTTGGGCCATATTGTGCAATGAATGGGGATCAGTCACAATTGCACCAAATCTTCCAATTTATTGCTAGTCAATTTCCATCCTGCAAGAGATCCAAAATACAGGCGATCCAAATGACAGAAATGGAACCGTTTTGATGTTGTAGGACATCCACATCAAGGTTTGACAAGTCTGGTTTTCTAAATAACTTTTCTGCTTACCACCGTTGCGCATATTTGTCTTACTATAGACTTCCTGTCAGCTGAAACCAGTCCGCTCATTTTCCTTTGATCTCTCTCTTCGACAAGGTGTTTTAGCTTGCAGACCTTCTGCTCTCAGGATGTTTTTGTTTCTTTGTGCCATTCTGTATAAACTCAAAAGACTGTTGTGTGTGAAATTCCCAGGGGATCAGCAGTTTCTGAAATACTCAGCCCATCTGGTAACAGCAACCATGCCATGGATAGAGTCAGAGATATCACACTTTCCCCCATTCTGCCGTTTGATGGGGTCATTAAACGAAACTTTTAACCTGTACCTCCTGGACCATATGCATTATGCTTCTGCTACGTCATGGCTAATTAGATAAAATGTATAAATCCGCAGGTGTACAGGAGTTCCTATTAAAAATGAATGGTAAGTGTATCTTATGTTGACCCTCTACTGACCCTATTAAAATATCCACTTTATCACCTTTTCACTTTATACATATTGAAGTCAGTTGAGTGTGTGTATGTTGAGGTCGATGGAGGTTGACATAGGAACCAAGTGTGATTAAACCAACACTAAACCTATTCTTAGAGACTGTGTCACTGTTGATTTTGGCAGTGTAAGATGACATGCAGTGTGTAGGAGTCCAAATGTTAGAAAAACTTCTAGTCAGTAAACTATCAGCTACATAGTGTATTCAGTAGTTCAAACCCACCTTAATGTAAATATTGTGCTTAGACAAAATTCAGAGGAGGGCTATTGGGTCTCCAACCAGGCATACAAGTAAAAAATAATACACTGTCTTAAACATGTGGAAGCATATATGCATTCATAAATTATGTATAAACCAATAATGCTACAGTTTCAGTACATGATTGATACTGATATTCTTGTTGACTGTAAAAAATCGTACCATTAAATTCACAATGCAGTTTATCTTAATTGAAATACTATAATACATTTACATGGTATTACTGTTTTAACTGTTTTTTACAGTGTACATTAAATACTGTAAATGTTCAGTGTATTACCTAAAAAAACTAAGAAAAAGTACAAATAATAAATCAACCAATTAAACTAATAAATGAAACAATACACCTCATCAACTCATTTGGCTGATGTTTTCATCCAGAACCAGATTATTATTCCAGTGGTGCTAAAAGTCCCAAAATATCCTTGAATTTGGCAATCTCTTACAACTTCCAGTTAGTGATAATGATTGACTCCAGCTGGTTGTTTCTCCGTGCCAACATAAAAAGGGTTAGTTTGGCAGCACTTTTTAAATTGACCAACATTCAGTACAATAGGAAACTCCAAGGAGTTCAGTGCAGATCTAAGAAAGAAGATGGTGCAGTGTCCCTTGGAGCTGTTTCTACACAACTGCAAATTCCAAGATCAGTGCAAACAAATGTATGTAAGTTTTTGTAAGGTGACTATTTTGCCAAGGTCTGGAAGAAATCACCCTCAGCTGACAGGAAATTGGTTCAGATGGTCAGGAACAACCCAGGAACCACCAAAGCACAGGCCTGCCATAAACTGGAAGCTGCTGGAACACCAGTGTCACTGTCTGAAGTCAAGAGAGAGTTACAGTACATCACCATGGAATGAAAGGCTACCATCAAAGAAAGCCCCTGCTCCAAATTATTTAATCTTGATTAAAGTTTGCAGCTGAACACCTTAAAAAAGAAAAACTTTTTGGAGGACATTTCTGATCAAAGGTATGTTTGGAGGAGTAAAGATGCATTCGACCTTATGTATCAATCATTAAACATGGTGGTGGTAGCATAAGGCTTTTAAAGGCTGCTATACTAGTATAACTGGTACATTTTAATGGCACAAATTTCATGGACTAATGAAGCCGTAGACCTCGATAGAATTCAATGATTTAATATTGCAAACATGGGGATGTTGACATGAATGAATGCTCCAACTAGACAATGTCCCCAAACACACATCAAAGCTGGCTGTGGAATGAATAAAACAGGCTACTTTTAAGCTTTTGCAGCCTCGACTCTATCAAAAGAAGTTGTGGACAGTGCTTAAAAGCCAGGTTGGTGCCAGGAACTCAACAAATTTAAACAAACACGACTAATTCTGCCAAGAAGAGTGATCAAACATCCTACTAGAATTCTTTTAAAGTTTATTGTTATATGCACAGTAAACCAGGGACACTTTTACACTGTACAGTCTACTTATTATTAATAACAATAATGACAAGGATAAATTGAAATTTGCTACAAATAATAATATAAGGAAGTATAATTGTACAATAACAGAGACAGACATTGTCAGATTCTATAATTAAACAATATCACGCAAGAGATAGTGCTGTTGTGCTGAATATCAGCATGGGATGGAAAGTTTTCAACTCTTACCACTACTACATAGCCAAAAGGTGAGGAGAATAAACCATGGAAGTGGTTGACAGTATAAATCTCTCAAGTTTCTCTTTATAATTCTACATATTCTGGTAGTTAATTCCAACCGAGTAAAAATAATTAACAAAAAAGCATAAAAAATAAATTGTTGTTAATAAACGGTGTTTATGGAATTGTTGCTTGAAAGTAGTATCACAATAGAGGTCATGCTGTTGTGCCGAATATCAGCATGCCAGTGATGCCTTTGGCACTCGGACTGCACCCTCATGTCTCTACAGTCGTGCTGATATTGAGCACAACAGCACTCCTTCTCATGTGATATTATTTAATTATAGAGCGGTGTTACAAGATGGTGAGAATGCTCTTGATGGTACCCTGTATAAGTTCTTGAGAGCTTTGGCTGACATGCCAAATTACATTAGCCCTCTCAAGAAGTACAGATGTTGTTGGGACTTCCTAACGAGATTGTGTGTGTCACCAGGAGATATCTTCACTCATGTCAACACTGATGTTCATCCTCTCCGGTTTATTCTCACCTATGTCCAGAGATGTGTCCTGTTAACTTCTCTTTCATAGGTCTACAATCATCTCCTTTGGGATTATTGGCAATTAGGGAGATATTATTCCCTTGTATATCCTGTCTTGTGACCCCCTAGTGTTCAGTCTAATAACTGTAGCATCATCTACAAATTTCATGATGCTGGGGAATCAACACATTCGAATTTGAAGGGAAACTGGGTTGGTGTTATTAATTATTTCATTCATTAATTCATTGTCCATACCACTTATCCCTTGTAAGGTCACAGGAGGCCTGTAAACTATCTCAGGGATCCTAGAGCATATGACAGGATGTGGTGCCAACCCACACACTCTCACACCCAGTCATACACTACGAGAAATTTGGAAATGCCAGTTCGCTTTCACGGAATGTCTTTATTCTGTGGGAGGACATGCAAATTCCACACACAGAGAGCGGAGACAGGATTCTAACGCCCAAACCTGTAGGTACTGTAGATACAGCTTTTTTTTTTTCCAGAAGACCACAATGTGTCATATTCAATGTGTCATCTAGAACCATTAACCGTAGAAAGAACATCTTTGGGGAAGAATCACAATCAATGGAGGAATGCATGATGTGTAGAGTTCGATGTGGAAACATGACTCTAATAAGATGACACAGATAGCAACCCTATAAAAGGATGACAATCATGAAAACAAAATAATGGAATTCAATTACTGAGCTAATCTATTCATTTTCTGTTGCTTGGTAAGTTGTTACTTTTACAAAATTGCTCTTATCAGATGATGACTACATTGTTGTGTTTAGGTGTCATTTCCTCTCATTTATTTAATAATTCCAGCATATTTTTTCATTAGCTTTTAAATCAGTTTTTTAAACCATTGACTTGGCCTTCACCAACTGTAAGTCAGTACTGAAAACAAAGAGTGTAAGTGAATACCAAAAATAAAGGAATGTGATAACAGATTTGTTTTGTTTGGCTTCTTGGAATATGTTGAAAATAAAGTTCAGGGTCTGTAGAGAATAACTTACTTCTGTTACAGAGGCACTTCCACTCTCTGGGATGCCTGTCATGCGCAGTGGGTAGATATGAATCCCCCGTCCACAATAACATATTTGAGCAAAAAGTCTTTATTTTAGGCTGACCCTGTATTTGACAGCACTCCTGGGAGTAATAATGTAGGTAGCACATTTTACTTCTGAGCCACCATGAACACAGTGTAAACAGTCTCTCTGGGAAGCGTGTCAAAAACCCCTGACCTCATTGGAAAGTGTGATATTCCTTTTACATTAAACATTAAATTAAACGAGAAATCTCCATAACTACCCTGTTTTATTATTACTGAATATACCTACATTGCCTGTTGGTACAGCTTAACAACTTGATCATTTATGATTGATTATACTCATGTAATGAAATCAGGGAATGGATTTATAATGCATATTGAAATTCGTCATTACATTACCATTAACATTGTTTTATAATCCAGATAAGTAGTCATATGTTTTTTCTGTATTCATTTGTGGAAAACCGAATGGGTCTTACGTAATGCAAAAGTGATGACCAGAAATGGCATCTGCCGAGAGAAGAATGTTCTCTTCTCAGACCTTGACAAAGAGCTCCTGTCTCTACCACAACAGCCACACAAGGTGTCCTTGGTTTTGAAAGTGCAAACTTTTGATAGGACACTAAACCCATGGAGACTCCACAACTGGAGTTAGAAAGTCCTTACAGATAGTGGAGTTCCCAAAGTCAGTTGATTCCTCCTTCCCCAGTCCTTTACTCATTACAGCGCTCAGCAAATCAGCTTGACTTCACTGCTACTGTATTTGTTGCTTCCTGCGAGTTTACTGCCAGGCTGCTAGAACTACCTGAGCATCCCATATATCTCTGTGCTATCACACTTCTTACTTGTTCTCCCTGATCTCCTTCGGGTACTCCGATTTTCCCCCACAGTATAAACGAAATGCGATTAGACTAATTGGCGCTCCCAAATCACCCGTAGTGTGTAAATAAGCATGTGAATGTGTGTGTGCCCTGCGATGGATTGGCACCCCATCCAGAGTGTACCCCCTCCTCGTGCCCTAAGTCTAATGAGAGCTCGAGACCCCCTCTGTATACAGGATAAAGCATTATAGACGATGCAATGATGATTCATATACAGTAGTGCATGTGATTTGAATACATTTTGACTAAAGTTACTTATAAACTAAAGGTATGGATCAGAGTACTCCTTCAAAAATAGAAAAAATAATCAATGCTAAATGACATCTGTGAATGAAAGCCGAAAGAGATATTCTTGCCAGGTAAGTTCACAGTAATATTAGTCAGTGATCATATTCTCACTGAACTTTCTCAATCTCACTCCCTCATCTGTTCTGGCAAAAAGAATCGCCTGGTCCAGAGACAGATGTTTTTAATTGTGCTACGCGTCTCTAGAAAAATAAAAACTGGCACCATCTTTGTGGAGGAAAACTGATACTGTGCTTGTCTCTAATAAAACATCACTCCAAACAAAGCAGCAGGTATTAAAAGCGTCCTTACTGTACATCTGCACAGAAGAAGAAATGGCCCAGAAATAAATAATAAAGAAACATTCACCACTTTCAAGTTCATTAATTTTACCTGGTTTTATTATGCCAGTCAGCTTAACTTACATTTACTTATATTTAGGCAAAATGTGTAATCCTATACCATAACTGAAAAACTAGCGGTTAGATTTGTTTTTCTAGGATAGCCTGGAAACCATGACACATGATGGATCTTCTCATGGATCTTCTAATTTTTGCATTGTCTCTGCTTTTATTTCTAGGATTTGCCATCTTTATACAGTTCAAACTAAAAAGACTAGTAAAGACTGTAACAGAGTTCACTGAGACAGCTCACCAGTAAAGGATAGTATTTTCCCAGGCATATGTGTCCTGTTCACCTCTTCAGGTCCATTCTTTCTCCTGGAGTTTGCAATACTGGCGGGTTTATCATCATAAGTTGCCGGAACACCCTGGAAAGATTTTTCTCTTATCAGTCTGATTCACACACACAACTTCCTGTGACCACAATTCTAACGTCAAGATTTCTATTTATTCCACATATCGAGATGAACACATCCTTTTCGCTGGAATTATGCTTTATAAGGAACAAAACTATGCTTTTATACACACTAGAGGGTGTCCAGACATCCTGTTTTGCTGGATGTTTATTTTTTTTAGGTTTAAAGTATTTGCCAAGCCCGATTCTTCCAGGAACTTGTAGTCAATGTAGTGTGTGTACTGTACAGTAAGTGATAATTATGACAGATCACCAAAAGGCAATATGGATTGGATTTTTGATTTTTTTAAGTTAGCACCCATGATTTTGCTCTGGTTCAGGTAGTGAAAGCGCTTAGGTTGTTGATTTGGGGATCTAAGGATCCAGGTTCGTGCCCTGTTGTCGGTGGGTACAACCCAACCACAGCATGCAGTGCAGGTCCCAATCTCAGGTTAGAAAATATAGGAGGGTTGTGCCAAAATTGTGAAAAATCTTGAGAGAAACCAGACTTAACAGGGAACCCAACCTCATTTGGGTGATAACAGATAACCTGGGATTGTTATGCAGCTGGAAGTTCAATACAACAGAAGATGTCTAAGTTAACATGAAGTCCAGTTCGGCACCAGGATGTAACCAGGATGAGTCAGACAAATGCAGCGGGCAGAGGGGGTCTGGATCACTGGGAGCTCAGGAGCAGCATGTGTAGCTCCAAACCATCACGAAGCAGAGTCCAGCTGGAGCTGGTCCTTCTCTGGATCTTCAGATGTCTTGGGATGGGTAGAAAGAGTGATAAAGAATTAGCGTAGCTGCTGTTCATGATATTAGCAACAATAGATAAGAGTGTGCATTTAGATGTACTAAAGTATGAGGTTATGGGATGAATTATGTGTATGCTAGGTTAAAGAGGTGTGTCTACCTATTCAGTCATATTCAAAAGTTAGTACTGCCTATTTTAATTCCTTTTTTTTGTAAAAATATAATAAAAATCATCTGATCTTAGCTGGTCTCAGTTTTAAGCAAATACAACTTCAAAAGTACAACATATAACTTCATCATGCCATTATTTTATCAAAAATAAAGCAAATAAGAAAAAAAACATGTGGGATTGAATAGCTTGTAGATCCACCTTTTGCAACAATAATTTGAAGTAATTGTTTCCTGTATGACTTTATCAGTCACTCACACCATTGTTGAAGAATTTTGGCCCAGTCTTCTCTACAACATTGAATCATTTCATTGAGGTTTTTGGACATTTGATTATACACAGCTCTCTTACGGTCCCACCACAGCATTTCAATTAGGTTGAGGTCTGGACTTTGACTAGGACATTCCAAACTGATGTAGATTTACGTGTGTGCTTCAGATCATTGTGCTGTTGCGTGATCCAATTTCAACCACAGATGGGCTCATATTTGCCTGTAAAATACAGAGAGGTTCATTGGTCGACTCATCGACTAGGTACCCAGCTTCTGTGGCTTCAAAACAAGGCCAAATCATCACTCCATCACCGCCATGCTTGAAAGCGGGTATGAGGTGTTTCTGCTAAAATTCTGTTTGTTTTTTGCCAAATATGGTGCTGGGCATTAAGGCCAAACAACTCCACTTTGGTCTCATTTCTCCATAGGATATTGTTCCAGAAGACTTGTGGTTTGTTCAGATGCAGTTTTGTAAACCTCAGTCATGCTTCTGTGTTCTTTTTAGACGGAAGAAGTTTCTCCTGGCAACGCTTCCTAACGTCCTTCCTAAATGTGTCGTTTCAATGTCTCTGTAAATGAATTACTGCTGAGCCCCACCCTACCAGAGAACAGCAGGACTGAGCAACATGCTGGAAGAGTGTATCTTCTTATATGAGGTCACAATATGGGGAAATAGGTCATTTGTTTGTTTAAGCTCTGGTCATTACAAAAATGTAAGGGAATATTTTTTTCTTATTTTCTGTTCGTACACACACACACACACACACACACACACACACACACTAGAGACCCATTTGAATGTCTAAAATGGCTAAAACATGCATTTTATATGAAGGTCTTTAATTCTGGTAAAGAGCTACAACTTATAAATACATTCTGGACGACTGTGTAGACTGTGTAGAACTTTTAATGTTGTGGCAACACTTTGGGACAGGCCCACATATGGCTGTGAGTGTCAGGTGTCCATATACATTTACTGCATTTTGTATTTTTATGTAATTTCCTGACATATATTTAAGGTTTATTTTAAATAAGGTGTCAAAACCTGTTACAATTTTTAAGTTTCCATGTTAAATAATTTCTGGCAGGCAACAAATAGCAAGAATCATCTCAAAATCATTTTTAAGCAAATCACTACCACAATGACATTACTATAAAGCTACCACCTTCATTTCTAACTGAACTTTCAGATAATAGTGTTAGCAAGGGCTACATATTTAGCAAAAACATTTTTTTTTCATTGTTCTTATACTCGAGGAAAATCATGTTTAAAAGGTTTGGTATCATTAATGAAACCATATGCAAATTTAAAGTCAATGCTGCTGTGAACTTTCAGCAGTTTGTGTAGTGATGCTGAGGCTCATTTGAGGAAGAATACTTGTATGACCCTTGGTCACAGCAGCTCCTGCCATTGAGGGCCAATCAATGAAATGATTCAATGTTGTAGAGAAGACTGGGCCTATATTCTTCAACAATGGTGTGAGTGACTGATAAAGTCAATCAGGAAACAAGTACTTCAAATTATTGTTGCAAAAGGTGGATCTACAAGCTATTCTATCCCACATGTTTTTTTTTTTCTTATTGGCTTTATTTTTGTTAAATAATCACATCTGGCACTGTTTATCTGAGCCAGTGATAAACAATTCAGACAACATAAAGGTGAGTCACAAGGGAGAGAGTTGGAAAGCTTGGTGTTTTAGCTAACGGCAACCCAACCAAGGTAATAAAGATCTGTCCTGAATAATCTCTCTGCTCTCTACACTTCTTAATTGCCTGTAGAGCGCAGTGACCAGACACACAGTGACCATTGAAGCTCACGGTGACTGAAATAAAGGAATGGAGAGTCAAAAATGATGCAAGCTTCAGCTTACTCACTGTTTAACCCAATGATCAAAGGGTGAAAAGATCTCTTTGATAGCCGGTACTTAATCAAGAGAGAGTCCTCCTAGAAACAGCAAGACTGTATGCAGTACACAAAACAATTGATTACAGTACACAGTGATGAATTAATGTGTAAAAATGATTTCTCATGCTCCCAGACCCACACTTTCAAATTTGGAATCCTGGAATATGTCTATACCATCAGGGAAGAAAAAAACTTTATAGATGTGATAACCTGGTTATTCTGTACATTCAGGTCGTTATTATTGCCACATAACTTTGCTGAGTTCAGACCTGACGCATCAGCCTCAGATCAGAACCCTGATCCATGACCCTGATCGAATGGTGACCAAGAACCCTGCCTCCTGAGGATTGTACGGTGCCTACTATGCATGATGGGTACTTTGCCCCATGTGCTTCACTTCTTACCCTGACACACTCATCATACATTGCTCTAAAGTATGGTCAAACTGGACTCATCAGACCACATGACCTTTCTCCATTAGCCCAAAGTTTAATCTTTATGATCATAGCAAATTTAAGTAAATTTACTTTTTTCTGATTAGTCTCACTAACAAGTGTTTTTTTATGACCACACAGTGGTTTAATTCCAATCCTGTTAGTTCTTATCACACTGTGCATTTTTCACTATTAAACATAGCCATGATTTTTACTGTCATTATTTAACATGCAACTTCAACAAGTGTTTAAGTCATCTTCATTCATGATTTTTTTAAAGAACACTTTTCTTCCACAAAGTTAAAGGTTCCGTGCAGTCCTTGCACGGTTTAATAATTGGAATCTTGGACGTTTCTTAACCCACTTCCAGTAATTTGAAATCTCCTTAATTGTTTTCTGTGCTTGATGCAGGCCAATGATTTGACCCTTCTGAATTGGTTCCCTTTTTGATTCCAAGCAGTGTATTTAATCTTACTAGCATTTTGTAAGGGTGCATCAAACTTTCCTTACTGCAACTTTTGAGAAATCACACTGATTTATGCCACATTTACAGTAGTAAAAGGGCAGTGCCTTTCATTGCGTTACCAGGAACTCTAATTCTCAGGGGTGAAAAATAATCCCTCCTCTGGGACTACCTGCGTCAGACCCCACCAGAGTATATGCGTAGCAAACACATTTCTCTGATTCATGACTAATACTCTTCGCTTCATTATTTACCATCACTGAGTCAGTCAGTCTGATTTATGTTTGGTAAGCATCAAGCTTTCCCTTTCAAGCGCAGTTGCCTGAGCTTTGCTCTGGGAATACAATGAACCCAGTCCATTCTGAACCAATTAATAGCAGGGTGGGGGTTAGTGAAACACTACAGTATAGCACATCTGCTGTCAATACAGCCACAACTGTAGTAAATTAATGCAAGCTTTCTCATGTTCTGCAGGCATTTATGTTGTTTAGAAAGATCTGAGCAGCTCCCTGCCAAGCATCAGTGAGGAACTATAGTAACTATTGCTGTAGAATATATATGTTAATCAGAGGGCATGATCAATTATATATTTATTTCTAGAGCTTAGATGATGACTGCCGAACTGAGGCTTCATAACAGTTGCACTGTAGGACTGTAGGTCCAACATGATCCATCATTTGTTCTATGAAGCCTGGGGAAATAGAGACTAGCCCATAATGCAGCTCTGAAAGTGTTTAGCTCTTTTGTTGTGTTAGGTCTCGTCATTCTAATGAGAAGCACATATTACTTTCCAGTTTTCTTTATTTCCTGATGAATTCATTTGTAAGCATCAATGTGGAGGTCCTCTCATAACTGTTGTCCTTGTACATTTTTCAACAGTTGAAGACATATTGTATTTGTTTAGTAAATTACCTTGCATGAGGTTTGAATTTCAGAGGTCCACTTTACCTTAGTCCATGGCTATTAATATGAAGTAATGAAGTTTCTTCTAATACAGACTTAGATGTCAGCTTCAGAAAAAAATTTTTTTTAGTAGAATTAATCCTTAATCTGAAGTTAATCTATGTATACTATATGTTAGTATTACATATATTAGGCAAAGAGATACTTAGTGTGGGCCATATTTTTAAAAGTCAAATGATGTTACCTTTCAGACCAGTGCTAATATATTCCTTATGAATAAATGTCAGCATAGGCCCTCATATGGAGAAAACCTCCATTAAATTAATGGCAATCATAGTAATTGCATTGGTAAATTGTTACAAGGAGCAACACTGTGGCAAAAAAAAGCCCAGGTGCATCTACATTTGCCCTCAAAGGAAATACACCCCTCTAAGAGGAATTAATTAACCTAACCTAGGCCCTGAGAAACAGTTGCCATTTTCCTAATTGTGGAGCCCCATGCCTAAATGTTCACTAGGCAGTCTAGCATTTAGCTTTTCTTACACATCCCAAAAACATTTTGTTAGATCGAACTCCACAAAATTTTCCTAGGTGTTTGTTAAAGTGTAAATGTGTGTACATGGGGCCCTGTGACTGTTTTTTTCATTCAGGGTACGTTTCCGCCTCAGGCCATATAAATACAGTACCAGTCAGAAGTTTTGACACACTGACTCCAAGGGTTCTCCAAGGGCTTTTCTTTTATTCCTACATTAAAGAACAATAAATATAATAATAAATGAATAATAAATATATGAAAAATATTAAACAACACATAGAAAATATGTGGTAAAGAAAAAAAAACATTAAGGATTTTTTTTTTAGAATATTCAAAGTGCCCACCAATTATGCTGTTGTGGTTTGTACTCTACTCGTAGCCAACAAGTTCTCAATATGGGAAATCCTTCAAGACTGTTGAAAAATCATTCCAGGTGACCACCTCATGAATCTGGTTGAAAGAATGCCAAGAGTCATCAAAATTGTCATCAAAGCAAAATGTGGCTTCTTTGAAGAACATTTTGCTTTGTTTAGGCCCAGGGTGTACCCCACCTTGTGCCCCATGTCTCCTGGGATAGGCTCCAGTGACCCTGTACAGGATAAGTGGTGTAGATGATGAATGAATAAATGAATGAATGATTTTTTTTGCTCACTAAATAGTTGAGTGTATAATTATACAGTACAGTTTGATACCTTCTGTGTCCAAAACCACGCACAATTTGACGCAGATGAATCATGCATTCAAGTACATGTATTTCCATCCTGGAATATGCCCATGCCACCAAGGTAAAGAATAAATGCATTGATGGGACACCTTATCATTAAGTGCATTTAGGCAATCAACTGTCATTTTTCATTTTTTATCTGACATGTATACAACATGGATGGATTGGCACCCTGTCAGGGGTATAACCTGCCTCATGTTCTAAATCTCCATAAAAACAGAAATCAAGAGGGACCTTAAATAAGCTATAAAACAAGACATAACTGACTCGGCTGTTAGTAGGTGTAGTCTAACTCCCTTCCAACATGCTGCCATGACAATAATGCATGGCGTCTGACATGCAAAACCAAGTTCCGGAGAGGATCCTGGACAGTTTTTAGAAATTAGGACAGCAGTTCCCACAAAGCCAGTGGGGTGTCAGGTCTCGCATGAACAGTGCAAATGGAGAAGGAAAGTTCTCTGTCCTTAATGAGGGGAAAGAAAATTCTTAGCCTGGCAGGGAGCCAGAGCAACATTCTCAACAGTGTTTGGTGATGCATCAAGGAAAGGCAGAGCAATGTTCTTGGACAGGAACAGGCAGGTTGATGTCTAAGGTGATGCTGCAAGACTGGTGTCCTAAGTGTGAGAGGGACAAAGACTACCTTGCCAGAGCCAGGGGCCAAAGTAAGATAGAGACTGAAGGCTTCATTCACACCCTTTGGTCACCATTGGAAAGGCTCTGCACCATCATCCTCGAGCTTCTAAAAATCCAAAAGACATTTGCGGATTTTTTTTTGTGTTCTGTCAAGATAAAGAGGTACAAACTCTCCTTTAATTATTATGACACAATATCACTAAGCATGAAACAGGAACCTAAACTAAGACCAATAAATATGACATATGAATGTGGAACAAATACTGTGTGCTAACGCATTTAAAAACAACAGATGCAAAACAAAGCCACGCTGAGAACCCGGGATGTGAATAGACAAACTGATCAGGTATAAACACAAATCGGGTGCACATTATTGCAATCATGGAACTCAAAGTGGGCTGATCAGAGGTGTAGTCCATGACATTAAAGTTAGAATTTTTTTTTAACAAATATTGATGTGTTCATCACAACCATATGTGGGTTTCCCCCAAACTGTTGTCACAATGTTGGAAACACATAGTTGTATAGTATGTCTTGACTGGAATTCAGGGACCCAAATAAGTTCCAGCATAATAATGCTTCTGTGCATAAAACGAGGTCCATAAAGATATTGTTTGCCCAGGTTGGAGATTGGAAGAACTTGAGCAGCCTGCACAGAGCCCTGACCTCAACCCCACTAGGCACCTTTGGGATGAACTGAATTCTGACTACACCCCAGACCTTCTTACTCAACATCAATGTCTTACCTCACTAATGCTCTTGTCGATGATTCCATGTTCTGGTTGCCTGGAAAACTTAATTAACAAGGTTTAAAAGTATGAACCTAACAGAGGAAAAATGTAATGTGACCATAGTTCTTAGCCTCTCTTGATATTCATGTAGTATAATGTGTGTGGTTTTTCTATCAACATTTTGGCCACGAGCTGGTTGTTCTCCTTGCGATGCATATAACAGGCATTATTTCAGTCCAACGGTGAGGTAGCTGCTTGGTGTACCTAATGGTATATGGCAGTTTTTGCCGCACTGTTCTTTATTTTTCTCAGTTTCCTGGGTATTTAGACAATTGATATGATCGATGTCTGAATTGTTTGGGAACAGAACATTTGCAACAGGCACTTAAGTGAGTACACACTGTGTGATTTTAGCCCAAATCTCCCTGTTGCCAGGAATTTTTTGAGCCATGACATCTCTTGTGGTGGCAACGGTTTGGCAATGCTGTTTTCTGTAATTGTCTGCCAGCTGTTAGATGTTCCAGGATTATTTGGTTTGATATTAAGTTTGATATTCTCTGGAATTAATTGTAGAGTATGAGCACCTCTATATGAGTCCTAAGTATCAGGAACAGTGGTGCTAAACAGCCAGTGAGAGACTGAGAGCAAATCAAATTAATGTACTCTAGCAGATCACTGACTTCAATTCTATTTGTGAGGGAAGATGAGGGCAACATGTAAGCAGAACTACACGTCTTCTATAAGAAATTATGCCATAGTATGTCCCAAAGATTAGGAACAGCAAACTCAATTGTTCCTGACATATATGTATGTATGTATGTATGTATGTATGTATGTATGAAATGCTCAATGCTCAATATGTTTTTGTTTTAAAACTATAGAATATTATATTATATAAAAATATTAATCTAATGTTGGAATGTTGCTATGCAGGATGCATTTCTGCCAGTTGTTCTGTTGTTATTCTGTTGTAAGGTAGGTGCTACAAATGTTACATGCAAAGTTTTTTTTTTCTTTTTTTTTTTTGTAAAAGTATGGACCCCCTTAAGCTGAGGTTTATTGTAAGTGGTCGAACGAGAGACAGAAAAGCCATCTGGTCTAATGAGACCAATGCTTTCTTGAAACATTAAATAAAACTGCAAATATCATTTCCACAATAAAGCATGGTGGTGGTAGTATCATGTCATGGGAATAGGATTTATCCATAGGGATCTCTGAACAGGCCAGTATTGAGGGTAATATTGTTAAAGGCAAATAAAATGGAAATCCTAGAAGAAAGCTGATTCCAGTCTGGAAGAAAGTCTTTAGCGGTGAATTGTCTTACAAAAGGACAACTATCCTAAGCATACTGCCAAAGTTAGTGGTTAGTGCTTCAAAACCAAGAACGTGAATGTGTTAAAATGGTTCAGTGAAAGCCCATACCTCAATCTGATTGAAAATATGTGACAAGGCTTGAACATTTCTCTTTACCAATGATCTTTTTCTAATATTACAGAGCGTTTGAGTGATTTTGCCAAGAAAATTGTTCAAGCATATCAGAATCCAGATGTGTAAAACTAATATCCCAGAAGACTTGCAGCTGTAATTTCAGAATTGGCCAACTGCCTTTTTTAAATTAACTTTCTGTCACAATAAAATATATTTGTATCTTCAGATGTTAGACATGTGTAAAGCAAATGGTCAAAATCCCAATTATGTCCATTTCAATTCCAGGTTGTAACACCTTGATAACAATTCAAGGTGAGTAAATACTTTGGTACTGTAAGACATTGTCAACTTTCTGTGTTTGGCAGGGATGGTAACAGCAGTTACCTCAATCGTAAAACTGGGAATATGCAGCTCATACCATTTCAGTCTCGGCTGACTGCTCAGCCACTGTCAACCATATTGCAAAAGCATGTGTCAGTATTGGCAAAAGGAGCATGCATATACACCCTGAGTTGTTTGTCCAGTGCACATTTGCTACTTTGAGATATTCTCTTAGGGGTCTCCCTGATGGACATAATAACAATTAATTTCTCACCTCAAGGCTGGTGGTGTGCGGGAAAACTTGAAAGTGTAGCGAAAATGGAAAAACCAGGCACAGTGTCAGTATATGATCCGTCTTTAAATTAAAAACTGTGAACTTAGCACTGCGGTAAAGGTTACCGTGTATTAGTGTGGAAGTAGAATACCACAATGGTATTTTACATCAGCCTCCAGAGGGGGCCACAAAATTTCGTAAAGAGTTTTGAGTAGGTCACAGTGGACTTTTCTAAAAGGTATACAGACCCTCATGCAGAACAGAGATTCCACAAATGCCTGTGACAGGCAGTGGAAATCACAGCCAGCTGGATTGTCACTGACTAACTGTTACGTGCGATGTGGAACTCCATAAGGAGACTCTGTTTGGGTAAAAGAAGTGATTGCACCAGCATATGTTAATGTAAGTCAAGAAGTCCCCCCTTCCATTATATACAATTCAATAAGCTCTATGGCTACCTCCTAAAGTGTAAGTGCTATGTGGTGAGTTGGAGTGTTCCTCATCTTCTGTAGAAGAGAATATTAATACACAGAGTGATTCATTCTAAGAACGTTTATCCATTTCTATTTCAGCCATTCTGATACTAAGTTACTAGTGTGCTTTGGATCATTGTCCTGTTGCATGACCTAATTCTGACCAAGCTTTAGCTGTTAAATCTGATTCGTGGAATTACATTTGCCTTTAGAATACTCTGGTGTACAGAGGAGTTCATAGTTGACTCAATGACTGCAAGATATCGGGCGCTTTGTCGCTGCAAAACAAACCCCAGTTATCACCCCACTGCCGTATTTGATCGTGGGTATGAGGTGTTCCTGCTGAATTTAGTTTGTGCCAAACATGGCGCTGGGCATTAAATCCAAACAGCTATACTTTGGTCTTATTTGTCCATGGGACATTGTTCAAGAATTCTTGTGGTTGGCTGAGATGAGGCTTTTTCCTGACAACACTTCCAAACAACTTGTTCAGTCTTCTTCTTCTTTTTTTGGACTTTTACATTTAACATGCTCAGTAAGGCCAATAAGTTTTGAGATGTAGCTTGGGTTGTATTGTATTTCTCTGGACAGTTTCCCCAGTTTGACCTTGGGGTGAATGTGCTGGGAACTGTCTTGAATGCTTCTGCTTGTGAATAAACTTTCTCACTATTGGACATTGAACTTCAAATTGTTTGGAAATGGTTTAATAACCGATTCCAGATTGATGTGTAGCAACAGTTGTTTCTCTAAGACCTTTGCTTATGTCTTTACCTCTTGGCATTGTGTTAACACACATCTGAATGCTCCAGACCAGCAAATTGCCAAAAGCTCTGCTTTTTCTAGAGGTCTGCAGACCTGCTGATGATCAATTAATAAGGGCTGATGATTAACAGCACCCTAAAACTTACCCTCTTAGATCCTCTTGAAAGCAACTGTTGAAAGCAATTGTTGCAACAGTATTATTAATTCAACAATCACTAAAAACAATAAAATAGTTAATATTATGCGCACACATTGCGATTTAATGACTTCTGTTGCTGGTAAGAACGTTTTATACTTTCACACGAAGTTTAATTTCTGCTTTATAAATTGCTCAATAAAGAAGGTAAAATTCATATTGGTAAATTATACCAAATTTGCAGTTTCTTATGTCATCATTACTACTAGGTCATAATTAATGTATATATTGTATTTAAATTGTCTCCTGCAGGGCAAGTGCTTGTGTTTAGACACAAACTGGACTTCCTAAATTCCCCATCTTGGACTGCTACCTAACACAAATCTGGCAACCTCAGGAGTTAATTTGCTTAATCTGAATAAGATCAACACGAAATGCATAACTTGACTCTGAATATGTGGAGCATTTCCCAAATAAACTTAGACGTAACTTCGTAACTTCTGGACTAACTTCACCAAGTTTAAATATGGACCTATATTAGCAAATTGTTTTCCAGCCAACAAAATTTATCATCCATACATACATCTTTTTTTTTCCTTGGGCTGCTGTGTGAACGAGTTACCTGTTAACTCAGTGAGTGTATGCAAGAGCATTTGTTGCCTCTGGGAAACAGATGTGATTAGTGATTCGCTTATGACACAAAGCATATGAAGATCTTGACACATGAGAAGTAAGAGTCTTAACATGATCCAGAGCAAGATGTATGTTGTATCTGATATATGAATAATGTAGGCGATTAGCCTTAAAGCCTTTACGTGTCATGCTGTCATCAGGACTAGTTATGAGCTAGCAGCCAGCTCACAACAGGGCTGTGCAACTTTTCAGACTGTGACGTCAAAGTATGTTAGTCACAGCTCTAGCAATCTTATGGGTGGACCACCAGAGCACATCATTTGGTTCGTCACTAATGTTGGAGTTTGGCAGACATAGTGTAATGCATGCCTCCCTTCTTGACTCTACCTGCGTGTTTCCTACTCTTTCACAAAGCTCTTTTTGTCTTTTCTGGTCCTTAAACCCTTAAACTCTTCTTAAACAAGTCTTACAATGCTCACTTTGGCAACTACACACTTTGCTATTAGTTTCACAGTAGTTACTGAATACTATTTAATTCATAACTGGATAATATGTCCAGAAATAATAGAGTTAGTATGAATTCCCCTTCATCTTCTTCTTAGTTCTAGAGGACTGATGTCCATCATCAATCTTCTCATTTCTTTTTTATTACACTAGATATCTTTAGCATTTGTAGCAATGTAGCATAGTTTAATGTTAATGTTATTTTTAGCTTATGATTCACACAAATTTGAATATCTAAGTTATGAGCTTATAAGAGCTGTGCAGGAGGTGGAGCTGGACCTAACTCCAGACAATGTGAGTATGTCCATGTTTCTCTCACATCCTGTGTTTAGTCCCATGTGGACTTCATAAACCAGGCTTGCCCTGACCCTGAACACTCACAGCAGTTTCTCAGGAGGGCTCCCATTACTCACAATCACTCACTGACGGCGTGTGCCCCTTAACATGCTGCCGCCACGCCTGGAGTCTTGAAGGAGCCAAACTCTTTCTTTCTTTCTTTCTTTTTTTCTTTCTTTCTTCCCATCTTTCTTCCCACCTTTCTTCGTTATTTCCTTCCTTTTGTTTTTTTTCTTTCTTTGAGTGATTACAGTCAAGGAAGCTTGCTGCTAAATCCAGTAGTATCAAAACTAGAAAAATATTCATGTAAGCATACCGACATTGCTTTTTAATACAATAAACTGTTAATATAGCCTACACACATGCCTGGTAAAGCCACAGATGAGGTGAAATACAGCTGTAACAAAACCAGAGGGCTAGGATTGCTCATTTCTCTGACTGTGAATCAGTCATTGCAAAAACCTTTCTCCATGTGCGCTTTGTTTAATTTGGCGCAGAATACCTCACCAGCACTCTCGAATAAATTTGTTGAAGAGATACTGGTTGTAGTCAAAATAGTTTTACTCCCACAGCTACTCACTGTTTGTCTAGCGCTCATTCAGTGTTTGGTTGCATAACTGCTCATAGGAACAGATGGATCTCATTTATTTCGTGTCACTAATGACAGTGTAGTTACACATAGATTATATGTTCAAATATAATGTAACTGTACAATGAGGTCCAACAGAGGAGTAGTGACAATGCTCCTATTTTACATTATTTTCTAATTGAATACAACAGTTTTCATTACAAATTCTATTGATAACAATTGGAGTGAAAAGAACAATCTGTGTAATAGATAAAGTATTGTAGTTCCGTAGTATTTGATAAAGAATTTGATCAAGAATTGTTTTTGTAAAATTGTAGAAATGTAATTTCGTAGTATTTGTTATGTCTCTTTTATTTTCTTTATTAACTGTGTCCAGTTGAGCTGGCTGGCATGCAGAACACAGGTTTGTGTAAAACCTTTATGATCCAATTATAAATGAACTCCATCAGAGTGTCTTCCGGACATCTGTCTCAATAGATATTATTAACACTATTTTATATCCAAGATATTGAGCAGGCAGCATGGATAGTTAGTGGTTAGTACTGTCGCCTTGCACCTCCAGGATCCAGGTTCGATTCCTGCCTTGGGTCTGTGTGCATGGAGTTTGAATGTTCTGCTTGTGCTTGGGGTCTGTGCCCTGTGATAAACTGGCACCCCATCCAGGGGGTATCATCCTCGTACCCTAAGTAACCTAAGATAGGCTCCAGGCTCCCCACGACCCTGTATACATGATGGTTATATAAGCGGTATAGACGATGATGTGAGAGATATTGAGCATTTACTTTCTTTGCTTTAAGTCCTTCAAAATTCTACAAACTTCTGGTTATTTGCAATTTTATATGAAAAAAAAAAAATCACATTTTTTTTAATGTGTCAGACCTTTGTACCCCACTTTTTGTGCTGTTACAAATCCTGTGACAAGGTATAAACATACCTTGTCAACTTCAACATGACAACATCTATCAGATAATTACATGTGTAGTAAGTTGAGGATAATTATATTTGCGACAGCATGGTGGCTGAATTGTTTGCACTGTCGCCTTGCACCTCCAGGGTCCTGGTTCGATTCCCACATCTGTGTGCATGCAGTTCGATTTCCTCTGGTTTCCTCCGAGAGTCCAAAGACATTCAGATTTGGCTAATTGACGTTCCCAAATTGCCAGTAGTATGCGAGTGTGTGTATGTGTGTACACACATGTATCCCCCCCCCCCCCCCGCAATCCTAAATACAGGATTAAGCAGTATAGATGATGGTGAGTAATTATATTTGCATGACTTGCTGTTTTTCCAAATAGTTTGTTTTCTGTATGTTAATTTAATTAATTTATCTTATATAACCCAAGGAAAATTAAATCTAATAAAACAAATGTAATTCATTAATATTTATGAGTGCTGTACAAGACTGAATGAAGACGTAAAATCGATTGACATGGAGTGAATGGAATGCCTTGTCTGGCCAACTTACAGGAGAGGGAACTGTACACACAATCATTCATGAACACCACTTGCACATTACAGGAAATCAGCTGAGAGTTATTGTCACATCACCCACACAGCCCTCACCTCGCTCCGAGCTATTTCCTCATGTTTGAGTCATTAAAGTTGTTCCTGGGAGGCCACCATTTCAGACTTAAAGCAGGAAGTCTGATCATGGCCCCAAAGTACTAAGAAAATTTTCTACCTCAATGGTATCAAAGCACTAGTTATACGCTGGGATAAGTGCATTAGCGTAGCACGGGATTATATAGAAAAATATAGATATAGAGCGTTTTTTCACGCTGCACAATCAAAAGTTCTAGTTTGACTTGAACACCCTTTGTAAATATCATCTGTACAAAAGATTTCATTTTTAAATTCTTTTACAGGATTGTCATATGGGATGACAGTAGCAGAAGTTGTCTGAATCTATCATTAGAAGCTACCTACTGTACATAAAATGCAAGTTGTTGTGATCTCTCTCCAATATCTGGAATAGATTATTAACCCTCAGAAAGCAGACTGACAGTAACTAAAATGTCATGTCCCAGGAGCTGAACAGTTCATAGTCTTGCACCGTGTCCTGCCAAAACTGCCAAAATTTGATACATACGGTATGTGTGTATGTGTAATCCATATGCAACAGTTCATACATCTGCAGCAGCAACCACAGCGTATTTGTGTGTATAATTTATGTAGGTATTGTATATAGGCATTAGATATACAGTATGTGCCTCTTACCTTAGTGTTATTATGGAAACAGACGGGACAAGGCCTACAACAGAGCTGTTACATCTGTGGATTGCGGTTCAGCTTATTCAACTTATTGGCCGTCACAGCGGCATTAGGCTTGCTGTACTTTGCAGGCTATAGGGATTTATTTGCAGAGGTGTCTCTGAAACAAGACAATCAGCTTTTGTAGATTTCTGGCAAATGCTTTTCTCAATCTGGAAATCATGATATAAAGCTGAAATAATAGGAAGGGATGTCACTTCTTTGTTTCTCATAAAAATAAAAATAAAAGTGACATAGTGAGTAGCGATACCACTGTACAGCTTCAAGGTCCCCAGTTTGACCCCAAACATGAGTTATCATCTGTGAAGAGTTTTCCAGGTTCTCCACATGTTTGCTGGGGGTTTCCTCTGGGTTCTCTAGTGGTTTTCTTCAATCTAGTTATTCTACTGTAGATTGCCCTTAGTGTGTGAATTTGTGTGTGCAAAGTGCCTGTGAATGAATATACAGGGTGAATACAGTGCTCCTGGGATAGGCTCTAGATAGGCTCGCAACCCTGACGAAGGTTAAGTGGTTACTGAAGATGAATGAATCACAAAATATATTATTTTAATCAGACATTTATATTGGACTGAAATTCCATTAGCATTTACACAGGGAACGTTACCCATGTTTATTGGGGTACAGCTTGCACACATGCTCCAGTTCATTTTCTGGGCACGCTTATTCAGATCGATCAAATTACTTGCCTGTAGTTCTTCAACTGGCATTGTCAGAGATGGGGTTTCTCAGAAGAATTTTAATCAGTGGTTCTCAGACCTGGCCCTGGAAGTCCCTTCACATTGAGTGTTTATTCAACTTACACAGCCCCTGATTTAACTAATCATCTAATTAACAGCCTTTTTTGATATAAATTGGTTGTGATAGAGCAGGGACAAAACCAAAATGTGCAAGCCAGGGGGTCCTTCAGGACCAGGGTTGAGAACCACTGATCTATGCCAACATGGCAAAAACACAAGTAGTTGCTTTTGGGCTTAAAAACCAAACAATCCTGGTGATATTATAGGCTGCCTTTAGATGCAGACTAGTATTTTTCCCCCTTCAAAACTTAAATGTAAGTGTGGTACATTGTGGTTATATAACACTGCCAACAGTGTCCAATGTACAGCTTAAATGAATATTATGTGCTCTTTACTCATTAGAAAAAGAGACCTTACGAATAATGCCAAATCTAAGCAGATTTAGCAATGAGAAGCTGTAACAGTGTGTTGTAACATGATTCCTGCTCTACTGTCAATTTATTGTTGCATGACACATATACTGACGCTTTCCAACATGCAGAACACTACAGTCCTATTCTGCAGTGGTCTGCTTGGTAATTAAGGACACATTTTCTCACGCTGCTCTGGAGCCAGTAAGAGATGCTCTTGGCAACGATGGTCAGATACAGTAATGGCACTCGTTCTGATCAGCCAAAACAAACATTTGACCACAATGTGTGGCTGCATGCTGCACAATAGGTATTTTTTTTCTTCTCTTCTCCCCTGCTCACTTCTGCCATGATAATTAAAGGAATGAAAATCTCTCCAACATCTGCTGTTTTTTAGCCTGGCCATCATGTTTATTTCTCACAAATGAGTAATTGAGTATGGGCGGGGGTGAATAAACCTTACTCTTTTTCTTGCACATGCCTTTGTATAGCTAGAAAACCATGCTTTTTTCCCTTTTTTTTTTACACAGAAGCCATGTAGACAGCATCAGTATTTTGGGGGGTGTGACGTTAACGGTCTGAAATAAAGGACTGACGTCAGACAGGTAAAAACGTCCAACATCTGGAAGATTGGCTGCTTTACTTAGCCCCTGGGGAGGCTGGGGAAATATGACTCGTCTTTGAAAGTCTCAGGCTTGTCTTTGATAAATCACTGCAGCTTCCTCTGTTCATCCTAGCACTCATCCTAGTAGTTCATGCTAGTGTGTAATCCCAAAAGCAAAGTTTGCGTGGCAATTTTCTAGAGATGTGATGTGGTTTATGAGTTCACAGATTTCAGTGATGAGACTAATGACTGTGGGCATTGTGCCATAATAATGATATAAGGCCATTCCTGTATTAATGTGTGTGTTTACTGATGTGCTCTATTGTGTGACTTATGTTAGAAAGCTTTTCATGAGTCCTTCAATAAATTTACGATTTGTTCTACAGGCCCTAACCATTTAACAGACCTTCTGTGGCTCAGTAATGTGTTAGATTTGACAGAAAGTCCTAGGTGTGTGCTTTTTGTGCAGTATAATAATCATGTTCAGGTTCAATCATTGTTACAGATGGATTTTTCTAGATGACCTCAGCATTCAGATTCAGTGGTTCACAATACACAACTTGCCATCCCAGTCAGTCCTAACTATAGTAGTTTCCACCCGCATTTCCCTGATCCCCCACACTGCCTTTTAGCATACCACAATGAAATTATGGCAAAAATGGGTAGAATAAAAAGAAGGCTCTACTGCACAGAGCCGGAATAGAAATGCCTGTAGTATACTTGTTCCCTATTGAATATGCAAATGTAATTCCATAACCTTTGGAAACAAATAGGAAAAATTACAAATACTACTAAAACAATCCATTAAAGAGCAGGACTTTCCATCTGTTCTGAATGCCTCTCTTCTCAGATGAGTTATCAATTCATCCAATTCATTCTCTGCAATCAATACACTTATTTGTTTTATTCCTTTCCAGCGGTTCTGCCTATCGACCTAATGACACTTCCTATACTTCATGAGTATGTAGATGATGAAGACCTCTCTCTCTGTGTGTGTGCGTGTGTGTGTGGTTATGTGTGTTTGTGGTTGCGTGTGTGTGTGTGTGTGTGTGTGTGTAAAGGGACAAGATGAGTGGAACCAGAGGGAGGCCCAGCTGGTATGCTGTGTCCCCAGCTG
>JAQMYJ010000033.1:12279423-12290682 GCA_030014305.1 Clarias laeviceps
TGTGTACAGCGCGTGTACTGTTTCTTATAACACACGTGTGTGCGCGCGAGTAAAGCAAAAGAAATTCTCAATACAGAAGTTAAAAATCCATTTTCTTCCTCAGCTCATCGCTATGTGTGTCAGACATTAAGGCGAGAGAGTGTGTGTGAACCGGCACAGTGTCAAATTACGCGCACACACACACTCTGCTCTACACAGAAACTCTGCTCTGTCACGATTCTTTTCAAAGGTAATGTGGCGGTTCATTTGTTTGTGTGTTTTAGTTTACAGCAGTGATTCCGTTAGTATGCGCTCACACGAGTGTCATTAGCGATGTTCCTTGTTAATTTTTCCTACAAAACAGTGTTGCGGGACAGAGAGAGGTTGATTTATGACAGCTGTTTACAGAAGTGTAGTCCAGTGCAGGAGATACATTGTGGGTAATGCAGTCCGGTGTGTGTCAACGCGAATGCGAGATGTAAGCTAGGATTTAGAGCCTGAGTTTTGTCCTTCAGTAGTTTTTTTTAGTTGGATTTAAGTGCAGGATCCACCCGAAAGTTTGTACTATAGCCAGACAATGCAGCAAATAAAAGAACGGGCATCGACCAGTTTGTCCATCTCATCATTACACAAGCATGAATAGTGGCTGTAACGCTGTCGCGAGCAACATTAAAATAAAGCGGATAAGCTAACAACAGTCTTTCCGTTAATGTGGTGTGTGTTTAATTCAAACGAGAGGAGAAAGTTTTACTGTGTAAGATGAGAAGGGGGAGACAGGAGGGGCTGAGAGCAAGAGTCTCCACTTACTCTAGCCTCACACACACACACACACACACACAGTGCCTGCCCGCACAAACTGTCTGTCGGGATTTATTTTTACTTTTTTTAAAGGAAAAGTGCAGGTTAATTTGTTTTATTTTTACTTTATATTTTGTATTAATTATTTCTATGTATTTATATTTGGGGGCTGTGGAACAAATAATTTAAGTTTCCATTATTTCTTATGGGAAAATTTAATTTGGTTTACAAGTGTTTTGGAATACGGGCCCACTTCCGGAACAAATTATGCTCGTAATCCGCTGTATTTGCTGTGTACTATTGAGGATTTCAATATATTTGTAATACACTAAAGTGTTTTTTTTTTCTCTGGTGACACACCTTGTTATAATAAACAGTACACGCGTGCTGTACACACACGCTTACAAACACAAGATAAAATATGTTCTACACACACACACGTGGTCACAGTGTTATAGTAAACAGTACACGCGTGCATGGATGTTGATTATACCAGTAAGAGACGCGCACTAAGACCCAGCAGGGGAGACGATTACCCACAATTCCGCAGAGCAAGAGAGAGAAAAAACGTTGGCTCCGTTGTGATCACGTGACGCTCGGCATCAAAACAAGAAGAGCATTGCGTGATACATGATACTCGGTGCTCGTAAACCAAGACTTGTTAGTTTTCCAAGTCAAAATTTATTAAAAATCTTTGTTCGTCTTGTGGAACACTCGCAAACCGCGTTACCCGTAATCCGAGGTTCCACTGTAGCTAAAAGTTTCAAGTTAAAAATAAGCTGATCATCTTTAATGTAATCAGTGATATTATTATTTCAGGTTGAAGCTCACATACATGCCTCTTTCTATACGGCAGAACTCTCTGCCTGACTTATTAATACAAAGAAATCAAATTTTGTTAGGTTGAGTGTCTTACACCTTTTTAATGCTAAGTTGTACTTCTTTCGTCGTCAGCTAAACACTCCCTGCTCACCTCGGACTGCAGTAAATATGTTTGCTCTAACGACCCGTGTTTTATCTCAGTGGCTCTTCAAATTATTGCTTTTATCTGAGACAAACTGGTTTTAAACTTTTTGCAAGAAGGATAAATGTACATTCATCTGTCCAATCTTCTTTAAAGGGTAAATTTTCATAGTCTACTTTCCTGTTTTTGGAGTAAGTAATGCTGTGTCACGCTTTCATTTCTGTTTCTTGAGGATTGTGACGGCTTGTAGGTGCATTACCTTCATTTCTCTGTCTTTGGCGTACTCTGTCTATACACAGTAAACTATCTCGTTGATTTGCTCTGTTATGTTATGCGTATAGCCACGCCCACCTTGAGGGAAAAAGCACTAAATTGAAAAGAAAAATCGCTAAATGATATAATTGACAAATAATCTGGCAAATAACTGCTCATAACGTCACTTCTTCTCAACATGTTAATTTCATTTATAGCACAGGTTTAACTTTAGGCAAATACCAAAGTACGTTCAACGTTTCATTAAATTCTGTCCTTTTCTTTTGTGTATATAGATATTTCAGTATAGACAGGCTTAAACCTTCTATAAATGCACATAAATAAGCTTTGAGTGTTGAAACTATTTAGCTATAAGATTTGGTCATTTATTATTTGATAATGTTTGCAAATACTAGAACACTCCAATCCTTCTTGCTCATTTCAGACTGTCTCTGTTTTTTTTCTGCAGCTTACACTTAGCTCTGGCCAGTTAATTACACAGTGTGTTCATACTGTTGCTTCACTGCTTTATACAGTACAGGGGTTGTATTTTACATCACTAGCATGTCATGTAAAAATCATGTAGAAATGAAAAAAATTACAATATATATGTAGTTTTCATGTTATTTATTGTTAGCTTAATTATTATTAGTAGTATTCACTTGCATTTTTATGTTGCCAAAACCCTCCCAACACTTTCCCTTAGTGTTTATGTGAAATTATAGTCTGAGCCTTTAATATATAGGTTGGTAGGATTTTATCCCCAAAGGTTGGAATTGGACAAATGGGTGTGTCATTTACAGTCTTCACAGCATGATGAGGAAGTATTGCTAATGTTCCCCAGTCATTAACGGAGCCCAAACAGTGCTGGTGACATCATGTGCGTCAAAGTCACATTGATAGCAATGGCTCCTATTGCCACCGAAGTGGAACACTTTCAGACTTTCAGCTGATAGAGAATCAGTGTGGGGGCTGCTAGGGTCTAGGGACTTCCTTTGCTGGATATGACCTTTGGAACTTCTTTGATGTAACAAAGTCATGGAAACAATTGCACAATAAGATCGATTACAAACATTATGTGGCTCTTTTTAGTCAAGCATGTCATTTCTGCAATGTGAGGCAAAGCAAGACTCTGGTCACCTTTTGCCTAGTTCTCAGTCTTTTTCAGAGCATCTGCACACAATTTCATTCACTCTAGCACACCAGGCAGGCTCTAGAGCAGAATAACAGCAGTTTGCTGTTCAGTTGTGATGCAAAGCACTACACCCGTCTATTTATCCAGTGCCAGGCATTGTTGTTAGGGAATACGCTGC
Organism: Clarias laeviceps; assembly: GCA_030014305.1. Lineage (NCBI taxonomy): Eukaryota > Metazoa > Chordata > Actinopteri > Siluriformes > Clariidae > Clarias > Clarias laeviceps. The sequence continues at coordinate 12,282,730 of JAQMYJ010000033.1, forward strand.
CCTGATCTTGCAGAGAGCCTGTCTTTTGTTGGAGCACACAGATGTAATACATGCTTTCTTTAATATCATTTTCTATTACAGAATATTGGGCCTTTGTAGAGGCTAAACTACAGAGCAAGATTAATAGTTTGGAAGTCATAGCAAGTTTACAGAGACGTCATTTTGGAAATCCTGGACAAAACTAAACAACGAAAGGCCATATTAAATTACAGAAAATGTGCACACACTCTGCAGTGTCAGAATTTATAACAGAAGAGCAAATTTTTAAACAGCTACAGTAAATGCTTAACTTTAAGGGTAAATAGATCATTTCTACATATTTGTTTTGATATTTTCGAATTTTTCTTGTTATTGTATTATAGTGACTCATTTGTACATTTTATATTGTCTGTTATATTTGATGAGGGCATTGGTGGCTTAATGTTAAGACTCTCACCTGCCATGCGGCTTGGATCATGAGGAAAAAGGTATAATACAATGAAAAAAACAAAGTATCAGACTTTTAACAGCGGCGTTTGTCAAGGTATTACATTTCAAAATACACACTCACTCACTCACTCACTCACTCACTCACTCATCATCTCTACCACTTGATCCTGTATTCAGGGTTGTGGGGGCCTAGATCCTATCCCAGGAGACTTGGGCGGGGTACACCCTGGACAGGGAGCCAATCCATTACAGGACACAACCACATAGACACACTCACAATAAGGGCAATTTGGGAACACCAGTTAGCCTAAGCTGCATGTCTTTAGGCTGTGGGAGGAAACCAGAGTACCCAGAGGAAACCCACCAAGCACGGGGAGAACATACAAACTCCATGCACACAGAGACAGGAATCGAACCTGGACCCTGGGGGTGCAAGGCGACAGTGCTAACCACTACACCACCATGCCGCCTTCAAAGTACACACATTAAATAAAAATAATAAAAAGCCTGTCAATCATTCCAAGTGTTAAATTTGCATTAAGTTGCTGTACACAGGAACGTGCATCAGTAAAACTTGGACGCCTATGACCCTGTCATTGCTATACAAGTTGTGCTTATCCTTGGATTACTTTTGGTAGGTACAACTCAACACCCCAGAAGACCTATCATTTTGGATATGTCTAGCCATTACAGTTTGGCTCTTGTGAAAGTTTCTCCGATCTTCACATGCATTTACCACAAGAACTGAGTGTTCACATGCTGCTTAATATATACTGTCCCAGATTGTATAATCAATCTTATTCACTTCATCTGCCATTGGTTTTAATGTTATTACTGATCAGTGTAGTGATAGCAATTCGGCCTAGAAACAAATGGTGTGCTATAGACCCAGATGTATAGTGGAGACCAGAAAGTCTGCTAATATATCCTTCTCTGCTCGTCCCAGAATCTCCTCTCTCATACAAGGGTGAAACCAGGACAATTACAAGATCCACCCAGCAAATCGTTTCCATCTTTAGAGAGAGGAAACAATAAAGAATAAGTTATGACACAGGTGAGGAGACAGTTTATAGATTCTCATTATTGGCAGCCTATTAAATAGTGCTGCTTTTGTAAAACATACATCTGGGTGTGTTCCAGTTCTCTGAGAAGCTTTTTTATTGGAATTGGTGCTTTCTGATTTACTGACTATCTGCCCTATTTTTAGATTTTTACATTTGACATAAAAATGCATAAGTGTATTAAAATGCATACAGTATTTAGTATGATAAGTAAAGTATACAGTAGCACACACTGGACCATACCGTTATACCAAAATAACAGTTTTTTTGGCAGTTATTTTAAGACACTAATGAATGACTGTTTTTTACATGTGTGTAGAAAAAAAAAGGTTTAAGACCAAAACACAGGTGACTTAGAAACCAGAAAGAAAAACATTCTCGACACGGTGACTTAGTGGTTAGCACTGTCGTCCTGCATCTCCAACGTCCGGGTTTGATTCCCACTTCGGGTCTGTGTGCATGGAGTTTGCATGTTCTCTCCGTGGTTGGTGGGTTTCCTCCGGGTTCTCTGGTTTCCTCCCACAGTCCAAAGGCATGCAGATTAGGTTAATTGGTGTTCCCAAATTGCCAGTAGTGTGTGATTGAGTGTGGGAGTGTGTGCATGTCCCTGCAATGGATTGGCACCCATCCAGGTTGTACCCCGCCTCGTGACCCTGGCATAGGCTCCAGGCCCAACGCGATACATTTAAGTAAGTTTAATTTATGTTTAGTAGTCACTGTAGACATATTTGTGAATAAGCTGTTTCTGTTCATGATAATGTATAGGAATAAGTGGATTAAATGAATACCATCATATTATTTTCTATCTATGTCTGTTTGTCGGCCACAAAGATAGGAAAAACCAGACAGTTTCATCTATGACATTAATAATTATGTAATTTGATGGTTCTCATAAGGCTAGTAAGTCAAACATGTGTATGTGTGTGCATGTGTTTGCATGCATTTCTGTGTGTGTGTGTGTGTGTGTGTGTGTGTGTGTGTGTGTGTGTGGTCAGGCAAGTGCAAACAGTGTGAGACAGGCAGGAGGCTGACACAGGTGTCAGTCAGGGGGAAAAGGCAAGGGTCAGACAGGGCCACACGCTGAATGATGACAGCAACATCACTGTCTTAGAGGGCTGTCGAGAAACCTGAGACTCTAGCAATAATCTAGAAATCATAAGTCTTCACCACTGCCAAAAATGTGAAATAGTGTTAGAAATGTGCTATGTATATTGGCAGAAAGGAGAAAAAATATATAATAGCAGTCAGAAGATGCAATCACAAACGCTGGGAGCAACTACACATTTCTTGTCTCTTTTAAAAATAGAAAACAGACACTATCACCTACTTATCTAACGCAGCCATTAAAGTCTCACATTTAGGACAGCGCTAGACTTGAATTTAGACTGCAGATATTTCCCTTCCTTAAGTTGCCCCCTGCCCTTAAAAGGACATTCTTTAACATTTTTACTATCCCATTCACAAGAAAAGGTCATGAAGTTATTATTTTTTTATTTCCTATTGTAAAATTGCTATGATCATTTACATATCTAAACTTATGAGCAAGAAACTCCATGCTTCAATACTCGCTATGCTGAAATAACTTTTTCCAACAACAGTACAGAGAGGTCATGTTTAGTCACAAGACAATCCAGGCACGGTGGGCTTATCGTGTTCCTGTGCTGGCTACTGTACAAAGCATTTGTTATCAGTGGCTGTGGGTGACTTGGGTTCTAATTCCCATGGTGGTTATCAGGTAAAGTGGGTGACAGGAATGGCTGCTATAGCAGATAGCACAACACAAGCAGATAGAAACACAAGTTTAGATACATCTTGTATCCTGTGGTCTCATTTGATGACGCCCAATTAGCCACAAGAGACTGGATGAGATGGACAAGGAGAAAGTGAGTTATTTTTGTATGTGTAATGCAGTCACAGGAAGAAGTCAACAAAAGTCACAAAGGAACACACAGTGAAGTTCCTTTATACAAAGAACTACAATAAAAGGAAGCACAAATACAAAGAAAAACCAATATGAAATGATTGGAAGAGTTTATGTCATTTTTTTACAACTGTGATAGAGGATTTGATTTAGAAATCACTGGCCAGTGTAGGCACAATATGCATCATATTAATCTGTAGTAGGGTCCAACATGGTGTTATTTACTGAAAGTGGTCGTCATGAGCCGTTCAGTGTTTTAGACTGGGAATTGTGGGAAAAGACGTTTCATGTTTGGAAAAAAAAAATACCTAATGTTCTTTTCTTTGAAAACGTCTGGAAATAAAGTGCTATCTCCAGTGAGCAATAAAAACGCAATTGAGAGTGGTCTAAATGTAGCCAATAATCTTTTCTGGCATTTACTGTTTCCTTTTTTCACTCTTTTACTCAATATCCATGTTGAAATGTTAAATTGATACTTTAGGGGGGAAAATAAAATACTGCACACTGAAAATAACCCAAACTCCTGTCGTATCCCTTCATCTCTTCTCCCGCAACTGCAATTGGGCAATAGCTTACCAAGCCACAGACCACAAATTTGATTCAATTTCTCAAGCAAATTATTATTATTATTATTATTATTTTTCTCCGCTAATGAAAAGGTGAAATTTCTCAAACCCTGCAGGAGAACAACAGCTCATAAAAGATTTGCTAAAAAAAAAAAAAAGAATTAGAGAATAAAGAGACCAATTCCAGTGTTTTCTATAGGATTATAAATTCATGTGGTGTACTTTAAGTATAAAAGTATACCGTGCTGTAATATCATGCTGTTACCAATTTTTGGAATTGAACTTTAAACATACTTTAAAATAATTGTATTACAGTACATTTCCAAAAATATGTCATAGAAAACTATATTTTAAGTGAATGGCCAGTGTAATTTCCAAAGCACACTTATTTAAACTTTTTCAATTAATTTTTTTTCACACATATTTATTATTATTATTTTTTTAAATGCTAGAAATAATAATTGTAACAATGTACAGAAAGTATACATTAGAATACAATTTTAATACACAGTAGTTTCAGTATCTTTTCAGTTAAATTTTAATGTACAGTACTTATTCATGCTTATATTTAGTCCACCTCTCTCTATCTCTCTCTATCTCTATCTTTCGCTCTCTAACTTGTTTTTTGCGTGCTGAAACCTTTGGCTTATTTCTGTGCGTTTGAACTCCATCTCTTCTGTGCGCTCAATATCATAAGGCTACGCTTGCTCGGACTGCACCAGCGTTAGAACGGCAACAATTCTAGCCAACCAGAGATTAAAGTAGGGACAATACCAGCCAATCAGAAACTAGAGGCGGGCACATTCTCTGTTTCTGGATTGGCTCCGCTATTCTCCACTTCTAGTTTGAATTCACGGCTGGAAGCTGCATCATCGCGTACGTTAGTTCTTATCGTTATTATTCTATTTTCATCGAAATAGGGTACATTTTTATGTTTTTTTTTGTTAGGTAGTTTAAAATTGAGTACATAGTTTAAACTGTAGAATGTATTGTCTAATGTGTTATTGCTAAATCTTATGTACTTCACGTCTAGTATAATGCTCCATAGTTTACGGCCTGTTTTCAGAGTCTCTGTGTAACAGCTAGAACCAACACACCAGATTTATACTAATGCAGTATATTCCAATACTAATATCTGTTAAACTCATGAATAAAAGCTGCTTCGTCATTACTGATGTCATGTGTTTCAAAATATGTTAGAATGTGGAAAATGCATTCAGCATTTATAATTGGTCCTAAACTCTTTAGTGTACCGGTAACACATTTGCAATACAGTATTATAGAAGACTGTGTTACTGTATGATATAATAGAAGTATATTTTTATTAACCACAAAGTGTACTGTTTTAGTATTTGTAATTGGCCAAAAGTATAACAGCATGTTACTGCTGCAATAAGAATACAGTATATTTATGGTATATTACTTGTGTATTTGTAACACAGTAAAATTGCTGTAATGTACTTATAATACATTACAGATATACTTACATTTTATTAATTTCTCTCAGGTATACGTTAGTACTGTATATACCATATACATTAAGTGTACTAAGTATATTTAAAGTTGTTCCACTTTAGCACACAAAAGTATACTTAAAACTGTTCACTTAAAATTGTGCTTTTGTACAATTTAATTACAATTTAAATGCACTTAGTACAGAGTTAGTTGTCCCAAAATAGCAAACTTCAAGTATAATAGTCATTGGTCTGAGTGCTAGTACACTTGGGTATGCTTTGGCATGCTAGGATTTAATAGACAGGGTGGACCATTTATATGGATACACCTTAATAAAATGGGAATGGTTGGTAATATTAACTTCCTGTTTGTGGCACATTAGTATATGTGACGGGGAAAACTTTCTCTCCGTCAGTGTGTGAAGAGTGGGAGAAGAGGGTTGCGTTGACAATCCAACACAATGGGCAGCACATTGAACACATTTTATAACTTATTTATAACATTTTATAACTTAATTAATAAACTTGTAAATAACTCATGAAAGAATAAAGTTACGTGTCCACTGTACAAGTCTCTGGAGACAGTGTTATGATCTGGGGTTGATTCAGTCGCTCAGGTCTCGACTCAACAACGTTATGTGGCAATAAAATGAAGGCAGCTGACGACCTGAATGTACTGAATCACCAGGTTATCACATCTATGGAGTTTTTTTTTTTTTTTTTTCATTCCCTGATGGGACGGCCGATATTCCAGAGTGTAAAAAAGTGGTTCTTTTTAATGTGCAAACTGTATGTTTATGCAACGTCTCAAGACATCTTATTACAGCAAAATGATTATAGGAAACGTCTGCTTTATAAAACCAGGCTGTCGTTGATTACTTTCCTCGAACAGCACAGCACCGTGTGTTCCCCTTCCTACGAGGAGTGCTCAGATTTCCCTGAACTCCCGTACTGTACCTGTAGATATTTCTCTTGTGCTGCCGAGCTGCAGTCGTCTCTGCTCTCCTCGCCCAGACACCCTTTCCTCTTCTGCTGCGACTTCAGCTTCTGCTGTTTAAATATGAAGCGCGTTAAAATAAAGCAGACGCCTTCATTTATTATTTAGATACGTTTCTGATTATAGGTTAATTCATGCGTAGATGTTTTATTTATACGAGACTTTTTTTTTTTTTCCGTTTATAGACTTCGCTCATGCTTTGCCCTGTTCATTATTTATATTAGTTTTGATGGACGGTTTTTGGAAAAAGGGTTTGGGGTTATGAATTTTGAAGAAAAAAGAAAAAAAAAAAAAGAAAGGTAGGCTTGGGGGTCACCTGGTGAATAAGAAGCAGCTGCCTGGCCTCGGTTGCGCTCGCCGCATTCAGGATTCGACTGTGTTCCTGCGTCTGTACCGCGTCCTCCTCCTCCTCTCCTCTCTCGCTGTTTCCATCTAGAGACATCGCCTTAGTGCACGGACAGAGAGAGAGAGAGAGAGATGGAGAGAGAGAGGAGGGAGGAAAGAGAAAAGAAAGAGCGCTTATACACACACCTGTTCAAATAACCATGTGCTGCAGAATAACCCCGTTGCTGATAATTCTATCGCTCCTTGTGTATACGTACTGTACGTTTTCTGTGAAACAAAACAATTAGGCACCAGACAATAAAAAAGGGGGCGGAGCACATTAATTATCAATGTGATATCCAATCAGATCCTCTCATTTAGCTTCAAAGTGACTTGGAATGCTTTCTCTTTTAATCTCTTTTGATCTCTTTTTATTTATATTTTTGAGAGACGCTCTCACTTCATCCTGAGAGGACAGCAGGGTGCCGAGTGCATGCGCGAGCTCGTCCAGCTCCGTTCTCCGTGTCACAGCTTCAGCCTCGCTGCTCAGCTCCTCCAGCACCTCCAGACGAGCCGCGAGCCAGGACAGGACGTCCTCCTGAGCCCTCTGCACCTCACGCTTCATTCACACACACCGCAAACACACACACACACACACACACACACACACACATGCACAAATTAGAAATCTACACCACATTAAAAAAAATAAAAATACTGTAGCAACTTAAGTCTTAGTCGAGGCTTTATAATAAATTATTAATAAGCAATTCATATACTGCATAGTTTGCTATTAGTAAGATATTAAATGTTATATTAAATATTTATTGATTGAAAATATCAAATGAAAGAATATCTTTACCCAGTCTGATTGTTAATTTAATAGAATAAACACTCTCACTCACTCACAGGCAATTTGTGGACATTAATTAGTCTAATCTGCATGTCTTTGGACTGTGGGAGGAGACCAGAGCAACCGGAGGAAACCACCAAGCACGGGGGAGAACATACACAGAGCCGAGGCGGGAATCGAACCCTCGACTCTGGAGGTGCGAGACCGCAGGGCTAACCACTATTATATAATATAGAATTTATAATATATATATATATATATATATATATAGTGGGGTAAATAAGTATTTGATCCCCTACAGATTTTCTAAGTTTGCCCACTTACAAAGAAATGAAGGGTCTATAATTT
>JAQMYJ010000033.1:12303275-12360109 GCA_030014305.1 Clarias laeviceps
GTGAAGCTGCTTTGAGACAATGACCATTGTTAAAAGCGCTATATAAATAAAATTGAATTGAATTGAATTGAATTGTACCTGTAGGAAACCAACATAGAGTTAGTGATAACATACATACAGTAGCAGTGTTCATAAGTGTAAATTAGGATCTGGACATATGGGTAATGAATGTAATTTATTACATCGCTCAACTCAAAGTTTATTTTGGTAAAATATGAGGCACATGTTGTTCAGAACCTGTGACCAGTAATCTGTACAAAACTGATGATTTGTAAAAATATGAAATTTAATGAACAATAACATGTTCAAACAAGAATACATCCATTTATATTCTGATTTATATTTGCGCTAAAGCTTAAGGTTTCCTTTTTCATAGAGTTTTCTAGAAAAGCCATTTGAAACTTTTTTTTGCCTTAAGTAATGTAATCTTAAAGATGTTTACAGCAGCAAAATAAACAGCCACTTTGCAACATTTCTGTCATTGCAAAGACTGGTTTCATGTGTCATTTACTGTTTCAAGTGGTCAACGTAATTTGTGCTCTAAAAAGACGAACTACATGATCATAAGCGTTATCTTTATAAAAAACATCTGGCCTGGATAACACACTCTCACAAAGTGTATGCATGTGGACTGAATAACATACCCAAGCTAAAGAAGATGACCCTCATGGAGTGATACAGTGTATAACAATAAACACACTGCAGTAAATTAAAGGATGTTGGCTGGCTATTGCACAAAATCTATTCTTTTTTTTTTCTTTTTTTTTTTTTTGTTGTAAAAAAACCTAACCTCTTTCAAAATGTAAAAGGTAGACAGGTAATATCATCATGATATTAAAGGCAATAAGAACTAAGATGTTGAACAGTTGACAATTTTAGGTTAAAGACAGAATATGATAGACATGGACAGAATACTGTAAGATACATAATAAATTAGCATTTGGTCTAAAATAAAAGCTTGAAAAAAAAAACTAGAAAAACCATTGTTGGCATTCTGTGTTCTTTGGACTATCACATATACTGTACAGTAGATGCTATTACTGGATGTGACCCTCAGCATATTTAACGCTGACTCTGGAGCTTTCAGTAAATAATTATGCCTTTCGAATAAATCCTTGGTCTTAATGTTCTGTATATTTTCAAACACTAGTTCAACCCTAGCATCCCTTCAGACGGTGCTTTTACTTCCCGTCCACTCGAATCGTTATTCAAATTCCACAGTGTGGGCCAAAATTGTTACACACCAGTGATTTCAGCTCCCACCCCCTTCCACAAACATTGACTCAGTTCTGAGTGTGCATTTTCTGGGAATATTATGCAGCTGATTCACATTCATGACAGCAAGATAGCTTAATAATCTTATGGAACTTGAACATAGACTAGAGCAAGGTAGGCTAAGACAATTATAGGCTTTCTTATACCATCTGATTCACATTTTCCTGAGTTGACTATTGTAAGAAGCGCTTCGCTGCAAGCGGATACAGTATAAACATTTGAGTGGGAGAGAGAAACTGGTTTAAAAATCCATAGAAATCGTTTCCAGCACTAGGGTTCTATTGCTATTCAGCTTCATTTTATTTGAAAATGGTTTCACTCTCAGGTTATCCAGTTACCTTATCAAAGCTTAGTGTGTGGGTCCATAATATCAGCACTAATACACATGCCCCATTTGTTATGCTCTTATGTCCAGCCACATTCATCACCAAGGGTTAAAACTACATCTAGTCTCACTTTGCCTTTTTATATCACCCACTTCTTAGAGAGACCCATATATGGACAGATACAAAATTAGCTCATGGAGATGGTCATTAACAGAGTAGATGGGCATCAGAACTGCAGTCCACAGTCTTTATGATATTTCATGTACTTAATGGATGTGCATAGTCAGTTAGTGGAATACTCTAATAAAATGATAAATGGGATAAGCCATCTATCTCTAATGGAAAAATTACTTTAAAAATATGTGTCAATAGTCATAAGTAAAAATATACAGAATGGTATGAGGTGGAGGATGGAACTCAGTCCAGGTGTAGTCCTGCCTGGAGATTCACACAACACATTAAGAGTTGTGGCAAGTGCAAACATGTTAGGATTCATTTATTTAAGCCCTGGTTTGCTTCACACTGGTCATTTCCATAACAGCTCATAAAAAAGCCATGGTGGGAAACACGAATGAGATGGATTACTTCCTTGGTTACTTCCTCGGCAAATTACACAAAGGGACAAATGACAGAACTCTAACTTTTATGTGGTTTGAAAACATCAACAGCACACATCAACTACAAATCAACAGAACAACTGTGGAGAGAATTAGAGCACCAGGTTCCTTGATGTGCATATGACAGGGAACATTTAGACCCTCTACACATCCTGCATAGACAAGAAGAATGACTGCTGCAGCTGCAAAGCCACCAGCAATTGTAGAAAAAAATTCACTTCTTGACTTTTCGGCCATCTGATAGAAATTACAGGAGAACCGATGCCAACACCACCAGACTCAGATTACTCAACACCCTGTGGTCTCCCTACGCTTAACTGGGCTAGTCAAACATTTAACCCAGTATGGCTCAATACCACTGCACATTGCACATACAGTATTGTATAAGACACTTTCTGCTTATGAGACACTTAAACTGTAACATGACATAAATAACACTGCTGCAATATAATATAATAATGGCTTGTTAAGAACTGTTTAGGTGTAAACTGTATGTTTGCATGTGTGCGAGAGTCGAGATGCAGGATTTTTTTTATCTCATGTGATTATTTTTTATGTGTACTTCCCATGAACTATAAAAAAAAAAAAAAACTTAAACGAGTCTCTGTCCGACATAATTTGAGAAGTAGGCTGGAATAAAGGCACCAACATCTGTGGGGACATCCCAATTATCAATGAACAATCCAGGCTTCATGCTTTAAAAACATTGGAGCTGCGGTAGGTTGGAGCTGAATTGAGTGCTCCTTCCCCTTCACCACCTGGGACAAAAAAGCACCCAAATCTATGTCTGATGACTCAGTCTGCAGAACAAAAGGCAGAGAGCCGGCAGGTAAATGAGACTCTAGGCCTCCACACAAAACCAATTTTACCTGGCACGTAATTATTACCTGGCATGTTAATAAACATGAATGAGGTGTAATATTACAATCAACCCACAAGACCTAATAAGCAACCCGAGCCTATTGGGTTTGATCATCTCTCTCTGCAATTTGATCTTGGACTTTTTGCCTGGAAGACCCTAGTTCAGCAACACTACCCCTAGCACTACCACACACCTGTCCCCAAACGCCTGCGCTCCCCAGTACTGCATGCTCAGTCCACTGCAGATGACATGAAATTTTGGGCCTCGTCAACAACTATAATGAATCAGTGTACAGAGTAATTGTAACTGACAGTAACTCAAGTAGACCAATCAACACTGCACATCAGTTGAACAATTGTGGAGAAAGTCACAGCTCCATGTTCCTTGGTGTGGACATGACAGAGAATCTCCCAGACACTCTAGACCACCTGCCATCTGTCCAACCGTCCAGCCATCTGATAGAAATTACAGGACAACCAATGGCAACACCCCCAGACCCCAAATTACTCAACACTCTGTGGTCTCCCCACGCTTAACTGAGCTAGTCAAACATTTAACCCAGTATGGCTCACTACCACTCCACACTACACATACAGCATTGTATAAGTCACTCTCTGCTTATGAGACACTTTTTGGCTGTTAAACTGTATGTACAAATGTACATGTCAAATAGCATTCCTGCAATATAATAATATGTTTAACACACTTAGGTGTATGTGTGTGAGAATGTGGATGCAGGCTTTTTTTTTATCTCATGTGATCAATTTTAAGTGTACTTCCCATAAACTTTAAAAACAATAACTAGCATACCAAACAGGTCCCTGCCTGACGCAAGCTGAGCAGTAGTCTGGAACGAAGCCACCAATATCTGTAGGGACATCCCCAAATTTAAATAGTTACAGTGTCAAATGTCAATGATTATCCAGGATTCATTCAAAAAAAGCCTTGGAGCTAGGCTGGTAGTGCTCCTCCCTCTCCACCAGTGCAAATCTATGTCAGTGCAAATCTATGTTTGATGATTCAGTCTGCAGAACAAAAGACAGAGAGCAGGTAGGTAGGTATTTACACAAGACAGTAGGTCTCACACAAAATCAATTTTACCTGTCAAGAAAAAACAGGTCAATCAATGGGGCGGTGACATTTGAATAATTTCGTAAGAACCAACAAAAATAGCCAGTCATCCCAAAAGTACTTAATTGCTGCTGCCCATACCTGCCAATACCCCAAATGATATTCCTTGAATTGAAACTTTCTGATTTGGAGAGAAGATGGATAATTATAGGAGGACTGTTGTAAGTTCTCTTTATTTTAACCAGTACTCATGCTACTTTGACAGGTTCTTGCTGCACCTCATGCTCATGCAGTAAACTTCTTGTTTTGGTCCAACCACCTTCCAACCCCAAGAGTTCTGATCTTTTACCTTTTTTCAATCTCTTCTAAACTTTTTTTGCTTTTCCAGGTCACTGCACCACACAGATACCATTTAGACACCTTCTTTGCAGGTGTGCATTTCTTAAACTTGACTTTTATTCCCTTCATTTCACCTAAGACCCCCACCATAAACTGAGACCTATGATAGGGGAACAGCAAATGTCTTATCTCATTTTTGGTCTTGGATCTTGTACAGGCCACAAATTGATTAAATTCAAGTGGAAGCTTACATACAGTACATAAATGGATTTTTTTTGTGCAACTCCTTGGCTCCAGCGTCTCATGAACATCTCACAAACCACTGTACCCAGGGACATTGAAACCACCTCTCTCCTAGGTTTTAAGCATTGAGAGGTGGGAAATTTGTCACAGATTGCCCCATCCTTTGTTGATTTTGTCCTGTGTTAAACCCTCTACAACATGGAGTTTTGCCTTTGGTTCAAGAATGTATTGAATTTAGTTTTTGCTTATAGAAGGTCCCTTCTCCTAAGCCTATGCTCATCCAATAATTCAAATGGGTAACTCCTTGTGCATGCATGCTGGACCTTTTATACTGCAAATAGTGGTACAATACAGTTAACCTAGAATGTGATCGTACATGAAATAAATGCCATGCACTGATTCTGAACTGCTATCAGTATCACATTGCATAGCCCACTAACAAAAAACAGTGCTCTTGTGCCATCCAATAGCCCAAAAAGTCAGCTTGTATTCACAGCATGACATGCACTACTGGCAACACAGTTGTGAATGACTAGTAGAATAGAATAGAAGCAGACCTTAAGCCAATTTAGACTCCCAATTGTGGTACATTGTTAATGGAAGTACCCAGGCTGATGAGATATGATTGAGGTATATTTTATTAGGTAATTAAACTTGATTGAGTTATGTAATGTATGTATAACAATACATTTATAAAAAAAATTTCTTTCCCTTCCTTTTTGGCTGATTCTGTGTGTGTGTGTGTGTGTGTGTGTGTGTGTGTGTGTGTGTGTGTGTGTGTGTGTGTGTGTGTGTGTGTGTGTGCGTTTGTGTGTATATACAGTATAACTTTGCAAACATAGTTATAGGCAGTGGATAGACATGTCAAGAGGATAACGATATAAGATACTGCTCAATGATATGATACATATATGTATATATGAGTTCAGTGTGATACAGCATATACAGAACAATACAGAATAAATGTGGGTGGAATATACAGTAGTGTAATGATAAACATCATTTATAAATGGTGCAAAGAAGATGAAACAGTGCAGTATAGGCAGACAGTGTCAGTGCAAAAGTGTATTTGTGAACAATCTATGGTCAGCTGTTCAGTGCAGTACCAGACACAGGAAAAGGGCAAATTGAGGCACCTGTAGTGCCAGCGCCGATGGAAGACTGAATAGTCCATAATTGGGGTAAGAGCTATCTTTGATAATGATCAATGATTTTTTTAGGTGGTTTTCAACCCCCTCTAAAGAGATTTACGGTTCAAAGCAATGCAGTTGCTGTACCACACTGATATGCAGTTTGTGAGGATGCTCTTAATGGCACAGCGGTTCCACAATATTCTTGAACACAGGTGGGACTATTTAAGTCATCTCAGAAAGTACAGGCGCTGTTGTGCCTATTTAATCGGAAATCAAAGTTCAGAGACCAGGTGACACCACTCAGAGATGTGGACTGTAAGGAACTTAAAGCTAGGTAAATGCCCGACAACATCTCTGGTCATGTGAATAGGAGCATAAGTGTGATTGCCAGCTCGTATAAAATCCACAATGACCTTGTTCGTATTCTTGGTGTTAAGTTCCAGGTTGCTGTCCTCACACCATGCAACTAGGTGCTTGATCTCATCCCTGTAACTGGTCTCATCGGTACTTCTGATCATACCTTCATCGTCGTATCATCTGCAAACTTGATAATGATGTTGGGGGCATAGGCAGTACACAGTCATGGGTGAAAAGGGAATATGGAATATAAGAGAGGGGAACTATTTCTGAGGAACTCCAGGGGTGAGACTGGAGGAGGTGAGGTTGTTCAGTTGAACAGACTGTTGTCTGTTCGTAAGGAAGTCCAGGGTCCAGTTACAAAGTGGTGTGCTTATAACAAGCTGTTTCAGCTTTAAGACTAGCTTGGAATGGCTAACTGATTGAAAGCTGAGCCAAAATTAACAAACAACATCTTGGCATAAGTGTCAGTGTTGTCCAGCTGAGTCAGGGTAGAATGAAGCACCGTGGAAATGGCGTTCTCTGTTGACCTATTTCAGAGAGAGGGCAAACTGGTATGCACCTGCACTGGGTGGTAGACAGGCTTAGAGGTGGGTGAAGACGTGAAGAAGGGCTGAGTACGATGGAAAGGAAGTCACTGAGTTCTATTGCAGCGGAGGGATTTGGCCCTGGCAGAATAGTAGCAGATGTAAAGCAGGTTGGGACAAAAGACTGAGCCAAAGACAGATTAAAAAGATGTCTGTGAAGACCTCAGCCACCTGCTCTGTGCATGTTATGAATACTCGGCCAGGGTGAGCTTGTTCAGGAGTGATGAAGAGCTGGTTGGAGGTTCTCCTCTGAGTGGTTTCAAGTGATGGCCTGTATCCCTTGCATCAGGGGTCAGCAGAGTTGAAGTGCTGGTCAATATTAATACCATCTACTGTATAGTTTAAGCTATGTTTTTTTTATTTTGAACAGAAGTAATAACGCTATAAGCTTACACATGCGATGACTATTCTATGAACCATATACAATCTGCTTAATACAGCAACAGAAGAAACTGTCATGGTTTCTCAAATATGCACAGAAATGGAGATATGAAACCAAGAAAGAATCCAATCAGAAACAGGTAGTCAGACGCTTTACCAGTGTCTGATTGGTTGGTGGTGATCCTCTTCCAGTCTCTGGTTGGAATTGTGGTACCTTTATAACAGTTCCACAACTTAAGAGAGTGCAACATTTTGATATTGGGTGCATGCAAAGAGTTTGAAGGAGGAAAAATAACATGAGAATTTGACTGCACATGAGAGATTTAGAGCATGCAATGGACGGTTTGAGAATCCAATATGAGAGTAAAAACAATGTTGTTTTTGCTCAGGATTGTGGGGCAAAATGAAAACCATAGCGAAGGTTCACACACTTGCAGGAGGTGACACACCCATTTGCAGAGAAGGAGAGACACACATGGTAAAAGAAATAGAAGGGAAAGACATGGATTCAGGGAAGGATGCTACAGGGGTGGGTTTAGGGAGGTAAAGTAAAGCAGAGGTAAAGTGAGAGAGACTCATAGAGAGGGGGCTTGGGGTCGGGGGCGGGGTTTCTCCTGGTTTCCGGATATGCTGAAGGTGATTTGGCAGACAACAAGATTAACCACTTGTTCTGTATGAGCCATCTTGAAGCTGCAGTGCAAAGGTACCAAAGACTCTCGAAAGGCCAGTGCAGGGAAACCCAGCATGGTGAAAGACCAGCTCAGGGAAGTCCAGTATGAGGAAGACCATTGCAGGGTAGGCCAGTGTGCTGAATGAACCCCACTGTTGCACCAAGGTGCATCCAACTCACTGCAGCACCACCTTTTTCGGAGAAGGCTGTTCCACTACCTAGACACATGCTCTGCAGGTGTGTGTTCCTTCCCACTCACCTAACTCTTACTCCCTTTATAGAGTGGCACATTGACCATGCTCCTGTCACCACAGAGTTCAATGGGCCTTTATGTCTTGCAGAATTCTGCAGCCAAACTTTGGTTTGGTTATATTGTGTACATAAGCAATGGCATATTTGCTCTGCAAGTCAAGTATTTTGTCCATGAGACATTAAAACAAGACCAAAGGTCATAAAACATTAGATTACTATCTTAGATTTAGATTATTATTAATGGCACACATTATTGTCAGCTGTGTGAAGCCATTTTACGTCAAGCAGCAATGATTAAAGTATTACTATCATGTATCCACCATTCGTCTGTGATTTATAGCCATTTAAAAAGAAGAGGGAACTGTATGGGTGTGTTATCTGAAATATGTAAATCCCCCAGTTTGCCATGCTCTGACAGCACTATAGCCTCTTTTTTCCTTGTTGTTCTTATGACTCTATTTGCAGTTGTACTCGTTATAAACAAATCAAAAGTCATTTTAGTGAAATCATCTCTTGAAAGTGAAATATTTTAATAAAAAATAGGACCAAACATAAATTTTGGTATTATGAATTATGAATTTTATTAATTATAAATAAAATATAATCTTAGTGGTTAGCACCAGATTCTCACTTCTGCGTCTATGTGCATGCAGTTTGCATGTTCTTCCTGTGTTTTAGTGTGTTTCCTCCGTGTACCCTGGGTTCCTCCCACAATCCAAAGACATGCAGATTAGGCTAACTGGCCTTCCCAAATTGCCTTCCCAAATTGGTCATGGGAAATCAGATTCACTTAGAAATACATAATGGCTTTGAAAACATTAAGCATGATTTCCAAAATCTTGAACAATGCCCTGATATGGGTGGTATTAAGTTAAATGTGATGCTGCACAGGAGCCTAAAAATCATTTGGTATTTTGCATGGATTGTGTAATACAATTCTGTTATATGGTTCTAAAAAGAAAAAAACATCAAACAGATATTAATAATTTTAACATGCCTTATTTTAATCACAAATATCGATTCTATACATATACTATATATATATTGTGTGTGTGAGTTTGTGTGCGTGCATGTGTGTTTATTTGAGAGCGAGAGAGAGAGAGAGAGAGAGAGAAAATGTTGTTTGCAATGTGGTTTAACTGCACCATCACACATACAGTATGTATGTACACATGTGTATTGGAACAGCTGTATTCTGCGTTTTTTGTGATTGTTACCAAATACAACCATTTTTTTAATTTTAATAAAATGAAAACTAAAAGGCTTTCAAATCACATGAGCCAATATTTTATTTACAATAGAACATAGAGAACATAACAAATGTTTAAATTGAGAAATGTTACAATGTTATGCACAAAATGAGCTCATTTCAAATTTGATGCCTGCTATAGGACACAAAAAGGGGCATGTTTACCATGGTGTAGCATATCCTGTTCTTTTCATGACAGTTTGAAGACATCTGGGCATTAAGGTTATGAGTTTCTGGAGTTTTGGTGTTGGAATTTGGTCCCATTCATGCCTGATATAGGATTCCAGAGCTGAAGAGTTTTTGGTCGTCTTTGACATATTTTTTATTTAAGGATGCGCCAAATATTCTCTATAGGTGAAAGATCTGGACTGCAGACAGGCCAATTCAGCACCCATACTCGAAGCCATGCTGTTGTAATAGCTGCATTATGTGGTTTTGTATTGTCCTGCTGAAATACACAAGGCGTTTCCTGAAATAGGCGTTGTATAAAACCTTTATAAAGCCAGTATATACCTTTCAGCATTCATAGTGCCTTCCAAAACATGCAAGCTGCCAATACAGTATCCACTTATGCAACCAATACCATCAGACCAGCAGAGATGCTGGCTTTTGAACTAAATGCTGATAACAAGCTGGAAGGTCTCCCTCCATGATTTCCAACAAGAATGTCAAATTTGGACTCGTCTGACCATAGAACACTTTTCCACTTTGAAACAGTCCATTTTAAATAAGCCTTGGCCCACAGGACATGACAGGGCTCCTGGAGCATGTTTGCATATGGCTTCTTTTTCTCATGATAGAGCTTTAGTTGGCATCTGCAGATGGCACAACGGATTGTGTTTACCGACCGTGGTTTCTGGAAGTGTTCCTAGGCCCATTTAGTAATGTCAATGACACAATCATGCTGATGAGTGATGCAGTCTTGTCTGAGCCCCCAAAGCCCTCGGACATCCAACAAAGGTCTTCGGCCTTGTCCCTTACGCACAGAGAAAGTTTCCAGTTTCTCTGAATCTTTTGATGTGGTTATGCACTGTAGTTGATGAGATTTGCAAAGCAAGTGGTTAGCACTCTCGCCTTGCACCTCCAGGGTCTGAGTTTGATTCAATTTCTGTCTCTGTGTGCAAGGAGTTTGCATGTTCTCCCTGTGCTTGGTGGGTTTCCTCCAGGCACTCCGGTTTCCTCCCACAGTCCAAAGATATGCAGGTTAGGATAATTGGTGTTCCCAAATTGTGCATGTGTGTGTGCCCTGCAATGGATTGGCACCCTGTTCAGGGTGTACCCTGCCTTGTGCCCTAAGCCTCCTGGAATAGGCTCCATGTCCCCGAGACCCTGAATACAGGATAAAGTGGTATAGAAGTGAGTGAGTGAGAGTCCCAACTTTTCATCCATATCCCGGGACTTGACTCTCTGTGACTCTACACTGAACACTCCCAGGTCACTCAGTCGCTCATCAGACATGGTTGTTCATAGGTGGTTCTTGATTAGTTTCAAGGTGGAAAAACTCTGTTCACAAGAAGCATTGCACACATGTATTGAAATAGAAAAGTTTATGGAAGACCTTTTTGAAAGGCTCCAGAAACACAGTAAACTCTAATATACTGGTAAGGTTTTGCATGCACCCTTTCCTTTTTCTTTCCAAAATCATTTTGGCTTGGTGCAGCTCATGCCTCAGATCTGCTAAGGTTGACTTGTAGATCCCTGCGAATGAAAAAAAGAGCTGACTCTTCTAAAAAGGTGTGGCTGTTAGAATGGAGTGCTTGAACATCCCTCATTATGTTGCAGTTGGGCTTGGAGACACATTTCTGTAATTCCCCAATCATAGAGTCTAGGATCGGATAGAATATGTTCTTTTTACAACCATTCTTGTCATTTTGGTCTCTTTAACGTTCACCAACAAGTGGATGTGACCACAGATCTTTCTCATCTACAGCTGATCTTCCATTACCTTTATTCACACTCTTAATGCTAATATTACACTTTTAAGCTGTGCTTAAGATTTCTCCCCATAGCTCATCACAAAAGTTAGTTAGTTTTTCTCTGTAACACTGAAATGTTAGCAATTAGCTCAATAGCTCTGGCTAGGTCTAGTGAGGGCGACTGAAGCATATCAGATAAAAACTTGGTGTCTCCCAGCACTTTGCAGAATGTTGCTAGAAATTCAATGAAAGGCAAGTCAATTTGGGCAAGAAGATCCCCTACCTTTACACACCTGTCCCCACTTCTCTAGTCAGCAATATCTACTATATATACAGCTATATGAACTAAACTTCAAGCCATTTGTGGTGAACGTACGAGTCTGACATGAAGACGTATAGCTTCTCTAATATTGAAAAAAAACATGATGCCTCAGGTATAGACCTTACAGTGGCAACTAAAACTAGGCAATGTGAATTGCAATGCACAGAGAACACATGTTTGGCCACTGCCTTTATTCGTGCAGAAACACCTGCATGTTTTCCACTCCATACGGATGCTCCATCATACTGTATCCCTGGCCTACTAGAGTTGTTTTGCAATCCATTCCATATCTCTCTAGACAACTGATGATCTTCTCTGTCAATCCAGCAGCATCTGAACTATCAGCTTTTTGATAATGTAAAAAAAACTCTGTTTTTTATGTCCTTAGTTTAATCGACAAGAACACTAAATGCCTCACTTTGACCTCTTGAATGATATTATGCTGAACCATTTCTGCCAAACACTCCAGGATTTCTTTTTGTGTTGTATTGGATATTTGCATAGCTTTTTCTTTACTATTGGATTGTGTTTTGCTCCAATATGGCCAGAAAGTTCCCCCTATTCTCAGAGTTCTCTTCACGATTCATGATGGCCTCTTTGGGGAATATCTTGTGTAGCAGTAAGCAGGAGAACATCTGCCACAGTTTTTATATAGTTCCGATTTTCTTTTACTCTTTTTTGGTAGCCTTTATCCAATGATTTTAACAAAGATGACAAAGCTCTCAGCTCCCCTTTTGTCTTCAGACCATGGCATTTACATGGTTCTCTAATTTGGAATGCATTGCAAATCCATTGTCTTTATATGGTGTTTTTTCCAGTTTGCAAAACCAGAGCCTGAAGTGAAGGCAGAGTGAGCGGCAGAAGGGAGTGAAAAATGTCTGCATGCAAAACAGTTGGCCGAGTTCTGTCGTTGAGAAAACTATATATAATATACCATGGATATTCTTTATACCATGTAGAAATAATTGTCCTACTTTTTTCCCTTGCTGCAATCAGGGCTGCACAGGATCCACTGCTCTAGAAATATCTATACATATACATATCTATACATATTAATGGTGAAGAGTGAAGATCAGCCTCCATTATTTCAACATTTACAGTTTTCATAATGACATGGTCTAAAACACTGGTAGGTGGCATCTGTCAATATATCTTAAGGGCCAACGAGAACAGCAAATTCTGATCCAATTGTGGGCGGTGCTCTCTGTCACGGTCACTGTCACTTTGGAATCTGACTCACTTCTGCTGCAAAGCCTGATAAGAGCCAAGTTTTCTTCACCCCTAGAAGTTTGGGAGCTTTCATCACTGGGTATATCTAAAACATAAATGGTAACACTTTGCAATAAGGGTTTATTTGTTAAAATTAGGTAATGAATTAGCTAACATGAACTAACAGTGAGCAATATAGTTTTCCAGCATTCATGAATCTTTGTTAACAGTAAAATGAAATGTTTGTTCATGTTAGTTTGTAGTGCATTGACTAATCTTAAAACATTCACCTCTGAATATACTGAAATTAATGAATGCTGTAGTAGTATGTTAATTATGAATTCATGTTAACTAATGTACGTAGTTAACCAATGTTAACAACAAATGAAATGCTGGAAAGTGTTATCACATAAATCCATATAAAAAATACCATGGTTAATATGTTTATCTGTGAAGTGGTATCTTGTGAACTGGCTGTTCAAAAAAAAAATGCTTATGTTGAGGCTTTCAGCTCTTGCTGCAGATAGCTGGCTGCTGATGTAGCCCTCACTGGTCCTCTCGGGCAGGCTATGTTCTGTGCTTGCAGGTCCAGGCTTACTAATTTCCTAGCCTGCACTGTTCGAACATTGACACTGACATGCACTGGACTGCACTGTCTCTGATGATCTCTGACATGGTTTCTCAACTTCAGTCTTGATAAGTCAATCTAAATACAAACTAAATACAAACATGCTATCAGGGGGATATTAACAACCATAAACAGTGTGACATGTCTTGCTTCTCTCTTCTTTTTTAAAACTCGCGAAACTGTGATTCTCCTTCACAAAACAAGCAGCAATTGGCGGGGCTTTAAGCCAATGAGTCATGATGGTGCTCTAAGCCAATGAGTGATTGAGGGCGATCTAAGACAATGACTGATTGAGTGCGCTCTAAGACAATGAGTGATGATGACACTCTAAGCCGATGAGTTACCGATGGTGCTCTAAGCCAATCAGTGATGGGCGGCGCTCTAAGCCAATGATGTTTGACATGTCATGTTGACAGTACATCTAGCCAAATAATGATTGGGTGGGCAATCATATTTTCTGTGTGGGACCTAGAGAGAGCTTATTGGTCTAGCTCTCTCAGCGAGGAGGGATGGGAAGCACTTAGCGCAGCATCTCACATGAATGATGGCTCTACAGCCAATCATGGCCTTCTGTGAGCTCACGCGTTGTCCTCCGAGTGCATTACGCTGCTCCTAACAGTGCAAGAGCCCACAGTTTGAAAAGTTGCAGTTGGTTGGTTCATGTGGCTCGGAGGAAACACTTGTTAGTCTTTGCCCACCGTGTTTGGTAGTTGTAGCCTTGGTGTGGGAGTGCGGGTGGGAATTGGTCTAGCTCTCTAAATTAGGGACAAAATCGAGAAAAATCCTTAAAAATCTAGAAAAATCCTTAAAAAAAAAAAAGTACTAAATTTTGACTTAAACTAATGTACATGTTAGTCAAAAAAATAAGACTAACAATAAATCTAAATAAGCTTCCAAATTAACACACACACTGTAATTTACTGTAGATCAAGCTATACACATTGCAATAGGCCACTTTTTATTGGAACATTGGAGTCCCAAAAGCCCTTGGTTAAATCTGGTGTCAGTTTAGCCTCTAATAATTTTTATACCTCATGTTTATGACCATGACATAAACATTTTGCCTTTGTCTATTTGAATCTCTTTTTCCGTTCCAGTAGAAGATTACTGAAAAATGCATCCACAACACTGAGTGGAGAGGCAGTGATGCTACAGAACCAATACAAATTGATGCCCTCATTCGCTCCTTAAAGACAGCTCTATAAAACTGTGCCATTATATATTTGAGGACTGGAATGGAGTTGCTTGGGAAAAGCGTCTCTTTGCCGCACTTTGACATCAACAATTGTTGTTGTTTTTTTCTTTTGTGTCACTATCTGACATATCTTGGTATAATTTAGTCATAATCAAAGTAGGTTAGTGTGTTTTATGGCTGCAACAGCTAATGGACCGGTGCAGCACCAACAACTTTTCTCAGAATATGGACAAAATGAAAGAGATGGTTGTTGACTTTAGGAGAACATGAACTGATCATTCTTTGCTAAAGATTGACAGCACCTCAGTGGAAATCATCAAGAGCACCAAATTCTCTACTTTCTGCAAAGCTGGGAAAAGCCTATCTGCCCAACTATAATCCTCACCATACTCTGCCGGGACACTATTGAGGGCACTCTGGGTTGGAAATTGCATAGCCTCAGATAGCAGGACCCTGCCGCACATACTGTAGTGAGGACAGCTAAGAAGAACACTGAGGTCTCCCCTCAATCATAGACATTTACACCACATACTGCATCTGGAACACAATCTGAATAGCCAAAGCATTTTAAATGACCACATGCACCCCTCGCACAAGCTTTTCACCCTCCCGTGTCTGTTAAAAGATACCAAATTTTTCAGGTCCACACAGTTGGACAGTATAACAGTTTCTTCCCACAAGACATCAGACCCCTCAATAACTGGTCTGACATCAACCCACAAAACACACGTGCCTTTTCCCAAGCTCACACACAACTAATCTCCATTCCATTCCAACCTCTTTTACACATTGTCTTAAGCTGCTGCTAAAAAAAAACAAAAAAGAAATGCTGTACTGTATTTACTACCTGCATTATTATTATTAGATTTTAATGTTTTTTTTTTTCAGGCAGCATTGGAGTGTAGTGCTTAGCATTGTGGCCTTGTAACAGCAGGGTCAAGGGTTTGATTCCCACATAGGATCTGTGTGTGGAGTTTGCCTGTTCTGTCTTCTTGGTAGGTTTCCTCTGGGTACTCCAGTTTAGACATGAAGTTTAGGCTAACTGGTGTTCCCTAATTTCCCATAGTGTGTGTCAAGCCATGGAATGGCACCTTGTCCATGGTATATCCCATCTTGTGCCCAAAGGATAAGCAGTTTAGAGAATAAATGAATATTTTTTGCATTTCAATTCACACTATATACACTGATCAGCCATAACTTGGTTTCGGGTTCCCCTTAAATAAAGTTAAGTTCTAATTCTTTCTCTGCATATCCTAGCATACCTGGGGTCAGAGCGCAAGGTCAGACCTTATACAGCACCCCTGGGGAAGCTAGTGTTAAGGGCCTTGCTCAAGAACCCAACAATGGCAACCTGTTGGAGCTGGGGCTCAAGCTGCCAACCTTATGATCAGTAACTCAGTGCCTTAACCTTCTGAGCCACCACCTTGTGCACTGGTAAAGCTCTTGCTCCTTAGGGCTTGGCTCCACAGGGCCTTTAGGGTTTGCTGCCGGACTTGACACCAGGATTTCATGTGAGCTGTGGGATGGAGCCTCCATGGCTCAGATTTGTTTGTCTGGTTCATCCCATGGGTGCTTAATTGGATTGGGATCTGGAGAGTTTGGATTCCAGGTAGGTGGCCTTGGCCTTTTTGCCTGCCAGGCCACATGTGCATCAAGCTGGGTATTCTGGTGCCTTTCTGCCATGCTCAGCATTGAGTTTTTTGGGTGATTTGAGCTGCATTGACTTTTTTGTCAGACTGAATGGGCAGGCCTTTGGTCCTTGAGGGCATAAATGAGCCTCAGGTGCCCATTATCCTGTTACAAGTTTACTGGAATATAATTATTGATCGATGTTGTTTACTTCACTTGTCAGTGGTCATAATGTTTTGTCTGATCAGAGTATGGTTTATACAGAACTATCCTTTACTGTGCCCAGTGTTCTGTTTTTATTTTTTGTTTGTTTGTTTATTTTCTGGCTTGCACTGTTTGCACACATTTGCACACATGCATTTTATGTAGTCTTGTGTTATGGTACATTTTAGTTAAGTGTAGTCTCATGTAGTTCTTGATTCGGAAGATAATAAAAAGTACGAACATAAGGAGAAATCCTCCTGGGTATAGGATGCCAGGAAAGAGGAAACAGAAAGGGAGTGGGGTACAACAGAAAGAAATGCAGTTTCTTGTTGGTGGAGCTGGTTAACAAGCGCGCCCATGCAGATTGGCTGAAGTTCACAGAGATGTAAGGCTTGCCAACAGAGCTGAGCTCATAAGTGCAGAGTGACTGGAGGCAGATTCACAGAACTACAGTAACAACTCAGCCTGCATAGAGAAGTTGGTTTCTCCTGTGTGCTGTCTTATCAGCAAGCAACATACTATCAAATCTCATGCTTCTTGTGATTTGATATCATCTTTTAGACTATGTGCTGCATTTGTTTAACTTGTTCAGTTGAGTGAATGGGTTGACTTCATCTTGACAAAGTCTGTATCATCCCTATATGACAATTAAACAAAAATAATCAGCATCCTGTGTGGTATACATGATCTCACACCGACTGGACCTTCCAGAAAACTCCCCGCCTCAACAACAGACTGAATGAAGCGACTATTGTGCAGACATCTGTCTTGCCACTCAGAGCTGTCCCTAAAGACGCAACATCGAAGGAGAGAACTGGTGGTAAAGTCTGGGATAACACTGAGAAATGAGATACTAAGAGCCAAATGGCAAAATGAGCTTGACCTTCTGTTCTTAAAGAGAAATCAATTCTTTATTAATAGTTTTGACATTTCTGTTGCCAAACTTGTATGAGATTCCAGAACTAATCTAATCTAATGTAATGTAATGTTTTATTATCTAATTTAAGAGAAATATGAAACGAGCCATTATCACATAACATTATACACAGATGATAGGCTCTGTCTGATGTTTCTCTGTCAAATGTTCATGGTAACCTAATAAAAGTGCTTGGTGAGTTGCTGACATACTTTAATTCTGATTTTGCCTGTCTCAATTTTATAGCAGCAGCATACAGTACAGTAGGTCAAGTTCCAAAGCATATTTATTAGGTTACAGTCAACATTTGTTCATGCTAAAAGACAAACACGCCTAACATCTGAATCGTGCCATAATCACATAACATAATGATTGTCTTTTTAACAGTAATTTGCAGACCAAATATATTGTTGTTAAACCAAAGCAGTCGAAATCAGTTGAACAAACAAAATCATGGGGATAATTTGGTTCCTACCCAGTTCAGAGTCTAATCCCTGGATTATGGTGGTGTTTAAAGGCCAAAAGAGACATAATGTAATTATAGCGGTTTTCATGGCACATGCTAGTACGCTAGCAAACAATTCATGCACATTATTTAGGTATCCTTCTTAACTGGAATGTTAACATCCTTAAAACAAAAACCTCATATCAGAATTCAAATTCTCCACATTTAGGTAAGCAGTCCTCAGAAATAGTCAGATCATGTCTTTGCTTTTTGGGATTATGCATTACATATTAAGTCTAAGAAGCCCCAGTTGAGTTCGTACACACACTGAGGATTCAATATTCCAGATATGTTTGGGAAAAGTCAAATGGTACCAATGCAATCCTCAGTTTCGTCAAACCATATGTTTATTTAAGCTTCGCCTTTCCTGGCCACCATTTTTTCAAAAGATGTCATTGAATTACACTCTATGATGTTCTTCTGGGTAAGAGTTTGTCATTGTTATGAAAACTCTGAATTATTTTGTTTGTTTTGACATGACTAATGACAAAGCCTGAGGATCGGGAGGTGACACAACATCAGTGTGTTAACAATTTGGAACTGTTCTTCATTGATTTTAATAAATTATAATTAGTTATAAGTTAGAATGTGTTAAATGTAAGAAAAAACGACACATTTATGCGCCTTGCATAAATTGTTTATAAATGACTCCTGGAAGATTTTAGAGATTTTACATAGATTTAAGCCTGCATATAATATTTCATGATGAATTTGAGATAAATCAGTGTTATCTAATATAGCAAGTGCAGTTTTTCTTTTACAGTCACATGAACTTCACTCTCGTTGTTGTTGCTTAGCAAAGAAAATCGTGCCTATGATTAAATGTGACACTTACACAATGATTTTCTTACTTTTGTTCCAGAATGTTTAGCCAATCCAACCACAATGGCATCTTAGTAAAGATCCCCTAAGCGTTATTGTTTTCCCTCAGTTTGATCACTTCTTAATCTTCTGATCTATTAGTCCAGAGAAAGTGCAGAGTCAGAGAGCTTGACAATAACATGATGTAAGGTCATTATTACACCCTGATAATAGTCCCTAGCTGTGGAGTCCCTAGCTGTCCTATCCAAGCTTTCGCTCTCCCTGTTTTTTCCCCACTCTTATCACCTGTATCACATCAACCATAACACAGTAACATCAACATTTCTGGTTGATTTTGCAACATTTAATCATATCATTAACTTCCTAGGACAGAACGCCTGCTGCTTTGATTTCAATATGGATAGGTTGCAGGACAGCGCATTTGGCATTCAGCACAATTCTGTCAGGAAGCGTGTGTCAGGTGAAAGCCTAGATCCTTAGAGCAAACTCTAGCACACAGTCAGAACATGGACTGAGCACCAGTCAAAAGTTTGGACACACCTTCTAATTTGATGTTTTGGTTAGTTTTTTTTTTTTTTTTGCTTTTTGATTTATTTTTGTACATTCTAGAACAATACGGGAGATGCCAAAGCTGTGAAATAACACATATGGAATTATGAAATATGTTTCATCACATATGAAACAACAACAACAGTCAAGTACTTCTGTCTTGTCAGAATTAAGCAGAAAGAAATTCATTTGCATCTAGTGTCTAATGTCCTTCAGACATTCTTCCACTTTATTAAGCTGGTGTTTCCTATCTGCCTTTGCTAAGACATACAGTATAACTTTGAGTCATCAGCATAACAGTGGGACCTAATACTATGCTAATACTATGCATACAAATTATGTTGACCAGTGGAAGCATGTAAAGACAAAAAAGGAAGCATGTAAAGACAAAAAGTGGGCCTTTAACCGAACCTTGTGGAACACCAACCTTCACTTCATTGCACATGGAATAAGCACAATTTACAGTACATCTAGAAATTGAAAACAAGCAGTCAAATAAGACCTGAGCCAAGAGAGGTCTCTCTTAACTCCTACAACATTTCCTTATCTTTTTCACATTTTTCAAACTCATTTCCATATTTTTTATTGTTCTGTAAATCTGGCTATTGTTAAAAGGGTCAGCTGTTCTGAAATTGTTCTTGCAAGAACAGTATTGTCAAGTTTGCAAAACCCAGCAAGCACTATGATGAAACTGGCTCTCATGAAGACTTTCCCAGAAAAGAAAGTCTAAAACCTATCTCTGCTGCAGAGAAGAAGTTCATTTAGAGTTACCAACCTCAGAAATCACCAATTAACAGCACCTCAGATTAAAGCCAATATGAAGGCTTTGCAGAGCATAAGTGGCAGAAACATCCTAATATTAACTGTTCAAAGGAGATTATTGCATATTTTGGACGCCTCTAGCATTGTTTTACAAGGTACAAAGAATTAAAAATCAGGATCCTGGAATTAGAAGGTGTGTCCAAACTTCTGACTGGTAGGGTACGCCATATATACTGTAGTACTACATAGATAAGCTCATTCTGAGTATTAGTGGTTACACATGTTATTACACACATATATTAGGCAGTAAAGCAGGTCTAGGTGGCCCAGTGTTTAGAAATACGTCTGTTGTGAAACTGAAATTCATATTATGAGATCAGTACCGTGATGAAAGCCTGGGCTGAGGATACTAAAAAGAGGGACATGATGTCTTACATCTAAACCAAACAACTGTTTTATTATGGACTGATCATGCTGTGCGTTCACAACCCAAGAATTAAAACAAAACATTGCAACAGCCAGTGATTTTTATGAAACTATAATGTATTGTTTTCCTTTTTTTCTGAAGTTCTGGTCTTTGTGTTCATAGAGAGGTTAATAATAAGTCATGCTGTAATTCCAATATCTTCCTGTCTTTGGACAATATTACGACGCAGTAGAAACATTCTATAAGAGGACTATCATGAGACTGAGCTAAAAAACCTTCAAAGATTTGAGAAAACCTTCTCATATGTTGTTTGTTTGTTTATTAATTTGATTATACCTTCATGGACCAGTAGTGTAGAATAATTAACCTTTATTTATCATATATACATTACAGTACAGTATCATTCTTATTGCATATCCCAGCTTGTTATTAAATTGTGATCAGAGTGTAGAGTTGATGCTTGAGCAGAGAGGGTGCCCAACAGAGGAAGCTTAGTATTGGTGGAGCTTAAACCCCCAAAGTTTTGATTAAAACAAATTGTAGTTTCTCTGTATCATTTATATTTGTCAGGAGGATATTCCAAGGAATTTCCATTCAGTCCCAAGTTTCCCAAAGATAGAATATAATAAGCCAAAACTATTTATATTCCTTAGTACTTGACCGGATTCATCATTCATTGTGAAACCTGCAGACAGAATATGAATACATTATTAGAGATGAACACCTACCACCTGGCCAAAAAAAGAAAAGTTGCTCATTCTAATATTTCATTTGACTTCCTTTAACTTGATGACAGCGTACAATGTTGTGGCCAAGTCATGTGTAAAAATGATTCCTCATGTTCCCTCTTTCACAGTTTGAATCCTGGAATATGCCTGTGCCATCAGGAAAGAAAGAAATACATAAATGTGATACCTAGACCTAACCAACTGAAGCAGCACCAAATCATAATACTGCCTTGAAAAGCATGTACAGTGGCTGCATGGTCAGCATGACGGGCACATCGTTTCATATGCTTCACACATCTTTGGAATAGGAAAAATCAAGACTTATCAGACTACATGACCCTAGTGTTTCCAGGGGCATAACAATCATATTTACCTTTTCAAAATAATAATTGATTATTTAATTATTGTAGATTTTTCAGTTATGTGTAACGGTCTCCTCAATTATAATTCCATATACCAATACATTTGGTATGGATGTTTTTTTTTTGTTTGTTTGTTTTTTTTTATCACAAAATAATTATAGACATACTGGTCAGGATCCAGTTACAGATACACTCTTTGCGTACACTCCTATTTCTGATATACTGGAGCAAAAAAATTATAATAACATATAATTATAATAATAAGTTTACAATTTTTCTCTCTAAATCAGTTATAACTAGAAATTCTTTGAGATAATTGAATAACATGGAAATCAAATGTCAGCTCTGGATGAGACCTGATTAGAACAGAGGGAGGCCCTCATTTGTAATAATTCTCCAAAAACTCCTCACCAGTAGGTTAATTAGCTGGAAGGTGCATAAGATGGAAAAAGACATGTTGTTGCCCAGGCAGAAATAGCAGTTTAGGATGAGTCAGGTCCTGGAAAGGGAGGAGACTTAATGAACTTGTCCACATGGTTTGGAGACTGCAAAACATTGCCAGCAGCCATTAAACTCATAGTCCAAGTGTATACCTGATGTTTTATTTATAGCCAAGAAAGAAATATGATACAGATACTATGTCTGTGCAGCCCCTTAGCCTAAACAACACTAAAATATTTCACAGTGTAAAATGCCTAATGTGCCTAGCATAATACTATGTGGCTTAGTGACAAGGAGGGGAGAGTAATTGGTATCTTGGGTATATTGTTTTGTAATGAGTAGGATGATTGTTTTGACTGTTGTGAATTCTTTGGGTTATTTTTTTCTCAGTAAATAGAGTGCATGTTTTGGGTTTCACCCTTTTTTTAGTTTTCAAAGCCAATAAGAGTCACTAAAATAGGGTAGCACAAAGTGCGCTATCATTGCAGGCACAAATCCCTCTTTTATAATAATAATAAGAAGAAGAAGAATTATTATCATTATTATTATTATTATAGCATGGTGATATAGGGGTTAGCACTGTGGCCTCGCACCTTCAGGGTCGGGATTTGAGTCCAGTATTTCCTTCTGCCTAGTGTGTTTGTGTGCCCTGTGATTGGCACTCCATCCAGGGTGAACCCCGCCTCTTGCCATGAGTCCACTGGGATAGGCTTCAGGCCTCCTGCGACCATGTACGGGATAAGCAGTGTAGAGTTTGGGTGGAAAATAATAATTGATCCATCCATTTAACCTCTGTAATAGGGAACATGGAGGCCAACGGTGTCCTTTGGATTTTTTGCCATTTTTACAACTTTGGTACGACCTCAGTTCAACAATCACACACGCATTCACCCACTACGGGCAACTTGGGAACGGCATTTAGCCTAATCTAAATGTCTTTGGACTGTGGGAGAAAACTGGAGTACCCGGCAGTCACAGGGAGAACATGCAAACTCCATGCATACAGACCCAGAGACAGGAATCAAACCCGGACCCTGGAAGTGCAAGGCAACGGTGCTAACCACTAAGCCACTGTGCTGACATAATAATAATAATATAGATGTTTAAATTAACTTAAACACATCCTAGTGAGCTGGTCAGTCCCTATTAAAGTCATGTAGCTCTAATCGTTCATGTTCAATTCATATATGTTCTGCCCCCTGTCCACAGCAGGGATGAAATTGGCAACAACCTCATGATAATTATTTTTTTTTTTTTTCAGGGATCTTGATGGGCAGTCCACCCATTAAATGTCGAGAAGCAAAGAAATAAGAGAGGATTTATGGTGTGCACAGTTTCCATACCCCAGACATACATGAAATGAATGAATATGAATATAGAAGTGTACCTATAGAATGAGGTTAACCAAGCCAAGGTCTAGCTTTTCTAAAAACACTAGGAATGGATCTTATACTGCAGAGATCTAAGCTTCCATGGATTAGAGGATAATCTGAAGATAAATTACTATTGGAGTTTGGGGAATTACAGTTCCGCAGTCCTCCTATAAGTCATTTTCCTAACTTAAAGTACCTTCAGAACAATAGTTTTAGTCAAATCGACTATGAGCTCTATACAAACATAAACTAGTAATTGGATCATTGATTCCAGTCATGTAACATGTATTATGTGGTATTAAACCTAAATAGTATAAAAAATAAAAAGACTATAAAATGACTTCATGTTGTACAGTATGTGTCCCCTGTGACTTTTAGAAGGTCTTATCCATTTTTATTTAATCAGCATATATATAGAAAGAATAATTCATTGCATATTTCTTAATGTAAGTGAGGTCCAAGAATAACATGTATGCAATGAATCACATATTTGCTTTTCTTACAATTTTAAAAGGTTGTTTTAAAAACAATAGTCAGGATGTCTGCCAAATCTGGTTTTAAAAGAAAACTATGAGAGAATAATGTACATGTAACAGCTTCCAAATGGTTATTTCTTGAAAAAGAATATTTTGTAAAAAAAAAAAAGAAAAGAAATGGGATTTCATTTTTAAAAACTGGAAGTGGGATTGCAACCCAAACTGTCTTTTTGAGCAGGTGATGGCTTTCAGTCTTCATTTATCTTGTATTAAAATAATATCACAGTACATTTGGGCTTATGAGGAGTTATATTTTTTATAGACATGCGGCTTTGGCTGAATTTGGAGAATCAAATCGTCATCATTCGTCTCTCTCTGTCTCTCTCTGTCTCTCTCTTGTTGAATTGCAGCCTGACAGCCTATCCTTGGGTGTTGTAAAAAAAATAATAATAATATTAAACGCCTGCTAAATACACTTTCTATTTCAGCCTATTTTTAAATATATATCCTCTCAAATTGGTTTTAACCGTAACTAATTGGATGTAGTTTGGGGGCTTGAATGTATTTCACTATTCTATCTGCAATATCTTTATATCTAATGCCTGATTTATTTATAATTGTGTTTTATTTGCTGACATTTTGCTTTTATAGCCAACCTGCAATTCGGTGTCTCTCCATTCAATATTTCAAACCAAACAAACAACAAGAATACTAGGGAATTATTCTGGCACACTCTTGTACTAGGTGTCTTTTGTCACTACAACAGTGAAATATTATACAAGGTTCTGCATACAGAGAGGGTTTATTGTGGTCTTTGTTTTCATGCCCAGTTTGTCATTTGATCAGTAAAACTGGACTCTTAGGGAACCAGACAGTGTAATGGGTCCGGCTAAACTCAGCCCTTTTTGTAAGCAGTCAGATTTTTCTCCAGTGGAAGGAGCTCCAATGGGAGCACTTGCAGGCCCTTTTCCAAATCTCTGACACTGATCAGGCTTGGAGGACTGTAAGACACAAAGCTTTTAGGATGGAGAAAGACAAGATATTAACCCAAATTGTATTATATTAAAGGAACGTTCAAACGAACGCTGCTAATTTATTCCTGGATCCGTGTTCATTAAGTTGTCCTTTTCCCAAAAATCTAATTATTGAATCATTTTCAAAACCAATAAAATCATCAAGAAACAACATATACTCACAGCCTGGATTTTTTTAATTTAAGAATTATATAATTAATATGTATGATGATGTTCAGTTTATTTGATCTATTAGAGCTTTGTTTACTGAGCTTTCCCATTATCCAGACATAGACTTGAAACACTTTTCATTTGTTTGCTTTATTCTGAGAAAGTGCCAATTTTCATATTGGCACATTGCAGAGCATCATTTTACCATCAAGGAAAGCCTTGATCTCCAAAAGCCTTGTATTATAATGCAATATTTTAGGGCTGATTATTTATTTAAAACAAACACAATTACATTCAGGAACTGCATAACAACATGCACAGCAACCTACTGTATGTTACATTAAACAGCTCCCCCCCTAACATTTCATCACCTTGTTTCACAACTCTTCAGACAAAAGAAATAATTACACTGACAAATAAGTTGTGTAAGCCTCAAAATTGGTTAGAAACAAACCATCATCCAAAACAAGAGAAAACACTTGGGTTTTAGAACACTCAAGTTAAAAAATGAAAAGAAAAAAAAAATGGAACAAACCCATGTTGAGCAACTAGGAAACACATACACAGCAACACCCATGAGTACACCCACTCTTTTACGCAGAAAACGCACAAAATTGCACTTTAACACACACCCTCATAAGTGTGCAGCGTTTCCAAAACAACGGTCACGTTCCACTTTTACAAACACTGAACAGCATCAGAGGAATAGGAGTACTTAGTTCCTGAAATGGATCAGCCCATGAGCCGAATTCCTGCCAGAAAAATGTCATTTCATTCTGACCACCTACCAATGGTTTCTCTCCCACAAGATGGGTTGTAGTTGGGATTGATGGGGGGGGGTCACTTTTATTTAAGTTTCCTGGAAGCTCATCCCTTGTCATGCACAAGAACAAGAACAATTCAGTTGGATGAACATATTTCATTTAAAGCTTTTTAAATGAATAAATACCAAATTAAATCCAGGCTCTGATTTTGACTTCACAAACTAAGAAATGGCTGCACTACCTTCCCCACTCGTGTGCTGAATCAGAGTTTGAGTGTTCCCCGAATGACATACTGTATGATCTTATGACCAAATACTGATAATACACCAACAAACAGCATGTACACTTTTTATTTTAAACACTTCAGCATTATATCCCCAATTTTGCATTGTTATTCATATTTAAACCACCAGTAGCATACTTTGTTGTTGTTTCGGTGGTACACCATTTTAGACACCAGCTAAGCATGCAATTCTGGATCCTGTTAGGGTCTTAATTAATGAGTGCTCAGCAGTCCAACTGGTTAGCCGCACAACTTAATTTTAATGTCTGCTGACATGTTAGTACTTTCAAATTGGATCAAGAACATTTTGGACATTTTTGTAATTTCACATTGCTCGTTAGTTGAGGAGCCTGAGTTTTACCCACAGTGGAGAGCGACCAGCTTGTGGTTGTTGGCAGTGGAGGTTAGTGGCAGTACTTTTAGGTGTTACACAATCCAGGCCCTTTTAGAAAAAGAAAATCACTAGTAAGATCTGTGTTCACAGTAATGTTGAAAGAAAGAAAAAAAAAGAACATTCGTTCAAACATCTCAGTACTTTCTTTATTTCCAAGGATATTTGTCCAAAAAATCTTTTTGTCCAAATCTACAAATATTTATCCCCAAAATATTTTACATATGTAAAACTATATGTATATACATGACTATATACGGTATGACCATTTTATGTGGATACCTGTTTTGTTACAGTTTCTTGGTGCTGTTGATTCCTGTGTGTTGGGGGTATTATGCAAGAATACTGTCTGGTTCTGTTTAGTGCTCCAAATATTCATGTCTGTACATGAATTTTAACTTGAAGCAGGAATGTCCTAAACCGGAACAATTTTTGTTGTTGTTTTTTTAAATAATACAATTTGCCAATATTTCATCATTCCATTTTATTTGGTCTCAACTAAAGATGCTGCTTATGGAAATCCTGTGCATGTGCATTCCTGTGATATTTTTAGTTGGTTCTATTTTTTTTTTATGTAAACCATGTAATACCCCTGTGACCAGGCAGTTATTATGTAAACACATATAAACTTTTTGTCCTCTTGCCCTGTGTATTTTATTCATATCTACATTGTATTCCTTCAGCACACATTAAATCCCACTAATGTATTTATATTTTGTTACATCAATAGTGTGTACTGGCCTTGAGCATGATCTTATCCTAATTAGCAGGCCATAATATGGCCAAAAGTATGTGGACATCTGATCATCATACCCATATGTATGCCTCCTGAAACCGTTGTCACAAATTTGGAAGTACTTAATTATATAGGACTAGTGGAAGTACACATTAGTGACGGGAAAAGAGTGTAGATATAGCTAAAAGGTAAAAGATAAAAATAAGCTTTAATGTAATCAGTGATATTATAATTTCAGGTTTAGCTTTACTAATTAATATCTATTGGTGCAGATGTTTGTTTACAGTGAGCAAGTAGCTTATTGAAAGCTTTTTTTAAGTTGATTAAATTAATTCCCGCACATAACTGTTCATAACTTCACCTCTATTCAACATTTTAATTTTATTTATAGTGTAGGTTAAATTTCAGGCAAATACTAAACCCAGTCTTGTGTGATGCCATGACAAAGTCTGGCTGGACAGACAAACAGGCAGAAAATTTTCTGAGACTCGTTTGAGGTATGTAAGGAAGGTAAAGGTATCATTGAAAGAGGGAGTTCTGACCAACGTACAGACAAAACATTTTTTATATTTATATAGGATGTCTTTGTCGGCTGTAGCATTACAATTTCCTTTCACTGGAACCAAGAGGCCCTGAAGACATGAAGACATGGGTTACAAGAGAGTGGAAGAACTTGAGTGGCCTGAACAACCTAACCGAACATCTTTGGCATGAACTGGACTGCAACAGTGCCCGTGGTCTCCTCAGCTGACATCAGCGATCACCTCACTAATGCTCTTATGGTTTAAGGAGAGGAAATCCCCATCGCCACAATCCAAAATCTTGTGGAAAGCAAATGGGCACTACATCTGGACTTGGATGTCCTATAAGCACATATAAGGTTGATAGACATGTCGTTTATTTAACTAAAATTAATGAAATATTTTTTTCCTTATATGATAATGGCCTGTCTAACAGTTTGAGCATGTTAAAGGGGTATCCTTACCCTTTCAAAGCACTATTCAAATGCCAACTAGTTTTTTGTTTAATCATAAGGTATCAGTTATTATCGTGGTCTTCAGCCTGATACAAATACATCCTCCAGTCCAATCCAATGTCAGAAATCTACTCCATTCCCACTTATATACCATGTGCAACATTCATGATGAATGTATCAGCTTTTATTGACTACCTTTACAGACATATGAAATGAGGAGTCATGTTTCAGTTTAAAACTAATGCCACCAAATAATCATTTTAAATCTGATAATTTACTGAAAATTAATACAAAAAATATATTTTAAACTACAACTACGCTAGTTATTATGGGACTGTTAGAGATTAGTGACATTATTAAAATAATATCACCCAAAACAAAATCCCATATCAACTCCAAAATTATTTTATTTTATTATTATTTAACAAATGTCTCTTTATAGTCTAATGTCAAAGATTAAACATTGTCTTCTCCACTTAAAAGGTGAAAATGTTTGTTTTTAGCACCCTGGGTCGTATCTGCTTTTCAGAGGGGGGTCAGATAGAGGACAGTAGGATCTATTACTCTAACCTTGTCTCTTTAGCTCTGCCTAAGTGGTGTGTTTATGAGCTTTGGAATCCCGTTCACATCCACAGTCTCACTGCGTAGAGGATCACATCTCGTACAGTATATCATAGCTCAGAGAAAACCACAGTTTGGATAACTGGAATCCCCTGAGCCTGACTCTTAGAGATGAAAAGATCTACTCCGTACAGTGGCTCAATTATTTAGACTGACTGAAATGATTAACCACAGAGTTTACATCACTTTCGCCTTGGAATTCTACTAGATAATTAGAGAAAATGTGAATGACAAAAGGCTTTTCATCATTATTTTACAGAAGCAGAGTGAAAGAGTGAGTCAGCAACCGTGTGTGAGCCTGCAGAGAATCTGCAGATGGATGGGAATGAATGAAAACTAAAGAAAGCTGTGCATCAGTGATCAAAGCACACATGCCTGGAAGTGAAATTAGTCATGAATAATAAAGGAAGTGTTTATCACTTTGTCATTTCATCTCTATCTCTAACGATGTCTGGGAATGGGAAAAGAAAACAGATACATTGAGTCTAAGACCATGCTGAAATTGTGTGGGTTTTAATTTTCAGTTTTTATCTCAACTTGAAATAAAGTTCAAGATTCTGCATGATTTTTGGTCACTGTATAAATGTAAGCAAATTTGTGACACGTTTGTGAAAAAGGACAGAAATCCCGTGAGATTTATCCCTTCAACTGAAAAACATGTCCAGACAACACTCCCATGGCTTTGATGTTAATGTGTCACCAGTTTGTATGCCAGACCATGAACAAAAAAAAAAAAAAAAAAAAAAGAGACATACCAAATATTTTCAAATTCATGTCAATTTTACTTTTCATTTCGTTTATTGCTGATTTTAACATTTCAACATTACATTTGTAAATCACTCTAAATAAGAAATATTTATTTCTGCCCTCTGGACCTGTTGGGCTCATCCTGGTACCCCACATAGACGCCTCATGTGGTCTGCTTGGGATATGTGTGGTAACTGGGGACAGTTCCACTTTACCATGAAGACGGTCCTGACCTCGGCTGATGCAGACAGTTGTTCTTTGATGACTTGTGACTGCAGTCGCTCAATAGTTCAGGACTGGAATTTCCTACAGTCTACCTGAACCTCACAAACTGGTCTTAATATTAATTTAAACACATCTCCTGGTATATTGAAGTTCCAGCTGCCTAACACACAGTATGACTGCAAAGCAATTCCTGCTGTCTGTTATCACATAAATGCGCATGAATTCCCTTTTGAGTCCGGTTCCTCTCAAGATTTCTTCCTATTGCCATCTCAGGGAGTTTTTCCTTGCCCCCATTGCCCTCGGCTTGCTCATCAGGGACAATATCATTTTGATGAATACATATTTTCTCACACATTTCATCCTGATTTCCTTCATTTTCTGTTGGTTCTGTGAAGTCAATGACAATTGACAATTGTTAAAAGCGCTATACAAATAACATTTTGTTGAATTGACATTTTCTTTAGTGGTTTTAGACTTTTGGACGGCATTGCACATCCTGAGACTACAAGGACCTAGTGGTGGGTAGAGGTGAAACCTTACATTAACTTTAAAGTCAGGATAAAGACAAGGAGCATTTGCCATGGCAAAGCCACAAGTTATTCTGAATCCTTGTGTGTGAGGAACCCCTCAGGTGTCACGTATGATTAAATGATGATTCACAGATTATTTACTTTCACACAAGACTGTAACACCTACAACTCTGCTGAGTCATACGTGGGAAAAAGTGCATCGATTGCTTTAACGTTAAATGTTGATTGCATGAGGCCGATCAGTATTTATAATTATGTAACATTTATGCAAATTCAGATTTTATCAAATGGTAAAAATGGTCATATTTAATTGTCTAACAATTTTTACCCAGTTGTACTGCAGGCTGCAGGCTACATGCTACAGTAAATCCCACATGTTTTAATGAAGGTTCAAACAAGTTGTCAAGGGGCCCTATTTCTTTCTAGTTAGCAACCTTCATCCAAATACATATTTCATTAATGATATGCCTCCACTTTTTTCCTTCAATTTCTTTTTAGTAGGTCAGAGATTAGTCATAGTCACCACACAGTTTATTAAAAACATTATACTAATACCGGGTAGGGCCTCTTGGCACGAATTCCACAAGATGCTGGAAACCTTCCCTTCGAATTCTGGTCCATGTTGTTATGATTGCATCATGCAATTCCTGCTAATTTTTCAGGTACACTTTCATGGCATAATATTATAACCGCCAACAGGTAAACATTATCTTGCTACAACGGCAGGCTTCAGGAAGGGAACATTTATTTGACCAAGATGACAGGAAAATGGAAAAAAAATAAATAAAAGTAAAAAAAAGTATAAGTATCCGAGAGAATTTCACAAGAGCGAAATTCTGATGTTCAGATGACTGGTTCAAAGTATCGTCAAAATGCCAGCTCATGTGGGGTGTTGCTGATAGGCAAAGGTGAGCTCCTATTAAATGTCGGTCCACAGAGGACAGCCTTAAACCGACAGAGGAGGCAGTTTTTCCAAGGCTCTGGTCCAGAGCCATTGCAAATGTAACCAGGATAGAACACTAACTAAACATAAACCAATAAAAGATGTGGCAAACAAGTGTAAAATACTGCAAAGACCATGTGGAAATCATCTTCATCTCACCTGATACAGGAGGTATAAAGCAAACTTCATTCAGTCATGCTGAGCTTGTGATTTCAGGAAAATTTAAATGGAAAGTCAGATATTAATGTCAACTGTGTCAAAAGCTTTGAAGAGATCAAAAGGATCAGGATCAGTCAATCTGATCGAGCATGAGCAGTTGGAGTTTATGCAAGGCTTTTTGGCATCCAATAGCTATTTCGCAGTACAGATATTGTTTGGAAGCTGCTATCGTCAGACTGGTTCAGTGTAGTAATATCGTTTGGGGAGCGAAAGAGGAGAGGCACTGTGAATAATCTGGTGGATTTAAAAAGAAAGACACACAAAACTTGAAACTTTCCTTCAAACAGGGTGGCAGAAATTAGATTGTGTGTGTGTGTGTCCCAAATGCTTATGTCCAAAAGGCATTTGAGCCTAAAACAAGAGTTTAAATCAGGGTTTGATCATTTTGTTCAAAGATTTGTTTTGAAGTTTAATATAATAAAATTTCACAGTTTTCATGCATGGACTGGCTGTGATGCAGTCTATCCCATCAGAGCCTCTCTTGCAACTTGCTAAGATTGTTACAATAGAGCACACAAGTGGCAGTTTAGCTGCTTTACAGTTGTTTATCCAGCTGTTAGTATCACGTGGCAAAACTTCCTCAGACAAAGTGTTCATCTCAAGCAGTGGTAACCTGTCCTCCTAGACCAATAATTTTTTTTTTGGCACTATCAATAATCACACAGGGTTCCTTCATGGGTTATGTGCAGTTATGATATA
The DNA here is from genome assembly GCA_030014305.1 of Clarias laeviceps. NCBI lineage: Eukaryota > Metazoa > Chordata > Actinopteri > Siluriformes > Clariidae > Clarias > Clarias laeviceps. Next base: position 12,335,420 of record JAQMYJ010000033.1, read on the forward strand.
TTCATCTTTACCTGGAAATTGATATTTAATGACAAATTAGCTACGCAACTCGCATAAACTCATGTTTAACACTACTTTGCCCAGATGGACACTACACTACTCCTTTTTGCTTTGGTCCAACTTGATGCTCCTTGCTGGCTTCAAGCCCTCAATGAAGGGGGGCTCACAGAGTCCTTATTGTCCTCATTTTGTGTCAGAGCAGTGCCTGTGAGAACCCTCTGACGGAAGCTGGAAGCAGAGCATGTTCGGTAAGCGACATTGAACAGATAATCATGTCCCCCAGCTGTTTGGAAAGCCACAGTCGAACAGCACACCCAGGGAGTCATCTTTCCTTGAAAGGGCTCAGCAAACTAAAGTGAATTTCAATTCTGTGAATACATGGCTGACTCATACAGATGTTTGCAAATGTTTTGGTGATTTGTTCCGAAGGTTCGTTCCAGCACGCAGATGAAAATGTTGTGGAGAGAAAGAATAGTTCTCATTTCTGTGCATGCAGAATGAAGGGAGCCGTCATAGAGCTGCTTGAAACAAGCTGCAGTCAGATTGAAGGGGAAACACAACAGATATCATCTGCTGTAACAAAAGATGATTAAAAGATGTTACAGGGTAGTCCAGAAACCACACAGAGACAAGGGTATTAAGAAAAGAATGGGGGGGGGGGGGGGGGGGGTGGGTTTTACACTCTCATTGCATTCAACACTGAACCACTATACTGTATATCATGAGATGCACTCCGTCTTCTAATCAGGCATGGCATGTAATAGAAATTAAATGAAAGGTATAACCTTTTCCAAACACAGCACATCATTATGTCCAACTGGAAAACACGGATTACCTCGTGCATGGCCGGTACATACTTAAATCATTGGTACACCAGTGCCAGTCTGATAGTGAGCACTGCCAATGTATGCAATCTCAGTGCAGTTATTTCTTGTAAAGAAACACAGGACATTAATTTATGCTTATGCACAGGCTGGAAGCTCTGACTTTGCATTCCGATTAAATCTGACATTCGACCAGTGCTGTACGAGGCTAACAACCACAGTATGAGAGGGGGGGGAGATTTTATCAGCCATGACCAAATTCTCAGGAACTCTTATAAAGCGTACAATCTTAATCTAATGTACGTGGTTCTCCTACATATTGCCATAAACCTGTGCACGGATTCCTTTTTGTTCCTCATCACTGCATGTGGTCGTCAGTAAGACTGCCCTACTTTTGCCAACCAACAGTGCGTCTCTGTAGTAAGCGCTGTGAGAAAGCATGGAGAGAAGCTATCACTGTGCCTTTATCACAACCACATGGGCTTGTAGCTGCCCCATATGGCCAGAGTTAAGGAGCAAAGGGGAAGATTCCCAGCTAGTTTACATACTCTATTTAGATTCTCCCTGCAAAGAATGATCTACTGGTAGCAGTAGATGGATCCCAGGGGAATCTATTCCGGTGATAAGCCGTTATCCTTTGAAACGGGACGATTTCCGAAGTGAAATCCCTCCATTTTCGTGTAACATGTAGGAGAGAACCAATTAAGATCTACATCTTGGGGAGACAGGAAAAAGTTCCAAGCATTGGAAGAAGACGGGTGAAGTCTGTTCTTCACCACAGCTAGGTATCACATTGTAATGGTGCCCGGTGTTCATTACATACAAGGCGTTTGAGCTACTGTGCCCAAGCACGTTCTTTGTGTGGTAATCGTGTTGTCACTGTGCAACAGTAATCCAACACTTGCCCTCATCCAGGCCGGCATCTGAGGCTACCTCTCGAGGGGTTCAGTATTACCTGCGGGCCTCTCAGTTTGTGTCTGAGAGGAGCGCACTGTTTGTTCCCACAAACTCTATTACTTATTACTTCTATTACTTTTTTGTACCAAGGGAAATTTAAGAGCCAGGGAACCAAAGTGGCATTTAAGCACCAGGGAAGGGGGCAGGCAGGGCAGTGGCGGGGGCTCACTGAAGTCCTCATAAACCATTCACTTCAGTTAAGACAAGGTGAACCTACAGGTGGGTATAATGAATTGCAGACAGAAGGACTTCCTGATGAGGATTTGGAAAATATTACGGAATCTGACCTACTGATTTCGAGCTAATTAAGCAACTTAACAAATCTCTCTTAAGACTTGCTTCATTCATAGCACAAGCAAACAAGTTTAATAGCGTGTTGTGCTAATTACACATAAAAAGTGAACACCTATTCAGCAGTTTCAATATTTGCCTGTTCTGCTATTCCTTGTATAGTGCATAGTTAAGGGTAGTAAGATATTTGGGACCCTTTATGAAAGGGAAACATAGAAACGTCCCCATATTCATTTCCCCAATTGTACATTACTACTTTTTTTTTTTTTTTTTAAACTGTTTGATAATGAATGGTTGGGTTTATTTATTTGTGCCACTTTTTTGCTTTTGGTAAAAACCTCACATATAGTACAATACATTGCCTCACATACAAGGTGGCAATAAGAAAAGTTTTGTAACACAGCAACAGATGGCAACACAATGCTGCACACAGTCACAGGGATCACCGATTTGCCAAAAAACATCATCCTGTGTACATCAGGAGCTGTGCAACAAGTGCTATCCTGACCATGTGTGTTGCCACGTCACATCTGCTATTTCATCATGGACAGCAAGTTAGAACAAAGAGCGATAGTAAAATTCTGTACGAAACCAAGCAAATCTGCCACAGAGACGTTTGATACGATTTGGCAAGTTTATGCTGATGCTGCAATGAGTTGTTTGAGGTGTTCTTATGGCACGCATGCTTCAAGAGCGGAAGAACAACACCGGAAGACGATGAGAGATCAATGACTTTCAACGAGCTCAACCTATTTAGCAACTTGTGCATGATGATGGTCAGAAAACAATCCATGACATTGCCGCCAGTGTCATGTGTCATACGGAACAGTCCAGGCAATCCTCACGTGTGATTTGAACGTGCGCCGTGTTGCTGCCAAGTTCATCCCCAGGCTTGCTGACTCAGGAGCAGAAGGAACATCTTGTCAAAGTCTGCCAAGAACTACATCAACGGTCCTGGATGACCCATCCTTCATGTCGAATATCATTACTGGTGACGAAACTTGGGTGTACGGGTACGACCCTGAGACAAAATCAAGCCACAGTGGAAGAGCCCATCATCTTCATGACCGGGAAAGGCGCGGCAAGTCCACAGGTCGACCAAGTGACGATGCTCATCGTCTTTTTTCGAGATGTGCAGCATTGTGCAGCATTGTGCATTAAGAATTCGTCCTCAGGAGCCAGAAAGTCAATAGCGAATTCTACCATCAGGTCTTAAGGCGTCTCAGGAAGGACATGAAGCGAAAAAAACAGAGCTTGTAAACAGCTAATTTCAAAACCTTTTGATACCACCTCGTATAACCAAAGGGGGGAGGGGGGTTGGGCAATGTACTACATTTGACAGAAAAAATTAGAATAGCCAATATTTAATTCCAGTTTTAAAGGGAAAATGGTGGCATTTATTCTGAAGCATGTTACACCTTTTTATCATTATACATGTGGTGCTAATACATTTAGCACCACATTTTCTTTATTTAAAAAGATTTATCCGGTCAGACCTCACATAAAAGCTAATTCAGCACAAATTGGCGAAAAAAAAGTCAACAGCAGCCACAACAGAAAGGAAACAAAATACTCAGTACACCACAGTCGGCTGCGGCTTAGAAGGCAAAGAGTTCAATGTCGTTGACCCAGCCTACAAACTCTCCAGATCCCAATCCGATCACGTGTCTATGGGATGCAACAGACAAACCAGTCTGATCGATGGAGGCCCCACCTTGCAACCCACAGCACCCAAAGGATCCAACACTAACATCCCAGTGCCAGACACCACAGCACGTGCCTAGAGGCTCTGGGGAGCCATGCCCCAAGGCATGACTAATACAGTATCTGTGTAGTTGCTGTCCTAAGTTCACATGAAGGCGAATGAGGATCTGTGTGCTACAAAGAAAAACATCTAATTAGGAATGGCTGTAAAACCACACAGGCCAATTTAAAGCAATAAGGAAAGTAAACTAATGACCAAAATCCTGGAATTAGAATGAAAACCACTCATGTGTATGTGTGTGGCAACAAAAAAATGCCAGAGAGATCCAACACGGAGTTTTACATCAACATCATACAAAGTGAGAAGATCTCTGGCAAACTACGCAGACACTTCATGATTAAGCAAGGAAGCATAAGTTTTTTTTTCTTCTGAAATCAGATATGAAGCTCCAGGTGATGTGGTGTTTATTATAAATAAAGCTATAGCAGACCCAAAGGACCTTGTTCACACAGAAGGAAGTCTTGGCAAATGCATACTGTATGTGTGGTTTGTAACGGCAGTTACAAATGCACACAATTCAGCAAATTGGGAATGTAATTACAGGATATGGGCCTAAGTGTGCTGTTCAGATGTCAGAGTGAATTCAACTGGCCCAGACTAACCCCATTCAAGACAAGGAGATTTTAAAGAAATCTCAACAACATATACAGGTACAAAGGGATGAAATATTGTACCTCAAGGAAGAAGATGGGACACAAAAAAAAGGACTAAAGTGAGTATGGTACATAGGAACACAAAATAAAAATTTAATTGGAACCCACCTGCCTACCATTTATACCACTTGTCCGCTATAGGCCTGATGCCTATCCTAAGGAACTCAGGGCACAGGATGAGATGGGGTGCCATTCACCCACAAACCATGGGAAGAACATGGAAACTCCATGCACAGAGAGCGGAGGTGAAATTCGAACCTTCATCAATAACCAAACCAACCTGTTAAACCATCCTTTTTGTTCCCAACACTGAAAGACAACTACTATTTCATTTAATTTTCTATTCTTATTAATTCTCATTAGATTGTTTATCGTTATCCTAAAAGAACTGCCTTAAACGTAGGAATATTTATAAAATCATGACTTTACTTTACATACAATTCTGTGCAAACATCTTAGTCAGCTTTCTTATATTACTATATATGCTTTATTTATGACATCTGGATTGCTAAGGAAGTGGCATTGTGGCATAGCGGTTAGCACTCAGACCTCCAGGGTCAAGGGTTCAAGTCCCACCTGTGTGCTTGGTGGGACATGGGTAAAAGACATGCAGATTAGTTTAACTGGTGTTTCCAAATGGCCCACAGAAGTGTGAGTATATGAGTTCTTGTGCCCTGCAATGAATTGGCACCCCATCCAGGGTACCCCGCCTCATACCCAAAGTCCCCTGTAATAGGCTCCAGGTTTCTCATGACCGTTTAGGATAAGCAGTATGAAGAGTGAGTGAGTAAGTAAATGAATTACCAGGTCAACAAATAACATTCTAGATTACTGAAAATGTTTTTATATCCTTGAAGAATATGATAGCTGCCCACTTTCAGGCAGGAAACATAGAAGTCAGAAGTCTCCATAAAAACTGCATCAGATTCCGCCAGGAATAGAAAATGCTTAGGAAAATGTTCATTAAAACCGAAAAACCATACAAAGTCTACCTGAGACTGCTGATACACTTTTAAAACTAAAGGATTATACCATCGATTATGGACTTTGCTTCATTAATTTTTAAAGAAAAGTATTGTACACATTTGAGGACTTTTGCACAGTACTGTACATTCTACTGTAACAAAACCCACTTGTTTGCCTCTGGAAAAATATCCAAATAAGTTTTGTACAGTATCTCGTAGGAACTTGTGATAGACTGTGGGAATATTGAGCCGGATGTCGACATACTTTAATGATCACCAGAGGAACCTTTTGGTTCTTCCTCTCCAAATCACGTATGGGGAGGAGCATGCCAGGAGGATCTGCCAGCAACACACACACACACACACACACACACACACAGCTGCCAGAATAAGTAGCAGAATAGATGGACTCATTCTGTGGGAGCTTAGTACACTCTACTGGACTCTTAAGAGTATAACAGCCATCTGCTCTCATTTCCACGCACACTTAAGTGGTGAAAATCTGGAGATGAAGTCATTATTAGTCGTAGGCTGTTTTCGGGCACAAATGTATACTTAATGTTTTTTTAATTTTATTTTTATTATTAAATCAAACCGAACCCAGTTGCAAGATTGCCGTTCCTCGGTTGCACAAGCTACAGGTTTCATCTAGTGTTTAAGAATAAACAATACTTAACAAGCCTGATAAGAATCTTTACTTCTTCTAGTGAGTGAATAATGGTTTCCATCCCTGGTGCTGCATGACCTCTGCTCCACCTCCCCCATGCTGACGTGCTGGACCACCATATAAAAGTTTCTCTGTAATGTCATTTAATCTGACATTTAACCTTAATAAGCTCCCTTCCTAAGCCCTCATGAGTTTCCAAGACTATTACACTCGAGTTTTGACCCACGTTTCTGTTGGCGCTGTGGGACTCTCAAGACAGCAATTTAATCACGTTGACCAATGTCCGACGTGTTTAATATCTTAAAATCAACTCCGCTGCTAAATCGTAAATCCCTGACCTCCAACAAATGAGAAGGATTTAGCACAACCTCATAAATTTTCCAGCTAACGATGCAAAATGAAACATGTTCGAGCTCTGGCAGCGCAACGCCTGGAAAGCATCATACTCGCAATCATCTATGGAGACAGATTAAAGTAGGGTAGCATTTCTTTTGTTTTATACACAAACATTTGGATGTGTTCAACTGAACTCCCTGTTTGCATTATAATGGTTTCAAGCTGAAATTTAAAAGCCAAACATAAAAAATGTTATACTGTTAAGTTAATGCTAGCTTTGTTATTAAGGGTGTAACAATCTGATGATTTTGGATCAATGCATAACTGTTAAACTTAATTAAAGGAAAAATCATAAATTGTTCATTATCCATTATAAATTATGTAATCATTGAAATTTGTTAAACTAGTCTCTAACAAGATGACACAACAGTCACGATAGTGACTTACAATAGTCTCTCAACATCATGGTTGTTTATTTATCAATTAACAGCAAGCCCACATTAGATTCTGAATGAATTGGCTTGGAAAAAGGCTTCAAAATCCAACCCAATCCCATCACACACAAGCAAACTGAAAACATATTGCATCATGTATAAGTCTGAGGTGTACACCTCTACTTGCAGTCACACACTACACATCAGGAAATGTATATTCCACACCATTATCACCACATTTTTTAGGGTTTTCCATGTTCCATTGCTCCACAGGAAACCCGTGCGAATCAGCTGATAGAAGGTATTACCAAAAACACAATGCACCCAGTGCTTGGACTGAGGACTACACTTATATATAGATGATACAATAATTTCAAGTGGAAAGCACAAATTTTTTTGGGGGGAGGGGGGGGGTATAATAACTTTATTGAGTTTCATACTCAGTTCAGTCAAATGTATTGGCCAAACATCAACCATTTATATAATTTATTTTCCATATAAACTGGGAATGTATCAAGTATAGACTATGAAAGTGCAAATAACATTTCAAGGATTAGTCACTTAACAATATAAATTGTTTTTTAATGGGTTACAAAATGTGCTTGCCTTTTTTTTCCCCTCCCCAATTGCCACTCAGATCACTTTTTTGCTCCAAGAAAAACGTGTGTTTCGATTTAATGCACAGCATACTGTCATGTAAAGTACGTGTCACTTCACATCTAAACAGATGGGGGGGGGGGGGGTAAACGTACTGAGTGCTTCACTATGTTAGCTTAATCACTTTGGCAACATACATTACTGCTGACTGAAGAAATACTGCAGGTTCCTTAATTGATTCTATATTTAGGTATGAAAAGAAAACAAAAAAACTTTTTAAAGCATTTTGTACTATATGCGTATACAAACTTCATAAGACGATGTCACGTGTACAGACGTACAGTAATTTCAGTTATTCTACTATCACTAGGACAGGTTTGAGGGGGGGGAGGTTTGTTGTTTTTTTTCGACTATGGACTTAAATTTTGATTGACATTACAGCAATGTTTCTTCAGCATTAATCTGCATTAATATATACCTTTACAAATTGGGGTTTCCTTTCTTTTTTCTTTTTTTTTTAAGTGCAAAAAAAATATATATATCAACAAACTCTGGCATTCATGATGAATAAATCAGCAGTTAAGATTGAGATTTTGGCCAGGGGAGGGTTGAATAGAAATATATACCCATACCAAAAAATCTTGCTGTTTTGTTTGTCGAAAATAAAATAAACTAAAGAAAATCACCTCAGTAGTAACAATTAATTAGTTTAAAGCGCAATATTTAAAAGTGGCAATGTAAAAGGACTTTTTTTTTTTTTTGACACATGGACAAACATTGGCTTTCATTTATTTTTTGTACATTATCCGTTTTTCCTTTTTTTTAATTTTTTTTTTTAGGAAAGACATTCAATTTCAAATAAATAGAAAATCAATTTCGCAATATATTAGGTCTGGCGCTTTACAGTATGGATGAAGCACAATGGCGTCATGTACTATACACACATCATCTCGAACTCATTTTACCACCACTAAAACTGGTTTGGATAAGTGATACAAAAAAAAATTATAATTCAGTGATCCCACACAAGCCTGCGTTATTAACGGTTTTATAAAAGGCTCTGGAAAAGCAGCCCAGAGACTAACTAAAGAGTGATCGAGGATATAGAAAAATGTTAATACAAATGCTAAATCTGGTGACTTGTTATTTCCAGTGCTGTTGAAAATTAGAGCGACGCATAGTTTTAGGTAGCGCGCGTCGTCCGGCGAGCACTCGAGAGATGTGGCAATAAATAAGAGGGAAGGTTCAGGGACAAGGCACTGTAAAAACTTGTGTAGTGTAACCATTGCAGTGTTCCTGCACAGGACAAACTCAACTGTTTTTTTTTTTTTTAAATACCAGTAGCATATAGTACAGTGATCAGGTTTGACCAAAGAAATGAAGAGTTAACCACAACACCTGCGCTTTCCTTCACCATGATCAACACCCCAGAGTCGCCCAGCTCTTCGAAGGAAGCTGCTAGAGTTAATTTCTTCAATACTATACACTGGGTTTAAAGGAGGGGTTGTGTTTAGAAAGGGGCTCTTCAGCCCCCAGCAGCAAGCACAGTCAACACACTGTCCACTGTGTGCGTGAACTATGCATGTGCTGACCCGTGTTTATGGCACCTACAGTAACACCTAGCACTAAGATGGCAGGTTTTTCCAAAAAAAGAAAAAAAAAAAAAAAAAAAAAAAAAAAAAAAAACAAAACCTGCTCAGGTTGCACAGGACATTCACACAAACCAGACCGAATAGTCCTGTTCCTTACAGTAGACCTTTTTCTGTGAAAGAGATCTGACAGATCTATAATGAAGCTCACTACTCTAATTATTCCCTGCCACAGACTACAGACAGGCGTATTTTGTTCTCCTCATGGTTTCTGGTTCGACTGCTTTCCTTTTCATAACCGTTCACTTCTTCAAGACTGTGAAACTCTGTCTGCTTCTAATTAGAAAATTACACATCATGTCCTCAAAGCACAAAACAGAGGCCTGCAGCAAGAGACACCAGACACATTTCAAGACAATTTCAGTGTTCTTAAAATAGGGTTTCGGCTGATTTTGAATCACGCCAGTATACGAATGAATCCCTTCTCAAGATTGATGTCTTCGTCAGCTCGTTCAAATCAAAAGTGGTTATGAAGGAGAAGCAGGAGGCTTGATTTCATACAAGGTGCACTTGACCCTCCCACTCAGAAGAGCTGCTGCTCGGCTGTTCAGGGTCCGAGTCACATTTCAGGGCGTCACCGTGGTGGCTTGGTTGAGAGGCGCCAACGGTTTCGCTCATCGGGGGCACAAGAGTGGCTGCAGACGGCACGTCTACGCTCACCAGGTCCAGCTGAGTGGGTCGAACGGGCTCCCTCTCTAGCGTGCTGCTGTACTCACTATCCTCTTGCTCGCTCTCTGCTGTCCACTGCTGGAAGGGTTTTTCCGTCATCTGCTCGGAGCCGAGCTGCGCTCCGAACTCTGGATCTACAGGTGTGGCCGAAGGAACCAGACTGATATTTTGAGGGTTCATGTCATGGAACCAGGCCATGATGTTGCCCAGAAGATTAGCATTGTCAGCAGAGTCCAATTCACCAGAGTCTGCATGTCCGGAGTGAGGGGGAAAAGGGCCTCCGGTAGGCTCGTGACTGGGATTGCCCACAATGTTAAAGCGCGGTGGAACGTTCTGCCCACTCATGTTACCCAGCTTCTTTAGACTGTCTCCGAGCTCCAGAAGTTCAGAACTGCTCAGAGCAGCACGGGGAACATCCACGCCATGGAGCAACGGGTCCAGTCTGGAAGGAAGAGAAGTGCCGATGGCCCCCAGAGATGCCTCGTGAGCCAGCAGTTCCTGGGTGTCTACAGCACCTACGTCCCCCATGGCCATCCCTGACTCCTGCAGAGAAAGCTGGATGGCTAGCAGGATGTTGGGATCGTCTTCATCCATGGAACTGTGGGGCTACATTATGAAGGAAAAGAAAGGAATTACTCATTTTATTTTTTTTTCTTTATGGGAGGTATAATTTAAAAAGTTGCAAAACTTACCATAGGTAATCCTTGCCTCTGACTACAACCAACTTGTTCTGAGTCTAAGAGATTGGGCAGGGGGAAAAGAAAAAAGAAAAGTAAGGAATCAACTTACAAAAAACTTCTTCCTCAAAGCATAATTCCTAACACTCAAGCTTTTATCCACAATTACAGCACGACCATATAGAGTAACATGAGTAACACTAAAGCACATTATCCTAGTAAAGGATTTGCGCTATCCCAAGTCGTTTCCCAAGTCAGCAGAAGCTAGGTCGAGCATTAAAAAAAAAAAAAAAAAAAAAAAAGGATTACCGCAGCGTTCTGGGTCTGGAAGTTACAGTACCTAAATTGCTGGGGTTGGGCTCCTCGGAGTCCGGGGTGTTGCTGCGCAGACTAGTCATGTCTCCACGCCTCCGCTGTCTGTGTCTGCGTCTATACTGGAACTCTGCATACTCCTACAGTGGAACACAACAAGACACAAGGCACTCAACCACTTCAGAGGAGCTATTGAGCCTATGCACAGAAGACGCCCCCCCTACCCTGCTGAAGAAGAGCCTGTTAAAAACATGTTCACGGGAAACCTCAAAGCAACCTCCACAAAACTGAGACACAAATCCAGACCTGTATGACCACAGCACATCTGGCAGGCTAGCCAAAAAGAATATAAATAAATAAACAAACAAACTGTACAGTGGCTTTCCAGGACTGGACTTGTGGAAAGTATTCAGTATGTAATAATTAACTGTTTTGTAAAGCCATCAAGAACATGGGTATTATCTTGAAACAACTGCTGTTATCTGATTGTTTTAATTATAGCAGTAATTTGCACAAAGAAAAGTTACCTTTAAAATAGAATAATAATAATAATAATAGACAAATAACAACCAAGATTTTGACAAACTGCTAAAAATCTATTTTAGCCATCATTTGTCATTTGAACAAAATATTTACTAGATGAAACTAGATTAAAACTGAACGCACACAAAGCTGCATGCAAAAGAAAGGTCTAGGCTCAAAGAATTATACTAAAGAAAACATACTTCATTGCATGAATCATGATTAGGAAGTAGTCCTTTCTTCTATTTTGCTTTTATCTCATTCTTACTAAGTGTATTTTAGGTGCAGGGAACATTAGCGGTGTAACGGTACGCAAAAGTCATGGCTCGGTACAGACTTTGGTTTTGAAGTTACAGTTCAATACGTTTTTGGTAAAGCAAAATGGAAAAAAATTAATTACAATTCTTTTCATTTATTATGAACATTACAAGTTAGTACAGAGCTGTGTTCAAAGTTAAACATTGTAAGACTGGTCATAATTTACACAAATACAATGCACATAATGTACATAGATATTTTTTCTTAATATACCAATACTATAAAAAATAAATAAATAAACGTAGTTAATTAGAAAACCTAACCTGGCATTAAGGCTTATGGGTAAAGTGAATACAAGTAGGTTGTGCTTTAAATGATTTAATTCACTTACATATGAAGACTCAATCCAAATCTCCATTTATTCGGAGAAAAGACAGAAGCAGACAGATGTCATGCTCAGCTAAACAGTTATGAAAACTTTGCATAAGTTTGCATTTTCTGCAGAAATGCATGTTTACCTTTTTCAGAAAGAAAAAAATGCTTTGCTGCCTTTTCATTTGTATTAGTTAGCTAACGTTCCCTTTATTCATTGTTTTAGTCGACTGTCCATTAGAGACAAACAATTAAAAACCCAGAACCGAGCTTCCTGTACCGAACGCGTACCGTTACACCCATACAAAACATAAAAAGCAAAACACCCCAGTTATTACACCACAGTTTAAATCTTACCATGTCATACTCTGGGAGCCACAATATTCTAAAATAAAGTATGTACATGGCTGTTTCATGTACATGCTTGCAAGGGAATGGAGCAGATTTTCAACAATACCAAACCAAAGCTGGTTTTCTTTTTTAAGGGGCTCCCTAAGAGATGCAACTCCACAACAAACAAAAAGTAATATTCTCTCAGGCATGAGATCGTTTTTAAGTCAACTGCAGAGAACACAACCGAAAGAAAAGAAAAGAAAAGAAAAGGAGCATGCTGCCAAATAAAAGAGCGAACAATGAAAAGACTGATGGAGTGCAGATGACAGGTGCCATTCCGTTGCTGATGCTGCCATCCCTAAAATGGAAGAATATTGGGGGAAATGGGGTTCAGTAATACCTGCCGCTGGCCTCCTGCATTTTGAATGTGGACTCTCGGATCAATTCCTCCGAGAATTGCCTGACTCTCCTGGATCTTTGGATTGGAACAGAATAGCAGTGGAATACCATTCAGCTGTGCATGAACATAACTCAGACATCCAATAGTGTTGAACCTCAAATCTCAGCATGCTTGGTTTGATCTACAGTCCGTTATGTACTAGTAAAACTTTATGCAAGCAAATATAATATAACTCAGAATTATTTCTGCTATAGCAGCTACTTCATTACCTTACACTCTGAACGGTTAAAAGTACCTTAAATCAATTATCCACAATCAAAAGCAGGTTTTGCACAAATAATACACAAAGGGAAGTATTATTCTAAATACTTTATGGCAGACATGTTTAGCACGCCCTACCACATTCTGGCAAGATAAAAGATTCTCTTTAAAGAATATCTTGCAAAAAGCCTGTAGTTTTATTAAATATACTAAATACAAGCTTTAAATATAAATCAAATAGATAAATAGTAATAAAAAATAGGATTAGAGAAAAACAGACAAAATTAAATCCTCTACATGCATCTACATGTACATCTATGTTGTCACAATACTTGTTTGTACTTCAACACCATTTAAATATTGCTTTGAATATTGCTATAAGAGAAACGTTTCCAAAACTAGTTTATAACTACTATATAACTATTAGTACATTATCATAATATTCATAATAATGATCATAATAATAATCATAATGCTACTACTACTACTACTACTAACAATAATAATAATAATAATAATGCACTGCCATTATGATACAAATTAGGAAATGCAAATTTAACAACATAATTAAACCAGATGTTATTCTGGTTAAGAAAGAAATAAAGAATTTCCCTTTAAGTGTATTATTATTTTCATTAGGTCAACGTGCAAATACCATTTATTTAACATGATTCACCACCAACAAAAAATATATTACCTCTGGAGATGCAAATCCCAGGTACTCCCAGTCCCAAGTGCCCCCAGCAAAACTGTGAAAAAATAACCACAAGTTCCACATCCAAGTCCTATACAACAGATTACTATTATTTTGTTTTCCTGGAAAGCAATTAACTTATGGTTCATCTCTGAGCTGAACCATATCATCATATGTAACAGTGAAACGTCAGAAGAATGTCATAAAAATCTATCTATCTAATAAATGGACTGCTTGCCGATACCAGGATATGGGGCGGAAGGAACTGGAGTCACACCTGAAACGTCTCGGATACGGATAATGTGGATAAATGTTACATATTAATTAGGATCCTTATGACACTTCTTCTTGAAGCTTACTGTGAAACTGCTGACTGAAAATTGCTGCATTTCCTACGCTAACCTACATGGGGAAAAATCTGGGTGACATACATAAATCTGTGCAGCGGGGATAAAATAAGAAAGATAGGTTTTCAAACCTGCGTCGTGGGGCTTCTGGGGAGTCGTTTGGTGCCACGCCTCGAGCCACAGAGGCCAGGAACTCCTGCCTCTTCTGTTGCACCAGGCAGGCGGCACGGATTATCTTATGGCGAGGGGTACGGAGGTAGGGCCTGTTCACTTTTTGGGCAAGGTCCTCCGTTACCATCTCTAAATCAGTCTGAGGAGAGCAACAGGAGTGAACATGAACAAGACTGTATTCACAAAGACACTCCGCTACCCTGCTGTCCAGCACAATGACTAAATGGTGAAAGGACTTATTACACGAAATTCCATTTTTAGTATTTTTTAAACATTCAGATGGGTCTCCATTGTGTGTAAACTCTCTAATTTTACCCATTTTTCAATTTTGTGTTTGCCAGGGCTTAAACAAGGCAATTAGAAATTTTCCCCTATTGTGACCTCATATAAGAAGTACCTCTCGCCCAGCTTGTTGTTCAGCTTATTTGGTGGAGTAAAATAAAGGGATTTAGACATGTACAAATTTGAGGTGCTTTAACAGAGACAGACATACTGTAGGGTTGAACGCAGATTTTGGTGCCTCACTTTGGTGCCTACCTTGGTAAAGTGTTTTGGTGCCACTTAAATGCCTGAGCAATCGATTGAAATATTTGTTCTCTGGTTTTCTGAATTAGGAATTAATTTTTCACGTGAACGAGAGTAAAAAAGCTCTAATAAAAATCCAACTACTGTTTGTAGTAACTCGAGATCATGTTGTTTTCAACATTGCAACTTAAAAGCACAACTCCAACAAAGGAAATTAAAGGGAGAGGTGTCATATTTTGACTGATAAGATGGTCTGGCAAAATAATGGTCATATGTCTGCAAAAGGTTTGCTGAAATTTTAAGCTGGTTTGTAGCACATCAAGTATACTAACCACACCGTTGCTACTGGTGTTAAATTATTGTAGTTATATTAGGTAGTATGTAAATTGGTTGTGTTTTGTATTTACTTAGATTAATGTATACTTAAAAAAAGAATATATTGTTTATGTTTTATATATTTTCAATAAAAGACTGTGCTTTAATCTTATCCACCATTTGTTGTGAAATGGCACCATTTAAGCACTGGTATCAATTCAAAAGTATCGATTTGGCGATACACAACCCTACACACACATTGAGAGGGACTCCAAGCACTGTGCTAAAGAAATAGTAAAATATGGGACCTTTAAGACAAGTGGAAATGGATGGAGCCTTACCTGCATAAGTTCAAAGATCTCTTTCTTGGTGCTTTTGGGCTCCAGAAAGAAACCATAAGGGTAAGAGCACTTGAGGATACGACGAGTCTTAAGAAGTTCATGGACTGCATCTTCAATGAAAGTAGTGTCTGGAGCACCTCCTTCCCCTGCAAGAGCAAGGTAAAGTGTTTCATTCTGTCTCTCTAATGCTCAGAGACCTATCGCTTGCGTGAGACAAATACACAGCCTTACTTCCACTCAGGACTTTGCTCAACTGCTCCATCTTGTCTTTGGCCGTTTTAAGGAGACGCTCTTCCAGCTAAACGAAATGGTTAGAGGGAACATTAGAAGCAAATGTAACTCTACTACAGTGAGAAACTGTGTAAAGCAAGCCGTTACCTGGTAGCTGTGCTCATGATTTTTGAAGCGTGTATAATAGTGCATAAAGCGATCAAGTTCCTGGTAGCTCTTGTGCTTCTTCTCGGCCTGAATATTTAAATAAAATCAGACAAAGTTTTACAATAATCAGTGCAGATAACTGAGATAAAGAAAGGTTTTGATTAATATTCTTTCCTATGAATAGAAATGTATCTACCTCCACAGTCATTTCTTTAGACTGCTCTTCCACCTGCTGGATAACTTCATAACGAGTGCAGCGGTAATATCCTCCTGTGGAAGAGCTGTGCTTCTTCCACTCCTCCAGACAGATCCAACAAAAATCATACTTACACTGTGAAGACACAAGGGCAGCATATGATCACTCTATACATAGAGACTATACACTATGACAATGCTTATTAAAATGTATAAAAAGCCTACTGTCATGATTTAATAAATCATTTAGCTCCATTTAATGCATTTTGCCATGACACTGCTAGACAGTGACTATCTATATGCTACAATAAACCAGGGAGAACTTGTGATCAAATGGTACAGATAAAAGAAAAAAAAAAAAGTGTTCTCTTTAGTGTGCTTTCTTTCTGAAGGCTTCTGCATTATCAGTAGTGCTGAGATCAAGACTGTGACCAAGACTGTCATGATCGAACATGCTGCTATAGGAAAATAATCTGACAGGGTGTTGAAAATTGTTACCTCCAGAAAGTTTTAATTTCTCTTATAACAAAGAATTTGCTAAAGCTGTTTTGTTTTTTTAGAAAAAAAAAAAAAAAAAAGAATACTGTTTGCATTTTACTGTAAATTAATTGCATCTCACCAGCCTCTTTTTTCATCTCTTGAAATCAGCATGACAAAAGTAATTTCATAAAAATATCCACAAAGTATAACCTGTGGCAAAACACAACTGGCACCAAATATTCCTTAGAGTAATGTGAAATAAATGTCTACTTACAGAATTCACTACATCAACCATTTTCCTTTGCTTAAATAAACTGTTTTTCCATACAACATTACCGTTAGATTATGTAGCTCAATAACAAAATAATTCATGGAAATGTGTGCCAATTCACGTATCATCACATCGACTCCAAAAAACTCCTGTTTCTAATTGATTTATTACATTAATAATAGAGGTCCACTTGGCGGTCAGCAAGTGGCCAGAATCTTCTGGTTTTCAGTTTGATCAGCCTTGACCGATCAGCCTTGGATATATCCGTTTATGTGCAGAGTGCACGAGCTTCTCAGCGGTGCAACAGAAACGCATTTTAATGTCCACACGGGATATCGACAGGCTCTTCAAACATGGAGGCAGCACAGATGCATATACCGCACTGAAAGAATAAACTGAATTTTTTGTGTTTAAAAGACTCCAATGGGCCTTTTTCTCCAAACTCGAATTAGTGAAATAGTCTTGAAACCCACTCATTGCACACACTTAAACCAATCTCAAAACATCAATTATTATTAACAAAATAATTAACAAAAATTATTTTCGGAAAACACACGCACCCACATGCTCACAATTGCTCAATACAAGCTCAAGACTTTGGAGGCATTTGAGGAAGAAAAAAAAAGTTTTTTTATGATGCTAAAGGTAGCAGACTCTGAATTATTCCCATATGGCATCCTGCGTGGTAGGAGTGATTTATTTGCCATGTTTGTAAATTATTTGCTAAGAAATAATTGTAGCAAATGACATAACAGAGACATGTACTGCAGCAAAATGTAGCTTTTCGTTTCCATTAGTTTAACTCGTATATTTAAAGTTAGTTTGTATTGTTTAAATGCTGCCCTTAGTTTTTAAGTTAGAAAAATTATTATAGGGCATGAGCTACATTTAATTACTTATGTTCAATTCAGTTGTGAAGCTGTTGAATAAACAAAGGTATAAACCTTGAGTTATGATGGTTTTTTTTTTTTTCAAGGTCTAAAAATTGTAACAAAAATCAGGATATATTCAAATCAGGATATTTATAAAATTGTGATTTTGAATATTTATTAGTTTATGTCCAACATCAGAATACACAATGCAGATATAAATAAGCACAGCTCATATTATCGTTTCAGCCTTGCAGAAAGAGAAGGGGGGTATTAAGGTCACGAGTATGGTTTGATATTTATGCCCTGGCACCTCAGAGCAGAAACTAAAGAGCACCTTGGCACACTGCATGTGGTTGCAGCCTTCGTTCTTCTGAATGGGAGACTTGCAGTTGGCGCAGGGTTTGGAGTTGGTGAGTAACCACAGACAGTTGGCAGCATCCTCATACGCCTCACTTACACCTGCCACTGCAGGGGAAAGAGACAAAAATAGATATTTGTCTTGTTTCAAGCACAGACAACAAAAAAAAGCAAACTTTCATTTACAATAATATATAATTAGAAACCAAAATATTATTTTATTTATGTGTTTCCTCTGGTGTTCTAGTTCCCATGTGACATATGGATAGTTTAGAAGAAAACACTTTATATGTAAACGGATAAACTCCTTATAACATTCATGAGACATTGTTGGCACTTAGTTACATTTCAATCCCATTCAAGAAAATTCCAGTTGTAATCCAATACGAGAGAAAAATAAATAAATAAATCAAACGTTGTATCTTGCTATCTGACAAACTTCTGTTCTACAATTCTGATATACAGAATCCAACCATGAAGGCAAATGTGTGGCAATACATTAAAACAGCTCAAATACATTAAAACCCCAACACCGGCTAGTACCCGTTACGCACTTGTTGTTCATATGTACCGCATTAGCCATACTCACATTCTTCTGGCTTCATGTCAGTGACTTTCTGCAGCCACATTTTCCATGTTTGGCAGTCACAGGGTTCATGAGCCTCCCCCTGGCACTCCCTGCAGAGTCAAACGCAAAACCACTGAGACTGCAAATGGGGGTGAAGGATGTGCATAGTGGAGTAGTTAAAAAAAAATTTAAAAAATGAAAAAAGGCACTTATCATTGTTTAACTTGACACAAAAAAAAAAAAAAAACCACACAACTGAAATAACCGTCAGAGTTTGGAATCCCGCCACAAGTACAATAATTATTCTGAACTGGCATACTATTGAGAACGTCTGAGAATATCCTGATGCCAAAAGCCGGGATCTTTAAGTGAAGAGTGGTAATTAATTGTTAGTGAGAGGGACTGTTAAGAAAATGGAGTAATATGAGAGACAGCAGAGCTATGTTCCTGTCATACTTACTGTAGATAGAAAGAGCTATGAGCAAATGTCCACATGCCATATGGAGGAATGGAGACAAAAGTGCACTGAGGTAAGTGTAATGAAACCTGGCACAATCAGTACCAGACGCATAACTGAAGACTGTGCATGTGTGCAGTTGGAACAGAAGGGATGAAGCCACGAGGAAGAGATGATCAGTGATTTGCAATGCCATGAAAGCAAATTATATACCACACATCATAAAATGCAGACGCATGTAAACTTAGTTTTTAAAAAGGCACAAAGAAGGCCATAAAGAAGAAACTCTGCTCTTAAAAGCAGAACCTGCCAGTGTGTTAGTTTTAGGACGGCAGTTTTGGCACTGTGATGGGAATCAGCACTGACCAGCAGAAGAGATGGCCTTTGCCGCAGTCCACAGCCGGGGCCTGGAGAAGAGGAAAGCTGAGCGGGTCGGAGGCGCTGGCACCAGGCCCCTGCCTCGCTAAGCGTACCGCTCTCTCACAGCCTGCCCGCGGACACCACCGGATGGCAGGGTTGTTCTCCACAAAAGCCTGGCACAGAACATATGATGGGGGGAGGGAGAGAGAGAGAGAGAGGGGAAGAAAGAAGGACATAAATAAACATAGACCAAGTAAACCCAGCACTCTTATCATTTTCATAAGCAGCATAATAAAAAACAAATCCTCTTTTTAGATGAGCTTAGCAACTGTGTTTTACAATGTGTAGTAATGTGTCACCTAATCATAATTAATACATAAACTGCGAACCATTGGATAGCACAATGTAAATAATCTCTTTTATAGTACATAATATTATTATTGTGCACAATTATTCTTTATTATAATGCAGTTGTGCTTAGAATTAAAGTAAAGATGGGGTTAATTTTATACAAGCAGTTCAAGACAGTCATCATGTCCGTTAGTAACCTCTACCCTGACCAGCATTACGGCAGAACTAAAGCATCCCAGGAAAAGATTCAGAGTTGTTATGGCAACATAATGAACAGTTATTGGGTACACAGCATGAGACGCATCATTCCAAGACATGTTCAGATTGCAGGGGCAGCGGATCATTACTGTGGTTTTCTCCCTATAGCTCACATTTAGGGTTAATGCTAACTGTCTTAGCCAGATGTCACATTACACATCGAAGTTCCTTTAGGAGAACATAACTGGAATGTTACTGAGCAGTGACAAATTAACAGCTAGCGATTAAATTAAAAAGTCAGTGGTGGAGCAACAGATGATTCATTTCATATCTTGAGGACAAATTTAGATTGAAACAGAGCATTAAGTGCAAATAAGTCTTAGGCTTATTCTTGCAAGGTGTCATATTGGATTCTCAAAAGGACAAACAGACGATTATAAACTATAGCATACAGTATATTAGTGTCTCCCATAGTAAGGGTATACCTTAATGTCAAACTGCAGGTACCGCTTGTCCATCTCCCTGGACACAACACTTTCTATGACCTCCACAGGAACCAGCTGGAAGCAGTCATAGGCTGGGCAGAAGATGTTATGAGCCTCTCCCTCCTGGATCTTCAAATTCAAAAAGCTGCCAAAGATGACACTTTACTAAACAAATGAGTCTAGACTTCAGTGGACTTCATGTTGGTCCAAGTGCTGGATGATAATAGAACAGCTGTCACAAGGTAGCATATGGTACATCTAATTAGGTTTAAAAGCCCAATTTAATTTTAGTAGTGACTAAGGACCTGTGGAACAACAGGGATAACCCTCACCTTTCCCAGCATGATCTGCAGAACACGTGTCCACACGGGATATCGACAGGCTCTTCAAACATGGAGGCAGCACACATGCATATACCGCACTGAAAGAATAAACACAAGGCAACAATCAAAGTGAGAGGCTTTCAGGAAGTTCTGAGGTGAAACACTTTCATACCAGGACCGGGTCAAGTGGAGGAGGAGGAGGGAGGGGGGATAAGGGGGAAAAATTCTGAAATCTAAAAAGTGCTGCAGATATGAATAGACACAATATTTATGTCTGGAGTGTCAGAGTATCTGAAGGATCATCACACACGATTCCTTGATTTCACAGCCACCGATCCCCCGCTGAACAGAGTAAGGACAACTCGCTGCATGGTCCCGCGTGCATCAGTGACACGAGTTTCTCAGTCTGCAAGTTGTCACACAAGTTGTCGTCACATATTTTCAAACATTTGATGATCCTGAAAACGATTTGTGCAGTGTGAATACCAATGAGTTTGACAGGAAAAATAAATTCATCTCCTGCCAAGCACAACAGATCCCTAAATGCAGATTTCATCCGTCTCTAGTAGTAGGCAAAAGCAACATCTAAAGCATAATAACAACATGATGTCATTATTTAAAACACATACACAAGAAGACAATGAGCCATTTAAAAAAAAAAAAAAAGGTTTTTCCCTACTATACCCCTGGTTCCGCTGCTTCTGTCCTACAAACCAAACATTCCTCCACATATTCCTCTTCTTTATTTATTTTTTTCATGGAAAAGAAAAAAAGAAAAAAGAAAAAAAAAAACACACACACCACAGCCCAAGTGACAGGATAAATAGTGTAAAATGTAAATGATAAATGAATGTAACTATTAATGGAACCATTTTTAATATTCAAAAGTATTTATCCAGGCTAACAGCAAACAATTTGACAAATGATCTCATATCTCAGATGATGTTTGCCAATAATTATTTATCACCTAAGAAGTATTTAGAAACAATTACTTAAATTATAGACAAATTATGTAAATTCTCAACTGTGTGTATATTACCTGTAATAAATTGCAGCCTTTTGCGATTAAATAATTGCACTGATCCACATTGTGATTTTTATTTATTTATACAGAATATTATTTTTATATGATTAATTGTGCAGCACTATTTGTACAAGAACCTTGCTTACAATAGCTTGAGTAGCATGCACACTGCTATATTTAAAAAAAAAAATTATTTAAACCATATAGCATGAGCGGTTTAGCGATTCTGAGATTTTTAAAACGTGCCCTCAGCTTTATGTGACTTAACAATTGAAAGAAACAGCATATTTGCCATGTCAAACTTCATTTTGTCCATTCAGTCATCGACTAAAAATCTCCTCTATCTTCAAGACTGGTGGTTTTACAGTAGACTCTACAAGTGGCAGCTGTGAAAAAGCCATTGTTTGACTACAGTGTGCGCATTGACACATTCACAGACTGACTGTGAACAAGCTACTGTCCCTCTTATAGAAAAGGCTCATTCGAAGGTTATAAGGTTATAAAGTGCTAACTGAGGACGCCGTTGTCCTTAAAGCTGATCAGGTTTATTTCTAAAAATATAGACAAACACTTAATCCAAAAGGACGAATTGGAAAATAGTTTATCAGCTAAATCTGTGTCACAGTGAGACCTGTTGTACACTTTAGGTCCGTTTATATGCAGAGCTAAAACAGCAGTACAATGATCATAGTGGGCTATACGATTCTTGCTAAAATATAATTCTTGATTTTTCTTCATGGAAATTGAGATCATGATTCTCTTACACAATTATAATTTGTTTCAACAAAAACATTTATTGTATTTAAGAAAAAAAAAAAAAAAGTGCCATCTACACAGGACATTCAACTCTTGTAACAAAAAAAAAACTGACTTTTTCTTATTCTAGAAACCTTAAAATGATTAAGTTTTTGAACATAAACAGGATGTTAACAATAATAAATTAAACAACTAATAATTAGCATCTTTCGCATGCGTTAGTTTATATTATTTTTATCAGCATAATGTAAATATCGCAGGGTTTGTTAGGTAGTTTGTTAATAAATACAGATTTTGCAGATATTATTGCTCAATTTTTACACACTTCTAGTATACTTCTCTGTAGCTTTCGATCTGTTCTTAGAGTCTTTGTGTAACAGCTAGAATTAACGCATCAGTGTTAATTAACTGGTACAGTAAGTTATATTCCAATTAGAGCTGCGCATGCCTGTCTCTGATCGGACAGTATATATTTGTGTTTTTAATGTGAGAGACATTTTACTTATTCTGATAAAAATAATAATACAAACTAACACATTTGACGAGAAAGTAACAATACGTATACTTGCTGCTAAACACATGAACAGAAGAAAACGGTTTGACATCAAAAGGAGCCAATCAGAAACCGGTTGTCAGAATGTACCCCCTTCCAGATTCTGATTGGCTTGTCCCTCCTCTCGCCTCTGATTGGCTGGAATTGAAGGAGCATAACGTTTTGTAGCACTCGATAAATGAATCGAGTTGTGAATGACTGAATCATTCACTAATCTCTGACTGGTGAAGTAATTGTGTTTTGTTTTACATTGTGAGAGTCACCAATAAGTGTGATTGATCCAGCAACCTGGGACTTTTGTCAAGTAAATAAGCAAATGTGTGAATGCAGCATGATCTAAACGCAAGGAAATACACGTGATTCGCCGTTATTCAGAACTGATCTGATTTTTCTTTTTTTTAAATAATAATGTAGCCTTAATGAAAAAAATATATTTATGTATACTTATTAATACATAAATACATTATTTACGTATATTTATGTACAAGTTTCTGTATTCTCACCAGGGAGCGGTCGTCGTCTGCGGGGGAAAGACTGATTTCGTCGGGTGACGTGATGGAGGAGCGGGTGGTGCGTGGCGTACGGGGTGAGGGTAGAGTATCCCAGGCGTTGTAGCCTTTGGGTGGAGGAGTGGGCATCAGAACCCCAGACCGTTGGCAGCAGTCCTCAGCATTAGACATCCACGCCTCTAGAAGCTTCTCTCGGTCCCAGTCTGTGTAGAAGTAGAGGGGTGTGTAACAAACAAGTGTCAATATACAGTATGATGATAATATAAGATTTCACTTCAGAATTCAATTTAAGCACAGAGTCTGGTTATTTTATTTTATGTGTAAAGAATTCTATCCTCGAAAACCTTCATTTTGGATGAACTTTCCAATACAGCCTGTGGGAATGCTTAGACATCTCTGGTGCACAGAATATTCAAACAAAAGCGTTTTATATGGGTCATACTAGTAAACTAAAGCAGGTCACATGCACACATCACAAGGAAAAATGAGGATCTGCTTAATGCACATGATTTAACTGGGGAAGCACAAAGTCCAGTCATATAACTTTGTGACTGCGCTGTTATGCAAAACTTGCTCATTCATCCTCGTCAAGCTGAACAACTAACACAGCGCTGTAGTGTACTCGAGTCAGTACTCTCACACCACTTCCCCATGAGGGAATCCCCACAGCTAACATAAGGCATGCGCCAAAACTTCTAAACCAAAGTGGTGCATGCTGTTAGCTGAAGCACTACAGAACCCAGTGTTTAAGTACTTAGTAATATATTCACACAGACTGCAGGTACAGTGCAGCCTCAGTAGTCTCTAATGGTTGCATGATGACTGTCCTGATGATAATACTACTAACAAAATTACAACTCAGGTTTAAAATTTAAGAGTAAGAAGAGGAAAGGTAGGGAGACGCTACATTCATCTCTTTTCAGTATATCTTCCCAGTTACTTGTATACTAACAACTAAGTTACTAATTCTAAAGTAACCTGATCTCAAATAAATAACATATTAAAACTGATATAATCTGATATACATCCAGAGCTCAGAAACCAAGGAAAAAGCAGCAGTTTCAGCACACGCACGGACAAACACACACCCCTCACACCTACCCACGGACACTAACCCAACACACACACACACACATATATATACATATATATATATATATATACATATACACACGCACGCACGCACGCACGCACGCACGCACGCACGCACGCACGCAC
>JAQMYJ010000033.1:12376208-12390031 GCA_030014305.1 Clarias laeviceps
TATATACAGATACACACCCAGGTATCGGATCAGTACTCGGTATCGGCCGATACCCTGAGCCCAAGTATCGGAATCGGAATCGGGAGGGGAAAAATGGTATCGGAACATCTCTACTTCCCGTCCATTATATTTTGTGAATGACATTTAGCAAGTGTGACCTTTAACAGCCGTTTTGGCAGCCATGAACAAGCTTCAGGAAGAATTCTAGTTGTCCACAATTCTTGTCCACAATTTTTGTCCACTATTCTTGTCCACTATTCCTGAGAGGGCTCAATTAGATCTGCTGGTTTTTAAGCCCTGCCCACAGATTTTCTAAGAGGGTTGAGCCTCAAAAAGCTTAAAGTTAGCCTCCCCATCAGTTGTTTTTAAGGTTGTTGGAACACTCATGTTGTTTGAAATAAAACTTTCAACAGCCCAGCTGATGATTTAAGGTTATGTTCAAGAATTCTGTGGTGTTTCTTCTTTTTCTTCATTATTCCATGCACTTTCGGCAGTGTTCTTAGGGTTGAATGAATCACCTAGCAAACACATCTCTGGGAAAAAAATTTCCCCTTGAAGACTACCATGTGGTCATGGAGCCAAGGCTGCAAATTTCAGTCAAACATGAAGGTGCTGATTTTTTGTGGTACCCAGCTGTGTGCAATAATGGCACATTTAATGCGGATAATATGATGAAATCAGGTGTGCTGAACAACAAGTTCCACTGCAAAAAGCTTCTAGATTTGAAGTTTGGATTAAACCAAAATTGTGTGCTCAAGCTACCTTCAAGGGGAACTATTTTTTACAAGAATAGTAAGAAACTGAAAAAGGCTATGAATGTGTGGAAGTTTGGCAAAAGCTACTTTTATTGCACTTACTGAAGACAACTGGATATCAGTAACCATAACTACCCCTGTGTAACAGCACATCTAATTGATGACAAATGGCAAGAGCACTCATTCTCTTTGAGTGTGTTCAAAACAGAAGTAAGACATTTTGCAGAAGCGTGTGCTAGCCAAGTTGAAAAGGAGATAACAGACATGGTCAACACTATAGGAACAGACAGGGCTCACAATATGAGTGCTGCTGCAAGGAGTTTACCTTGAATTAAAATCTACCATTTGGGAGATTTTAATTCATTATTTGTTAAATGTTAATGTACGAGATATAACTTTATAACTGCATAATGCTTCCTCTAAGCAGATTGTCTCACTGTTTTTAATTAGATTAACTTTCTTAATCGATTGACAGCACTAGTATTTACACTCTCCTATATAGCAGGTGGAAGTATGCACCTACTCAGTTTCCTGTATGCTATGCCTATGTTATGCTATAGTAGGCATAGTCGATATTGATACTTCAGAAAAAAAAAATTTACTGAGCAAAGAAATGCTAAAGAGCAACCCTTTTGTGTGCCCTCCCACAGCTATGACTACATAGGTCAGAGGATGAGATTGGCATGTGCTATGTGAACACAGAGATTTCAGAGATCTGTGCCCCAGTATGCTGTGTCGAGACTACCTTTTCCAGCAAACTGAGACACGGTTCCCAGGCCTGGAACGATTGTGTTCACACTGATCAAAATGAACCAGGCTTTGGAGTCGAGTGTTCTCATTCCAGGGCCCTAATGTGAAAACACTCTTTGGTGTTGCAACAGGTTTCAGTTTATGACAGCCTGTACTTTGGTGGTTCCAGGGTTGCTTCAAAACCTTTTTTTTATTTTTTTATTTAAGAATTGTATTTTGGGTCTTCTTCCAGATCTTGGGAAAGTGGCTACACCTCCCAATAATTTTTTTTTTTTCATACAATTGATTCCTGCACTGATCTTTGGAATCTGCAGCTGTTTAGAAATCGTCCCCAAGAGACATTCCCGACTTCTGTCAATCTACCATCCTCTTTCTCAGATCTGGACGTTCCCATCTCAGGTCAATAAGTGCTTACGAACAAACCATCTAAATGTCAGCACAGAGAAGCGACCATCTGGAGTCAATCATATATACTAATTTGAGGTTGGGCTTGACAAATCCAAAGACATTTTGTTACTTTCAGCACCACTTGAAAATAATCTGGGTGGCTGTGTGAATATTTTTGAATGGACATCATTATGACACTCTTGAGATCTGAAAACTCTTGGGGCTTTTCTTTTGTTTACGCTGCATGTCATATGATCATCCTGTATGCAAATTTCTGACCACAACTGTAACTGCAAATCATTTACATCTAATAATAATAATTATATTTTTTTAATGGAGAGATCTGCAGCTAAGTAAGATGTAGAATGAAGGCCATGTAGTTCTTCACCTCCGTTTAGAGATAACCTGGATTAAATTTCCTAGAAGAATCATGGCTGTGTGTGTTTGTGTCAGTGTGTACATGCTCTGCTTTCTAACAGACATGCCAGGGAAGAATACCTTGTTGAGCAACCACACCTTATTCCCAACACACACACACAGCCGAGCTTCACTACACACACACACGTAGCATTATCCTCCAGAGCACAAGACTAATGTGACACAAACATCCATCCATTTTTTTGTAAAAAATAAATAAATAAAAGCAGTC
The DNA here is from genome assembly GCA_030014305.1 of Clarias laeviceps. Taxonomy (NCBI): domain Eukaryota; kingdom Metazoa; phylum Chordata; class Actinopteri; order Siluriformes; family Clariidae; genus Clarias; species Clarias laeviceps. The sequence goes on from JAQMYJ010000033.1 coordinate 12,378,750, forward strand.
ACACACTTTTCGGGTTATTTCTCTATTTAGCTCTACCTACTGTAGCAATGCCTCGTCGTGTAACTTGTATTTAGCCATATTCACTTTATCCTCACACAGCTCTAGCTGCATAGTAACCTATATTACAGTTAACCTATCTGTCTGTCTAACTTACCGAGCGAACAAACACTAAGATGTAATCTGGCACACACAGGAAGACAGCTAGTTAACGCGCCCTGACACCGGCCTGTCTGTCTGTACAGCAGCTAGCTAGCGTTACTAAGCAAAACAAACACTAACTTGCTCCAGACATTTTCCCCGCTTTATATAACGGAGCCAGGCTCGTATATCTGTCGGGCCAATAAACCAACCCTGTCGTTACTCTTATTTCACACCGGTGACATATCTATCTAATAATAATAATAATAACAATAATAATAATAATAATAATAATAATAATGAGGTTAGCTTGTGATAACGAGCAGTTCGGTTGGACGTTACACCTGGCTAAGCTAGCACGCCGCGGTGTTAGCTAGCAAGGCGGCTTGTTTACTAACATGATCGAGTGTTACTGGAAGTAGCGCTCGTTTGGGTTGTCTCTCTCTCACACACACATACACATACACGCTGCTATCTTTGTCGTTTTATCAGAAACCCACACGTACGAAACTCTTAAGCGTAAGACAACCGGTCATGAGTCTAACTTAACGAGAATGAGAAACCTGTTTACCCGATGATCAGGAACAATCGCTGTGCCTCCGCTCGTCCTGCCGAAAACTGGGCAAACTCGGGTAATGTTTCAGTCATCAACCCGATCTGAGCTACTTTCACTCCCTTCTCTGCTCTTTGTTGTAAACGAGCTCAAACGAGCGTGAAGCAGAAAACAAGCAGCCAGCTCCTCTCTCTCCCTCTCTCACTGTTTAACCTTCCACCAAAATACAAGTCCCTGCAGAGCTACACATACACTCACTCACTCTTTCTTTCTTTCTCTCTCTCTTTCTCTGCCCTGATTCCTTGTTTTGCACATTCAGCATTTCAGTCTTCAAGCATGGTTAATATTCTATGTGGCGACACAGTGGCAAAGTGGTTAGGACTGTGCCCTTGTACCTCCAGGGTCAAGTGTTCGGTTTGTGTGTGTCTGGAGTTTGCATGTTCTTCCCATGCTTGGTGGGTTTCCTCCGGGTATTCCGGTTCCTCCCACAGACATGCACATTAGGTTAATTGCTTTTGTGTGTGTGTGCCGTGCAATGGATTGGCGCCCTGTCCAGGGTGTACACAACTTCGTGCCCAAGGTTTCCTGGGATAGACTCCAGGCTTCCTTTAACCCTGTATAAGATAAGCAGTAGAGTAATTCCCCAACATATGAACAAGTTCCATTACAAGAGCTTATCTGTATGTCCAACAAACATTGTGTTGGTACTGCAATACTAACATAATTGGCTATACACAGTATAAAACTAACATATTCCATGATCTGGTCCTTGTTTTTTAAAATCGTGCCTATGGTTGAACAATTTGTGTTAAAAGAACGAGCAATGTCTGCTCTCTTCTCACCTTGCTCCATTCAAATATTTTCATCATTATTAAATGGCGCTTCTTAGCAGTACCAGCTTCATTTGTGCTGCTTTTATGGTTGCTTCCAGACTTCCTGGGATGCGCGCTAGACCGGACGTGACAATGTACGCCGGACATGTGATCTAACTTCTGTAATTGATGAACATGCCTGTTCGTATCTTTGAAAGTTCATAACTCAAATGTTCATATGTAGGATACTTACTGCATAAAGAATGAATGAATGAATGAATGAATGTTCTCTGCACATGGGGGACATACACACAAGCTGTCAGAATGAGGAAAATGAGATTTCAGTGATTATGACCGAGGCATTATTGTTGGTGGATTTGTCATACAACAGTTTCTATATCAGGAGCGTCAAACCAGAAAGCACTATGTGGATGAAAGCCTTTCATTTCAATAAAGCAGAAAATAAGTGGAGTGGTGGAGAAAAAGTCTCTACCCCTAGGTAACTATGACAATATATGCATGTAAATCAAGAGACTGCAGTCAGTAACACGTAAGACGTCATGAGACAAAGAGCAAATGTTGCATGTTTATCATGTCCGCATTATTAAGTACAAAACCCTTGAACATTTCCATATATAACTTAAAGATGAATAAATAAATAACATTACAGAATATTTGAATGCCTGTAAAGAAAGCAACATATTACATAACAGACAAGTTTCAAGAAAAAAACTAATGTAGGCTTTCTGGATTTTGCATGAAAATAGAAAGGAGCAAATGTAACAAATTTACCAGAGGAACCCTGGCATATTCTCTGTAATACAGTAAACAGTTGTTCTACTTATAAAATCTGTATCTAACACTACTGATTATTTTCAGGCAAAGTGTGTTCACACCAGATATTGACTGTGTTTATTTTATTACTCTTTATAAAAGTTTCTTTTATGTAGAAATGTTTTCAAATGCATCTTTGCTTATGGCATGTGCCAAAAATGTTCTGCAAAGTATTATAAGTAAAACAGCTGGAGGTTTTGCTGAGCATGCTAGAGAATATGGTATCTTTGCCATACTTGGTTCTTTTCTGATTTCATGCAAAACTCAGGCACTATTATATATGATAAACATATATAACAAAATTTGTACTAAACATACCACCCTCCTAATACAAAACTGCGATGCACTGTCTTCTGACACCTTTCTATTATAACCAGCATTAACGTTTTCAGCAATTTGAAGAGCTACAGTCGCTCTTCAGTTGGATTAGACTACATGGGCCAGCCTTCGATCCCCACATGCATCAGTGAGCTATGACACTCATTGACGATGCCAATTATTCAACAGTTTTCCTTTCTTGGACCACTTTTGATAGGCTTTGAACATCTCTCAAGAGCCGCAGATTTGAAAGGAAGTTTCGAGGAAGCCATTCTTCACTAAAAGGCACATGACAGACTTCTGGGAGTTCACAAAAAAGCCCCTTAAGGACTCTGAGACCATGAGAAACAAAATCCTTTAGCCTGATGACATGAAGATTGAACTTATTGGGATCAGGAAATACACTGCATTGCAGCACTGTGCTTTAACCAAGTACTAATTGATGGGTCTCAAAGCTTTTATGAATGGATATTTCTTTTTCTTTTTTTTTTACGAATAAATAAAACACTCAAAACATCTGTTTTTACTGGGTCATTGTGGAGTATTGTGTGTAGAATGAGTTGAGTCCATTTTAATGAGTATGAAACAGCATATTGTATAGACTTTATTCCTGCTTCAAACATACCAAACACTCAACCACTTCAAGAACTAACTGTTCCCATGCTGTTTAATATATTCCACCCCTTGAAAGGTGTCATTATATCAGGATAATTGATTTTATTCATGTGACATGTCACTGGTATTAAATGACATAGCTCATTGGAGTCGTTGAACTTGGGGTAGTTGAAACATTTGTCCAATCCTTGTTACCAAAATTAGCACTTCTGTGTGCTGATGCTGATTGTGAATAAGTGCACTGACACTGGGTTTTTTATACGTTGAGTTAGCTCTAAACTACTTGTCTATTTTCTTTTTTTGGGATTTTTCCCAGATTTTTCCCCCTAATTTAGTCATTGACTGGACTCCAGGTTTGCTAACATCTGACTCCAGTTGACATTAGAAGCCTGGTGTTTCACTTATTTTTTTCACCATCATTTTGTATGGTTGATGGCTATTTAATAAATACATAAAAGATCATAACTTTGTTTTTTATCTTAGAAAGATTGTGTTTATTTATGTCTGTAACTTTGTTGGAAATCAGATTGGATCAGATCAGAATTTCAGGACAGAAATCCAGGAAATTGCAAATAGTTCAAATTGCATAAAATGGACTCAAAAAGACTTTTTTCCTTCATCATTCTACAAACAATATTTCCTAATGACTTGTTTTGTAAAAACAAGCGTTTTGCCAATTTATATAAAACAAAACTGAAATATACCCTTTGTTGTGAACTCTGGTGCATCTTTTTCCTCCCAGTTGTCCTTGGAATGTGGCTGAAAACTGATTGGAGTCCACCTGTGTCTAATTCAATTCACCGGACATTATTCAGAAAGGTACACACCTGTCTAAATAAAGTATCACCAAAAATGATGTATGGCAAAGTGACATGAAGGTATAAAAAGGCATGAGGTCGAAAGAAATATCTGTAGAACTGCTAGACAGAATTTTGCCAAGGCACAGATCTGGGGAGGATACAAGAAAATTTCAGCAGCATTGAAAGTGCCCAAAAGCCTCCACCATTATCAAATGGAAAAGATTTGGAACAGCCAATAGTCTTCCAAGATCTGTCCACCAAGCCAGACTGCGTAATCAGGGACAAAGGGCCTTCCTCAGATAGTTAACCAAGAACCCAAGGGTCACTGCAAATGAGATGCTGAGTCAAGACTTACAGAAGGACAACCATCACTGCAGCACTCCCCCATTTGGGCCTGTGTGGTATAATGGCCAGACAGAAGCCAATGCTCACTTAAAGGCACATGACAGCCTGCTAGAAGTTTGCAAAAAATACATAAATAAACCTCGAAGGACTCTCAGATCATGAGAAACAAAATCTTCTGCTCTGTGAAGATAAAAATTGAACTTTTTTTTTTCGGAATCAGGAAATTCCAGCATTACATAACAAACTCCAAGCATGTTTTTTTTTTTCTTCGTGGAGCATTGTGTATAGAATGATGAGGGAGGAAAATTAGTTGAACCTATTTTAAAATGAATGTGAGCCAACAAAATGTGTCCCTTTAAAGGGACTGAAAACTTTCTTTTGGCACTGTGTATACTAGACTATATACACAGTGCCAAAAACATTCAAACATTCAAAAATCTGTCAATTTACCAAAAACAATTGTTTTCCTTTTTAAAATATATATATTCAGTAGTTTTAATTTCAAAATTGCAAAACCTTTGCAATAATTGTAAAAATCAAGTGTATCTATGTGTTCGTGCGCAAAGTGGACACCAGGTGGCAGTATTGTGTTAATGTTTAAAACCAATTCCAAACCCATTCATTTCGAGCCCACTGCCAAAAAAGGAAGCTGCTGCTGGACTGTAAAGCAAATTCCATCGAAAAAGAATATTTATATCAGCACATTCAAAGTTAAAGTTGTGTTTATATTTGCAGGACAATGTGCTCACTAGAGTGTTTATAAAGGTCACTGGCTCTTGCTAACATTTTCTGCTATTTGTTGAAAACTGAAACAGTTATGTTAGATGGTACAAGGCTGATAAGTGAATCAATGCACACAGACATTATAGATAACAAAAAAAGATAAACATTTTATATGCCAGTTCAGTTCATTACTTTTAAATGGATTGTTTCTAGGGGCTTTTTTTTTTTTTTTTGCTTTTGTTTCTCTGTTCAATTGATTGTCATTTGGTGGTATGGTGGCATAATGTTTAGCACCGTGGGCTCCAGGGTCGAGGGTTTGGGACCCAGGCCTCATACGGCCCTGTAAAGGATATAGAGTACGACTGAGTGAGTGATAACACTGCACAACAATTTTTTGAAAAAAAAAAAAAAGTTTTGCTTCCTGATTGTGATAGGAACCTTATGGCTAAACACAAATATATATAGTTTTGGTTTGGCTGCATCATTTATAGATTTTGAAAAATAGACAGTTATTAGTTTATTGGCAAATAATGTATTTAACCGTATTTATGTTTCTCATATGACAACGAGTCTACAGCCAGTAGCATATTTGCTGCATAGGTACTGAGACAATGCTATATTTTAAAAACAACATGTACACATATAATGCCTACATTATCGCAAAGAATAGCATACATACGCAAGCCCAGACATGACCAGACTGCAAACTACCAGTGAATAAAATTAATTAACATAAATAGAAGGAAAAACATGACAAAACAGGAAATAAACAAAAAATGGTACGTGAATAGCAAATCAACAAGGCAAAAATCTATAAGGTACACCAAACAGTGCTCAAGAAGCAAAATCTTTGTTTGTGTTGTGTTATTAGTTAGTTAGTTAATTAGGTAGTTAGATAGTAAGTTAGAGAGAATAATGTATTTTTTTCCGCTGCCAATATTTACTTTAGAAATAGTTGCTTGCAGCGTAAACTATGTTTATCTGTTATTAATCATAATGTAAAATTATCAAGTAAACATGTGCCCCAGCCAAGGTCTATTCTCAACTCACCCCCAGTGGAACGGCTCCAGAAATACTGTGACATTGAACAAGATACAGCTAAACCTTGGATTGTGAGCATAATTCGTTCCAGAAGCATGCTTGTACAGTATATCAAAACACTTGTATATATCAAGGCGAATTTGTCCCCATAAGACATAATGGAAACTCCAAGGATTCATTCCACAACCCAAAATATTTATATAAAAATAATTAATACAAAATATAAAGTAAAAATAAAACAAATTAACCTGCACATTACCTTTGAAAAGAATCCAGACAGAGCAGTGTGTGTTAGTTTGTGTGTGTGTGTGTGTGTGTGTGTGTGTGCAGCTGAAGTAAGATGAGAGGAGGGAGGGGGCTGGGGCTACTTTGTCGGACAACAATTACACGCACAATCACACGAACACTAACAGAAACACTGCTCTGGTGGGAAACTTCTTTAACAAGGAACCTCTCTAATGACACTCACATGCACACACAATAACGGAATCACTGCTTTCTGACAGAGAGAGACTCTGGATCTTTATAAAGGTACCTCTCTAATGACACTTCTGCTTTACACTCGCACACCCACGCTTGGTCACAATTTTATTATAAACAGTACACGTGTGCACGGATGTTGACTATACGAGTGACGCACACGCACTGACCTTGTGTATAGGAGACAATTACCCATAATCCTGCAGCACGTGAGAGAGAAGAACCATTGGCTCAGTTGTGATCACGTGACGCTCGGCAGACAAAGTGTATGCGTAGTACTCATATATCAAGCCCTTGCTCATTTATAAAGTTAAAATTTATTTAAAATTTTGCTCGGCTTGCAAAATGATGGCAGTCCAAGTTACTCACAATTCAATGTTCCACTGTAAAATGATTACTGAAGATGATTTTTTAAATGGTGAGAAAAATGTGGTCAAGATCAGGTCAGGGTATCAGTGAACAGTGTCAGCAGGGGCAAAGACGGAAAAAAATCCGAGAAACAAATTTTAAACAATAATTAAAACCTTAAGATTAACCTAGGATAAAAAGGTTCAGTAATGTCAATAGGAGCAAGACTGTGCAAAGACTGAGAGTCCAGTGAACATGAGAATAGGAGTTGGTCCTGTGCCAGTGTTTGCATTTTTTAAGGCTCATGAAAGTTGAAGTTGAACATGGAAGTCTTTTGCTGTGGAAGATTCTGGACAATGGAGTTACCCCTGGAAACAGATAAAGACATGACAAGTAGTCTGAGTCTCTAGTTTTCGTTAATCTACAGTATGCTACCAGTCAAATGTTTGGACACACCTTCAAATTGCATGGGCTTTGCTGATTTATATACTGTATTTTTTTTACAATGTAAAGCAATGCTGAAGGTGTACAAAATATGCAATAATCTCCTTTGATATTGATATTGAGATGTGTCTGCTACAGTACATATGCTCTGTAAAGATAATATATAACGACTCTAATCTGAGGTCCTGTTAATTGGTGATTTTAAAGCTAGTGACTCTAATTGAACTTCTCCTCTGCAGCAGAGGTACGTTTTGGACTTGGGAAGGTCTTCATGAGAGCCAGTTTCATCATGGTGCTTGATGGATTTTGCAAATGCACTATCTGTTCTTGCAAGAAATGTTCCAGACCAGCTGACCTTCATGTCTTAAAGTAACAACTGACTGTTTTGTGGTTGTTATGTAATTACCTAATGCAATGTGTGTTATTGCCATATGTGTTACTTAATTATATGCCATATGTGTTATTTCATAGTTTTGTAAAAAATAATAATAATAATAAATAAATAAATAAAGTGGCTAAAGTGGAGGTAAACACAAACAGTATTGCTAAAGTTAAAAAATATCAAAGCTACTGTACTTCTAAATATATTTTTCAACTTGAAAAAAACTGAGGTAGCAGAAACTTTGTTAAAACTGCATTTTAAAAAGTTAATAAAATGACTGCAAGAAAGGTAGTATATACATCCTTGAGAGAAGAAATCTACAAAGCATTCCATGTTGCCTATCCTCAACTGGGTCAAATCAATATTAATCCAGGAGTATTAAGGATTTTTACTTTAATGAGCCATTCAGTAAAAGTCTGTTAAAGATTAAGACATCACATGCCTAGATGGGAAAGGGAACTTATTGGTCAGATGACTTTTTTTTTTTTTTTGATGAGTGGACTACAAAAATCTTGCCCCTGAAAGTTCTCTTCCTCAAAATAAAAGTTAAGTGGAATATGGATTGGCAAAACACATTTGTAGCAATCAGAAATTGAGATATTATATAATAAAAGAATATCTACTGTATAAGTAAACCATATAATCAATGTTTAGTAATAATCAGATTTAGTAATATTAACCTACATATAACAGGTAATTGTTTATTGTTTTATATTTATACTACAGAACTGTTGAATTATCGAACCTGGTTGGTCAGAAGATTGATTATATTTGTTTGTTTGTTTGTTTTTGTAACAGCTGTCAATGGCTCTGACTGTATGTCAAATCATAGTGTTAAATAAATGTGCTTGTTCTCATGTGTTATCATTTCTATGGCAACAGCTTATTCAAAGGGACTTTTATGAAAGGAGCTCTGCTGAAGTGACGTGTTGTCATTTAATAAAGAAAAGTGTGTAATCATTAAGGGACAAAGGATCTTGTGCATTCTGTTTTCTCACAAACATGACAAGCCGCATTTATTTATTGACTTTAGGGAAAAGATAAGTAATTCGTAACAGAACTAGCTTGTCTTGTGCGTGTTTCACTACATCAATGTAACTAAACAGGGTTAAAGAGAAGCCTGTGTTCGGCATTCATAAAATCTAACTTGTAATACTTAACATAATTTGTTATAAAACACATTACGGGAAAAACACATTGGGACATGGCGTTCTTTTAAATAGAAACTTTTATAGTTTTTAATGGTGCTTTATTCTCTGCATATGCAGGGGCTATACTGAAAACAATGCATAAAGGGGCAGAACCTTTTAAATAACAAACAAAGATACCGTAATTGAAATTGCAAGTGTTGGTAGAGTAATTTTTCCTCTGTACAAAAGTATTACTCAACACAGCCTTCATCACAAGCGATGCATTTGTGCCAACATTGAGCCCAACTCTATAATCCTCTTTGAAAATCCCCTTGGTTGCAGGTCATGGTCGCCCTGTGCGCTTTACGGAGGTGACAAGAAATGTGCACAGATGGATGAAGTATAAAGATTGAGAAGCCAACACTGAAGTCAAACCATGGAGTAGGAGACCATCAACTGCGACAAAGGGTTTCTTCAAAGAGGATACAAGAGTTGGTGCAAATGGTCCAACATGTGCAATTTAAACAACCTGTGTCAGTTAATAAAAACCCCACTGTTTTTTGGTTTTTTTTGCATCACTTTCGGTAAAGCTCTCGTATATATACTACAGTTTACTCATTTAGTCATTACTTTTATAGTGTTAATATTTGCCCTGTATAGTGATGTGCATTTCTGTTTAAGCCTGCTTGTTTTAATGTTTTTTTTATTTTATTATATTGTTCAATGAAGACCTTTCTTAAGTAGGCTTCATTCTGTCCCGTTCTTCTCAAAACAAGTCATTGGTCTCCTGCCCTCATTGGTCTCCACTTTCATTTGACCTTACATGAACTTTTTTTTGAGAAAAAAAATTATGCACAGAAACAATTTCAATGTGCACTTTAAACAAACAAAAGTTTCCTTTGTGGGAATCTTTTATTTGAATATAATCAAACATCATGCTCACTTTTTCAAATTTTTATTAAGACCTTGCATGGTTTTATATAACTGAGATCATTGTTGTGATTGACAACATATAAAACAAGTTCTTAACAATGTAGCTGACTTTTTTCGCTGATCCCAGTTGGCTTCCTCCTGGACCTTGAGTGCTTGGGATGGAGTGCAGAAGCCATTATATTACACTCGCATTTGTTTGGATTATGCAGCCATTTAAGATCCAGCTTTTGTCCTTTCAGCAGGCCTGTAAAGGCGAGTCATTCATCTCTTTCATATGTCCTTTTAGACACCACATCATCCATGAGGCAATTCTTTAGAAAAGACACACACATACTTCTGTATTATTTTGGTGAAAGGGGGCATGTGACAGAAAAGGAAGTATCAACCCTACATCCGCCCTACTCACCAGTATCAACTTGCCACCCTGTACTTCTCTTTCAAGCGTTGTGCTTTTGCCTTCCCAGGTCTGTGTTTGAATGAGTTTCCCATCCACCAGTCTCATAATAGTCTGAAACAAGATGTGTATTAGGGAAGATACATTAATAACTGTAGTTTTCAAGATGCAAGTATTGATAGATATGTCAAATCAGTTCCATAACTCACTCTGGATAAGCAACTGGCACAAATGTTTTTAAAAATGTTTTCAAAAGTTTATCGAATCTACCTTGGTCTGCCTGTCATCAGGAGTGAGCTCGTCAAATTCCTTATCCAACCGGAAATTTATTTCCACTGTCTTTAATTTGGTTATGGTTTTCATTGATATGACCCCCTGATCATTAGTTCTGAACACCAAGGTTGGCTTGGCCAAATTAGCGATCTGCCTGGATGCAAAACCAATACCTGCAAATCCAAAAAATTATTATGGCAAAGGTGCAGGGATTTTAGGAAGAAAGCAGTAGATCTACTCTAGTGCAAGCCAAAAAAAGAAGAAAAAAATCCCAAACCTGGACAATACAGACAAGTGCAAACCTGCTTATATGTATATGTGATTAAAGTAGAAAATGTGTTAAACATCCAGCTGTATTTCATTTAGTATGTAGTAATTTAAAGGAAAAACTTACCTATAGCCTTCATGTATTCATCAAAATTCTCGCTTGCAGTTAATGTCCATTTACCCATGAACTGTTCCATTTTCACAGTGCTTTATAAAAATGAGTGAAACACTTCCTTCCGTGTAGTGTAGTCTAAAAATTTAATACTGATTTGAACACTGGGGAGTCTATATGAGAGGATTTAAAGAGAGAGACGCATAAGCAGGACAATAAACAGAGGTAGAACATTTTCATTGGGTGAAGGTTTTTAAGAAGGGTGGGGTAGCATTGTGTGTGTGTGTGTGTGTGTGTGTGTGTGTGTGTGTGTGTGTGTGTGTGTGTGTGTGTGTGTGTG
>JAQMYJ010000033.1:12408449-12422156 GCA_030014305.1 Clarias laeviceps
TATATATATAAATAATAATAATAAAATAAAAAGGAGAGGACTTACCGACGGCGATCTTGTCCATTGTGGTGATTCGGGTGAAGGGTTCAGGCGGTGCGGTTTGTGCCGGTGGCGTTGAGGAGCGATGCGTAAGGCACTGAATCAGCAGAGCACAATGCGATCCGGCAGACAGGGAGCACTAATAAGCACTAGGAGCGGTTCAGTGATCAGCATCTCCACACGAGCGCAGATTGGCCATCGCTGCTTTACGTAAAGAAAAGGCAGGGGTTTAAGCGAATAGCTTACATAGCTCAAAGAAATTATCTTACAGATGTTTCCTTCCAGCTGTTGCCACCAACCAGTGTAAACCAGCATGCCAGGAATGGAAGGCTGACTCAATTCCTAAATGATCTTTATCATTTTTATATTTTTTATTAGTAGTATTATTTAACCTTTCTCATTTTTAATAAACAGGTATTTGAAATCAGTGTGTATCTGATTTGAAATAGCATTTTCATAGATAGATATGAAAAAATGATAAATAACTAATTTAGGCATTTATTAGATTTATTGATTCATTCATTCCTTCCTTCACTCATATTCAGTATGCTATAACAGAATTATATAAGTCTAAAGTCACCAAAACCTAACCTATGCACACAGTGCACAAAGGACACACCCTGAAAATAACCCCAGTCTATCTCAGAGAAAGGGGCAGGAGTGGCTTGGTGGTTAAAGTGATGGGCTGCTGATCAGGAGGTCCCCGGTTCGAGCTCAGACCCCGCTGTTGGTCCAAGTGCTCAGATCCAATCAAGCTGGCAACCCGACCCCGTGAGTACCAGTCACAGTACCAATCACAGATAGATATCCCCAGGGTGGGGAGTATCCGTCGCCGGATGGCACATGGATGGATACTATTCCCTTTCCCTATCTCAGAGAACCATGCACACACATTCACACCCTAAGCAACAATAATATTGTCAGGTCTTCAATCATATTTGCGATATTCCAGTGTAGCTGCAGGTTGTCACTCCCACCAGGCACTTGGTCTCATTCGTTCAGACCCAGGAACCAATGGAGCTTTGCAGTACAATCAATAATATGGTGAAAGGAAACCATAGAACATGGAGAAAAAAAAACACAGGAAATTTTTGGAGGATATGAGAAATTTCACATAGATGATCAGAGAGCTCCACCCAAAATAGGATCCAGTCAAGGACTCTGGATATGTGCATACAGTATATTGCACCACCATGCTACCCTTATTTAATCTAACTCACTTTTAGTAACTGTGTGTCCTGGTCAGGCCTGCAGGGCAGCCAACAATTTGAGAGTGAGGTGAGAATACACCCCGAATTGGACACCATTTGTTAGATGAATTAGATGGCAAATCTAACAAACCCACTTTTCAGTGTGTGCGTACAGACATATGAAATCAGATGCTCTCTAATGTAGTTGATAAATCTTCCTCCCCTTAGTGATGTTGCATCATAGAGTGAGTCATCTATATGTCATGATCGGCATTTTCAGTTTGCCAGTAATCAGTAAACAGGCCAACTAAAATTGTCTTCATACACAGATACATAATCATATTTACCCTTATAAATTATATTACTGTGTAGTTTGATCTATAAATAGAAAAATATATATATATATAAAGTAGAAACTATACTGCTGTGTCATGGTACAGATATAGTGAATCAGTAAAGGATTTCTCATGAAGAGAGTAATACAGCTGCTTTAAGATTAATACTATTTTGACCTATTTTATTTTATTCAACTGCAGTGCATCACAAATAATTAGATCTGACTGCAATAGTCACCAATTTGGTGGCTCTTGATGCACTGACTCCAGCCTCACTTCACTCCTTGTGAAGCTCTCCCAAGCTCTTACATTAACTTTGGTCGTCCAGTCACCAGTCCTCTCGATTATTGTGATGATTTACTCAAGCTCAAAATGAAATATTCTATTATTTTGAGATACTGGATTTTCATGAGCTATAAGCCGTAATCATCAAAATTAAAACAAAAAACGACTTGAGAGACTTAGAGTTTCACTTTTTGAATTCAATTATTTTTAAAATATTTTGTTTTTAAATGCAATGTTTTCTCTTCTATTCTGTACCAATCCCTTCTCCGCTCTTCTCTCATCTTTTTTCTTTCATTCTCTTTTTATTCTTTTCTACTCTATACTACTCTCTTTTTTCACCTTTTCTGTTTTGTTTTATTCTATTCTAATTGTATGTAATCTCATCTCTTCTATCCCTGTTTATTCTATTCTGTTTTATTTCATTTAATTGTACTTCTGTTTTTTATTCTACTATATCCTATTCTACTATGTTCAATTGTACTTTATTCTATTCTAGTATATTCTCTCTCACTCATTATCTATACTGCTTATCCCGTACACCGAGGCAGGAGGCCACGGGGAACTCCCAGGGGCCAATCCATCACAGGGCACACACTCACGCACACACTCACGCAGTACTTGTAAGAAACCCACCATGTATGGGGAGAACATGCAAAGTCCACACACACAGTACCAAGACAGGAGTTGAACCCTTGACCATGGACACTATGCCACTGTTCCGCCCTAATATGTTCTTTCATATTATATTCTTTTTTGTTTTATTTTATTCAGTTCTAATTCAATTTTTCAGTTTTATTAAATTGTATTCTATATTATTCTACTTTTTTCTTTCATTTTTTCAACTTCTACACCACTTTATCTTGTGAAGCATGGTACATCTTGGACAACGTGCCAAGGTGCCAATCCATTGCAGTATACACACACACACACACACACACACACACACACAAAACAGGTAATTTGGGAACATCAATCAACCAATTGCATGTCCTTGGACTATGGGAGGAGTACCTGGAGGAAACTCTCAAAGCACGGGGAGAACATGCAAACTGAACGCACATGGACACGCAAGGCCAGTATCAAGCCCTGGCCCTGGCCACAGTGCTAAGCAGTGTGTCACTGTGCCACCTTATTCTATAGGCTATATTCTTTTCTATTTTATTCCATTGTATTATATCCAGTCCTAACCTCATCTGTTTTATTTTGTTTTAATTCTGTTCAGTTCTGTTCTTCTTCCTTATCTATTATTATTTTTTATGTATATATTTGCTGTTTTGCTTTATTCTCTTCTTATTTCATGCAATCTACACTATTCTATTTTAATCTAGTCTTAGTTTTCTTATTTTCTATATTTTCTTTTTCTCCTGTATTCTGCCTTCATGTAGACTACACTATTATTCATTTCTGCCAGCACACTTCTGGTGCAGTGGACTCCGGGAATATTCCTGAAGATGTGTTGTGTATGCACTTCTTGTAGTCCAAAATGACATCATTACCCAGAATCCCACTCGGTTGACCTTCCTTCAGTAGGAGGAGTCACGGGGGGAAACCGTCAGCATGGCAGCGGGGATGCTAACCAAAGGTGAAACATTAAATTAAATTGATGTCTTATGTCTTAGAGATATATAATCTGAAAATGAGCCGGCGAATGAGTGTTGGAAAAAAATATGTATGCATATTGATGTTTAAAATGTGTAAAAAATATATATCTTTTTATATTCTCGCTAGAGTAATTTGTCCTAGCTAATGACCGGCTAGCGGCTAGGTGTGCTAACTGATTGCTAGTCAGAGGCTCAGCACAGTAACACGAGTGAATGAATGGACGGGGAACGTCATTAGGAGGTATGGACAGGCTTAAATCTGTCATTCAGTAGCACAGCTTTTAGCCCATATGTCTCATTTCTATATATTGATTATTCAGTGTGTTGAGTCCTATAAATTATAATACATGTTACTGATGATCACATGGTAGTTTATGTTGCTTGCTTGCTTCATACATGTTATTTTGACCTGGTCTGTCCTTGTTGTGTTGTGTGTGTGCCCAGTGGTCCACGGGGTGAGGAGTGCTCGGCTTGTGGGATCTGTGTTTCCCTGCAGCAGCCGCACCTTCAGCACTGCTGCCAGACCCACACCTGCGGTTCACCATCAGGATGCTGGTATGGAGCTCAATCCATGTGTATTACATCATTTCTGGTCAATACCAAGACAAGAAATGCGATCTGTAAGGAAGACGACATAATTGGGCGTGATGGTGTAGGAAAAACGAATCAGTGTTATGTGTGTTAGCGCGTTGACGCACTATCACCCCAAACAACATGTATGTCAATCAATCCGTCCGTCCGTCTTCAACCACTTATCTGAAATCAGGTGTTGGGGTAGCAGTTCCAGCAGCGAACACCAAACCTCCCTCTCCTCGGCCACCTTAACCAACTCTGACTGCGGGATCCTGAGGCGTTTCCCGGCTTTAATCTCTTCACCTAGTCCTCAGTTTGCCCGGGGTGTGGCCGCCTCCCAGCTGGACGTCCTGGTGGCATTATTTACCAGATGCCCAAACCAACTCAACCCACTCCTTTCCACGCAAAGGAGCAGCGGTTCTACTCCAAGTTTCTAACGAATGATCAGCTTCTCATCCTATTTTTAAGGGAGAAGCCAACTATCCTCCTAGAAAAAAAAAAATTTCAGCCGCTTGTATGTCATACTTCTTAACTACCTTTAATGTTCTGGATTGTTCACAAGACAAGTACATTCTTACTATTCTTTTTTTTATTTATTTCCAATACACCTGCTATAAACAAGCATTCTTTTCTATTGTGAAATTATTCATACAAAAAAACAAACAGAAAAAAACACGGCTTGTCATGTTAGCGCAAAGACAGAAAGTGCAAAACCCTCTGTCTTTAAGAACCTCTTATGATGGAAAACTCACTGGCCATCCCAAAGACTTTTACATACATGCTAAATGAAAACCTCCTAAAGGAAAGCTATCAAGCATAACAATAATTAATATGTTATACTTCTACGTTAAGTCACACAACTTTTAAAAAAAATTGTTTTATGTTAGCATCTTCCATAGCGCTAAACAATTAATCGAACAAAAGTCAAAAACACAATATGGAATTCATGTAGAGTTTAAATTTTTTTTAAATACTTTTGAGGTGATGGATATTGGAAAACATCCTCTTAAAGAAATTATTTGGTGTTGGCCTGGATAAATGCATTTGATTACAGAATGCTATATTTAATAATTACCTGTCTCAGTGTAAAAATAATCGCAATGTTTTTTTTTTTTTCAGCCCTTTTTCATATATAAATTGGATTCATTTGAAATTAAAATATATTTTTTTTAATGAAGTCAATACATTTTATCATATATAGATAGAATTCTCAAATTGGCTTCTCTTTACCAAGCCTGAAGTGCATCAGAATCAGTTTTGGTTTTCTTTGAGCCGGTCCGAACTACGAGGGGCGTGCAAGTTAAACCAGACTTCAATCACAGTACGGTGATGAGACTTTAGATTAGTCAATTATTACACCATTAGAATGGTGCAATAATTGATGCAGTGGACTCGGAACACACTGAAAATCAACGAATAACTTGTCCCCAGCAGAAGTGACGCAATCATTCATGAACACCATCTGCACATTACAAGAACTCGGCTGGTAGTTATTGGCACATCCTCCATACAGTCCTTACCTTACTCTAAGCCACTTCCACATGCTTGGGCTGAGTAAACTTTCTGTCTTGATGCTATCCAAGTGCTAGTGAGATGCTGGAATAAGTGTACTAAGGTAGCAGAGGATTATATAGAAAAATGAAGGTAGTTTTTACTCTCATAACTGTTCTGTTTAACTTCCCAATCAAAAGTCCTGGATCGACTTGAATGCCATTCGTACTTTTAGTCCATGATAATTTTTAAAGACATGATCAAATGTTGCAGAGGACAAACTGTTTTAAATCACACCGGCATTGCGTATCTGTGGCAACAGAAGTATTCAGTGTGTGGCACAATGACGACATTAGCTTCGGATAAATATTAAGTATTATTAAGTTTAACTTGTAATATGAAGTTTACCTGTGGAACTGGTGCATCGTTTCCATTCAGAAAGCAGCACAAACAGATTTCTATGGTTCATTATTTGTGTCGGGTCAAACACTAGAGCAACGTAACCAAGGATGAACATTTTTGTTTCTATGAAGGAATAAAAGTTTAAACAAAAGGCCAAATGAGGAACACGTTTTAATATACTGTATATGTTAGTTGCATGTCTGGTAGCTAAAATGTTCTTGGTTCTTAAAATGTGGCTCAATAAATATGTATTAATACAGGAATGTTTGTGAATGTTATTAAAGAATCAGGCAGTTATTGCTTTGTTTATATGCTTACCCTTGTCCGTGATTTATTCTCGCAGATATAAACGATAAGATCGTGAACTTTCCTCTGACCCAGCCGGACTTCTTCACCGTGTCTGAGCTCTTTACTATAAAGGACCTGTTTGAGGCACGAGTCCACCTTGGCCACAAAAAAGGCTGCAGGCACCGGTAGAGCAACATTCTTCATATTATATAATCATTCCAATTAAGTTTAACAACATCCGCTACATAGCTGTTCTTGTCAGCTAACTCACCATGCATAAACCACCACCTCTATCGTACTCTTTGCATCTCCATCTATTCTTTATTGAATCGTCTCTTTCTGTTCCTCTTTGAAGACTCATGGAGCCCTATCTGTTTGGTACACGCCTGGACATGGACATCATTGACCTGGAGCAGACGGCATCCCACCTTCAGCAGGCTCTGAACTTCACAGCGCACGTGGCATACCGCGGCGGTATCGTGCTCTTTGTAAGCCGCCGGCGTCAGTTCGCGCACCTGATCGAAACGACGGCGCAACAATGCAGCGAATACGCTCATGTGCGCTACTGGCAGGGAGGTGTTCTCACCAATGCCAGTACCACAGGAGTGCGCCTACCCGACCTCGTCGTCTTCCTCTGTACACAAAACAGCGTTTTCCAGGCGCACACGGGCATCCGGGACGCCGCCAAGGTCAACATTCCTACAGTGGGCATCATCGATTCGGACTGCGACCCAAGCCTCATCACGTATCCAGTGCCAGGCAACGATGACACACCGGCCGCCGTGGAGCTCTACTGTCGCCTGTTCAGGGTGGCGATCAACAGGGCAAAGGACAAGAGGAGGCAAATGGAGCTACTCAAGGGGATATGAACCAAAAAAAATAAAAAATAGACAGTCTAGAGACACACGCATGATCATTTCACTGCAAGTTCTATACATCTGTTTTGTTTTTTTGTTACACTGTGATTATAATTCAGAACCAGTTGTTCATCTTCTAGTTCTTGGCCCTTGTTGATATTTTTTGTCCCCTCACCCTCAAACAAGCCAGTAATCAATAATGTAAGGTAATTATTAAACCAAACACCATCTCTGGGTGTGGCCATGCATGGATTGAGTAAAATGTGGAGTGTATATGTCTTCGGATTTGGGTTGAAAATCCACTCTATCAACAGATTGAGTAGTCAAGGATACTGGAAGCCTCTAAGATGTTTGTATATCATGTGGAGATTTGCTGACCCCTAAGCCTATTAAACATTTGGTTTAAATATGGTTTCTGTGTTAATTTTAGGTCAAAAGTTCTCAAAATTGCTCCTGAAGCCAGAATTCATTCTCTTTCCTTTCTCAGAATTGTGCTTAACCTCGGAAATCCAACTTTAAATGCAGTTGTGACCTTAACCTCAGAAGGCCGACTTTAAACGCATCGTATTCCTTCTTCCGTTGAAGTGGGGTGTGATCTAGCTAGAGAAAACACTACAGTGTGCAGGACAGTCGGGGGGGGTTGAGGGAATAATATGGAAGAGGATAAGACAACCATAAAAGTTTATTTGAGTTGTAGTGTTTTTCCAGCTCAAACACACCCATTCCAGTGCAGGAAGGAATAAGGTGTGTCAGAAGCCTGGGACCTGCAACCTACATATAATACAATAATGTGTTCACTAAATGGCTTCACGCTTCTCAGGGTCACTGTAGATCCAGAGTGGGAACACTGGACACAACGTGCGAGACCACAACTCCAGTTCAACTCAAGGCACTGTTCACTCACTCACACACAGACACACATTTCACACACTCCTTTCTTGCATCTAAGAAATTGGAGAACCTGGTGGATTCACTTAAACCTCCAATAACCTGAGCTCTCCTTCATCCTTCAACATATAATACAAAGATTGAGATTGGTATTCTACAAGCATATTAAAGACAACCAACTTGTACTATTGACAAAGGCTTTATCCATGACCTCCATAATTTCAGAACAATATCCTGTAAGATTTTTTTTAACAAGATTTAAGGCTTTTAGTCAGATCCAGCAGGGGTCACTATTAGACCTGGTGAACCATTTTAAATTCTGTGTTATAGAGTAAACTTGGGCGGCATGGTGGTGTAGTGGTTAGCACTGTCGCCTTGCACCTTCTGGGTCCGGGTTTGATTCCTGGCCAGGTTTGATTCCTGTCTCTGTGTGGATGAAGTTTGTATGTTCTCCCCGTGTTTGTTGGGTTTCCTCCAGGTAATCAGTTTCCTCCCACAGTCCAGAGACGTGCAGATTAGGCTAATTGGTGTTCCCAATCCCAAATTGCCCATAGTGTGTGAATGAATGTATAAATGAGTGTATTTGTGTTCCCTGCAATGGATTGGGATTGGCACCCTGCCGTGTGCCCTAAATCTCCTGGGATAGGCTCCAGGCCCCCGTGGCCCTGAATAACTAATAAAGTGCTATAGACAATGGGTGAGTGAGAGTAAACTTACTGGAATCCACTGGAACCACTCACAAAGCAGTGACCAGAATGACAAACCCAAGCACCAGACATGAAGAGAATAAACATGGGTAGTTTTCAGGGACAACAACAATAGTTGGTCAGCACACTGAGCATTGGTATGGATGTTTGGTGATGTCTGCCAAATGCCTAAATGAATGTGTTTGAGCCACACAGGTGCTGTGGAATATTTGACACTTAGCATCTGTGTACAAAAATGCAACTCATTAAACAAATGGTTTAATCTTTATATAACCGTAGTGGATTTTATTATATAAATTCTCTCAAACAGCAGATAGCAAATAAACATGACAAAAAACTATAAAGTACTTAAATATAATCGATTGCATAAGCAGTATTAGGTTGTGACTACTAACAAAAACAAGTCTGAAATTTCTATAAAATGAAACCGAGTGCACCGAGATAAAATGTCTCTAAAACTTATGTTTGTTTTTTCAATCTGGTGCTCTAAATGTAAAAGATCAACTTCTCTTCAAGGCATCAAGCTTCTTTTTGATGTAATAGCCAACAAGGGTCTGTGGCCTTTGTTGGTAGCTGTGCAGGATGTCATGAGAACTGGTCAGCTGGTCGCCTTTCTGCCGGTCCAAGAGCGTCACGCACACCACAGCCGCTGGGAAAGAAGTGGAAATCAGATTTTTACATCTATGCAACATTGTGTCTTCGAAATAATCGAATGTTCCTAGGCTAATGTCACACCCAGAGCATTTTAAAAGTAGGCTCATTATTCAAATATGTACAGTACTGTTTGTTTGTTTGTTTGGTTTTGTCACACTGGACCATTCTTACTCCTTTCCACTGGGATTTATTTTCTACATTCTGCAACAATACTGGATTTTTTTCAAAATTATTAAATAACATGGTGACACAGTGGTGTAGTGGTTAGCACTGTCGCCTTGCACCTCCAGGGTCTGGGTTCGATTCCCGGCCAGGCTCGATTCCCGTCTCTGTGTGCATGGAGTTTGCATGTTCTACCCGTGCTTGGTGGGTTTCCTCCCACAGTCCAAAGATATGCAGGGTAGGCGTTCACAAATTGCCCGAAGTGTGTGTGTATGTGTGTGCCCTGCGATGGATTGGCACCCTGTCCAGGGTGTACCCTGCCTCATGCCCTAAGCCTCCTGGGATAGGCTCCAGGCCCCCACGACCCTGAATACAGGATAAACCGGTATAGACGATGAGTGAGTGAGTGAAATAACATATGGCATTAGGTAATTATATAACAACAACAGTCAGTTGTTACTTGAAGACACGAAAGTCAGCTGTTCTGCAATAGTTCCTGCAAGATCAGTATTGTCAAGTGCATTTGCAAAACCCATCAATCTCATTACTTCTGCTGCAGAGGAGAAGTTAATTTACAATTACCAGCCTCAAAAATCACCAATTAACAGCACCTTGGACTAGAGACTATTGAGACCTCTCAATATCAACTGTTCTAAGGAGATGATTGCATATTTTGGATGCCTTCAGCATTGTTTTGCAATGTACAAACAACAAAAAAAAATCAGGAAAGACCACGGAGTTAGAAGGTGTGTCCATACTTTTGACTGATCCTGTAGGTCTGAGGTATTAAGGTTTAGATTAAGGTCCAATTCATTTACATTTGGCAGACGCCCTTATCCAGACCAGCTTACAAACGTGCTTTTACGTCTCCATCAATAAATTATATATATATATATATATATATATATATATATATATATATCCTTACACTGGTTCATCTGGCTAGAAGTACAACCCTATGAACAGCAAAACACATTTAATATACAAACAGTACAGTGCATAGGAATGAAATCATGAACTTATCTTTGATTATGGTGTGTTATGTCCTGTAACCCACTTTTTGAACCACTGGTTTAAACAACTAAAAAAATAACCATTAATAGTGTTAAAAATAAAGCTATTAACTGTTTAAACAGCTGCAGCTGGTACCACAGAACCACATCAAAGTATTCTTATAGACCCTGATTTATAGAGCGTTTTTATTCATTTACATTTCGTTGTTTTTTCATTTCTCTTTCCCAAATTTTTCTTTCATCTTACTAAATTTAAATTTACTTTCAGCCACAGCAAGAATGATTCCTTTTATCTGACATTCCCATCAGAGCAAAGCAATCTAGGGGACCTGTTATGCAAAAATCACTTTAGTCAATTTCATTTCCTGTGTGTGTGCATACAAAACCTTTTTTCATTTTTGGATCAGCCAGAGCTTAAACAAGCTAATTAAACCCCCATACCCCCTAACCCCTGTTGTGACCTCATATAAGAAGACACCTCCCTCCAGCTTGTTGCTCAGCTCTGCTATTCTCTGGTGGGGTGTGGCTGAAACAGCACAGGTGGAGGAGGAGTGAAATAAAAGGAGATTGAGGCCTAAACAAATGGATTATTTGAGGAGTATTTCAGCTGGACAAATTAACAAACGCACTTTGGTTAGAACTCTGAGGCCTGAGTCAACTGGTTAAATACCCAGTAAAACAAGGGACCTTTAATAGAAATGCTGTACCTCGTATGTTACTGAGTTTGCACATGGCAGCAAAAACAGAAGATTCCATCTCAATGTTGCGGACTCCTGCTGCGTACGCCTCGGACAGGTAGTTTTGTTTCTCCTCTTCAGTGTATGAACAGAAAGCACCGTCCAAACGAGCCTGACCTGCATCAACACCAGCAATGCAGAGTGTAAAACAGAAAAACATTGTTAAAACTAACATAATGCACACATACGTTGCTCACTACTGCATCTGCAGAATGCACAACATTACCTTCATAAAAGTCCAGAGTGCACATGGTGTTCCCGCTAACTGTCTCAAACTCTGCCAGCTCTTTGCCGCACTGTAGCAGCTCCTCCGCCAGCTCGACGTCCAGTTCTGTGTTCCTCACCACAGTCTTTCCCAGGACCAGCTGCTCGAAACGAGGCAGGAACAAGGAATCCACTGACTGCCTGGTGACCACCACTGTGCCTGGCTGCAGACCTGAAAACAAGAAAACATCATGAAAGTCAGATTCTACTATATTCGTTATCACTCACCGCAGATCTAAAGTCCTGCTGGTTACTTTAATGTTACATACTGTACATTAGTAATAATGTTACTCTTAATGCATAAATCTAGTATTAGTAAAGTATTACACATGAAAATTACAAGTGATTCTGATCAGAGTAGAAGAGCTGATGTGTTATAAACGTGTACCTATTCCACCAGAGGTCCCAATGCGCATGATAGTGACATCAGTGCAGCGGGCATGATGGAGAAGTTTGATAAGCTCGTGCAACATTATTGAGATCGAGGGAATGCCCATGCCATGCTAAAACACAGAGACATTAAACTCTACACTGGAGGACAACTCAGAATGCATTGGTATTAGAAAACACACACACACACAGTATGGTGTTAAAACAACTCAACAAGCATAAAATCTGTTTTTCTCCTTTGACACTCGATGACTTACACTAACAGACAGCACAGGTCCGACTTTATACATGGCATAACGATCCGTTCCCTCACAGATGTTTGGGTACTCTCCACTGGGATCTGCCATGCCCAGCTCTTTAGCAATGTACTCAGTAAAGGCCTTCATTCGCCATGGACTGCCCCCGACACACACAAACTGCAAGAGAAGAAAATGCAATTTGGTTATGATGAAATACATTAAGTCATTTCAGTTTTAAAAAATAACAGGAAGGTTAAACCTGGGTCACATCCTGAACAAGAAAGCAAATACTACAGCATATTGCAATACAATCTGATTATTAACTTACTTTAACATCCCCAAACTCTTTAGGCAAGTCGTGAGAGGCTGTATCCAAGTTGAGATGGTACAGTATGTCTTCTTTCATGGAGTCCAAATGAGGATTGTTAACACATATGGACCTAATAAATAAATATATATATAAATAAATAAATAAAAATCCATTAAGTAAATAGGCAGTGTAACTGTGCATTAAAGGAAAAATAATCCACCCTGAAACACATGACATCTGTTTTTGTTGAATGGACCGCTGTTTTCCATTCAGGCTATCGTGTGCCCTGTCACTGAAGACGCATCGCCGGGTCTCATTAGCTATGAGCTCGACCTGACCCACCCGTTTGTGCATCTGTTAAAGCTGATGTTTACGCTGAGTATTGTTACATTCAGCAAAGAATACGTATGTGACACATCTGCAACGGAACGCCGCCCGCCCGCCGCTTTCATCGCCGATGTCGCTACCTATGAGGATGCTGCCTACTGTTACATTAGGTGAGGACCGCCTGTGACACGCTCAGGGGATGACATAGAAGCTGCCGAAGACACTGCTTGTGACACGCATGTGAATGACCTTTATGATGCTGCCTACCATTCGGTGAGGAACGATGCAGTGTTCCGTGTTCACAGTGTGACAAAATCGACCTGTGATACATATGTGATGGAACTACCCGCGCAAACGCCCAAACCCACAATCATGATTTCAGTTTTTTTTATATCTATATCTAAACAGTATTTCGGTTTTATTCAGCTCTGAGCAATGTAGTGAATCACATTAGGATATGATGTCACAATAGGGGGAAAACCTGATTTGCCTATTTAAACCTCTGCCAATATATTTTTTTAAAGGACAAACAGCAGGAAATGTCCTCACACACACTGGTGACCCATTTGAAATGTCTAAAAAATATCTAAAAAGTGTGTTTTGCATAATAGCTTCCCTTTAAAGATGTATAATCATTCTGCTTCAGAAAAAAACAAACTATTTATGAGGCCCATTATTACCATAATGCCATTGATGTTAATGATGAGTGTGTGTAAACTCTAAGCAGCTACACATTTCTAAAAAAAAAAAAAAAAAAAAAAAATATTATATATATGAGAATAAACCACTTATGATTTTTTTTCTTACTGAAACTGGGTAAGTAGTGTTAGAACAGTGTTTGACATGAGTGCTTACCTTTTGCACTGCTCTCCGTTTCTCTGGTCACCATAACCAAAAGGCATTTTGCGGTTTGTCCTCTAAAAAGACACACAAGGAGAGAAAGGGGGACGGGGGG
>JAQMYJ010000033.1:12422256-12444834 GCA_030014305.1 Clarias laeviceps
GGGGGGGGGGACAATCAACAGTACGGTCAATTTAAGAGCATTTAAATGAAATCTCACACCATCTCTCTCTCTCTCTCTCTCTCTCTTTTAATAAACTGGTGAATAAATGGATATCAGCTCAAACCCGTACCTTTGTCAATATGACAGCTGGAATAGTGTCTCAGGCTGGACGTGAGTTCCTTCACAAATGATGCTCTTGTCCTCTCGGAGTGTCTCTGTCCTCTCACAGACCGGTCAGCATAAATATGAGACGCACTTTCGTTTTTTTCCGATGTTACACCTATAGGTTGAGGCTGATTCCTACACGACTCCTTACTGTACACGTAGTGCGCTAGATAGGGTGCAGGAATGAATTGTTTGATACGCTGTGCAGTAGACGTGTACAGGGTGGAGTGTGATGATGTAGATCGAGCCCATTAACATCCGCCTGTAATAAGTGGTCTACGTGACTGTACGCTTCGGCATACAGTGACGAAATGTTGTGCTCAAAACGCCACACGACACGCAGCGGCGGACTTGTGACATTGCAGCCAGACACATCGACAAAATGAAAACGAATGTTAACGAGCTTTGCAGTTAGACAGAAAAGCACTCAGCTAAAGCTTTGTCTATTATGCTTTGCCTCTTATGACGTGAGTCATAACAATAGCTATACATTTACAAACCGTCCTGAAAAAGAAGGTGGAGTTTGGCATTTGCGTGGGTGCAAACATTTTTAAGTGACGTTGGCACACCTTCCCACTACTGTATGGCTTGTTACTGCCTGACTAAAAGCAGTCACACACTGTACAGTTTCATTTAGCTTTGATTATAGCACACAATGTGGTGGCCAGTTCATGTGTCGGAAATGATTGCTCATGCTCCCAGAACCACTCTTTCTCAATTAGAGTCCTGGAATATGCCTGTTTCATCAGGGAAGAAAAACTCCATAGATGTGAAACCCTGGTCATTCAGTACATTCAAGTACTTGTTTTATTTTATTGCCTCATAACGTTGCTGAGCCTAGACTTGAGCAACTGAAGCTCCAGAGGCGTGGACAGTGCACACTATGTATGATGGGTGCATCTGCTCTTACCCTGACAGACCCATCACTCTGGAACACAGTCTCATCGGACCAGACGGCCTTTTTCCATTGCTACAAACTCCAATCTTTATGCTTTCATAGCTGGTTTCTGATCACCCTCACTAACAAGTGGTCTTCTTATAGCCACCCTTACTTTCACTATTAAAATACTGTGTGTTGATTATTTTTTACCATGCAACTTCACCAAAAGTGATCTCCATTCTAGTGATGGGAGGTCTGGATCATTTTAGTGACTCGGTTCTTTGAATCTCGTTCATCAAAATGAACGAATCTTCTTTTAAATCATTTAGTTCATTTCGTTCTTTTGATCAGAAATAAAATAAAATGTTACATTTTCGATAAACAGACCCCCAAAAGTTCTACATACACAAATTTTGAAAACATTACAAATCAGCTAAGGACATCATTATGATAAACAGAATGAGCAGCTCACCTCTCATATCTTCTGGTCCGAATGGTTCGTTCTGTTGTCACGTGATACTCATAGACGCTTATGCAGTGCATTACACAGGAAACAGAATTGAGCGGGTCTTCTCATGAGTCTTCTAGTCCGACTCATTCGTTCTTTTGAATCTTTTGCACTGCATGGACCCTGGGAGTCACGTGACAAAAGAACGAACACTTCGAACCAAAAAACTCATGAGCTGAACCGCTCGTTTTGCAATGCTTTGCACATCCAGTAGAAAATGAACGAAATTCTGACACTCTGAGACTCATCGTTCTTCTGATATTAAAGACTCATTCAAAAACAACAAATCCTTCATGAACGACCCATCAGTAATGTTTTTTTTCCCGAACAAATCTTTTCCACAAATCTTTCAGATTTTTATCATGTGTTAAAGGGTTCTTAACCTAGTTCCAGCAATTTCAAATATCATTAGTTGTTTTCTCTGCTTGATGCAGCCCAATAAAATTGACCCTTCTCAAATGATGATGGTGGCATGGTGGCTTAGTGGTTAGCACCGTCACCCTGCACCTCCAGGGTTCGAATCGATTCCAGCCTCTGTGTGCTTGGTGGGTTTTCTTTGGGTATTCTGGTTTCCTTCCACAGTCTAAAGACATGCAGATTAGGCTAATTGGTGTTCCAAAATTGACCATAGTGTGTGAGTGAGTGTGTATATGTACATGTGCCCTGTGTTGTATTGGCATCGTGTACAGGGTGTACCCTGCCTCGAGCCCTCAACTCTCAGGGATAGGCTCCAGGGCCCCGCAACACTGCATCCAGGATAAAGCGGTATAGACGAAGATAATGGTGACAAGCTTGACATAAAGCTGAACAACACAGCGAGTCAAAGAAAGGTCTTTACAAAGGAAACACTGCACATCTACATTTCTAACAAAATGTATTTTTGTCTAACCAATAAGAATGGTAACTGGTAAGGAGAGCATCCCTAGTGTGCTTAATTGTATCTATTTTAGACTCAATGTAGTGCCATGCCAAATAAAAATTTTTTTAAAAGTTTAATACATTTGTTATTTATTATAGTATTTCCAACCAATTTAAAGAAAGGTGGTTGGTATGACAATGCTAGCAGCTGCAGAAAAAACTGTTTGCAATAGTTCCAAGTTAAAGCATTAGTTTTTTTTATTTCAAAATGATAAAAGATAAACTGAAGAAAAAAAACACTTTATTAGAAACTAAAATTTAAATATGATCCAGATATACATTACAGGGCCAAAGGCTTGTACAGTAGACACCGGTAGAGATGATCACACTCATATATGCTTGTTGATCAGATTATCCTCCCAATACTGTTTTATACAGCAAGCAGAACTAACGCACTCAAGGTCACACTGTTGTACAGAATAGCAGCATAGCTGTGATGCTTTCAGCACAAGGCCACATCGTTGTCGCATCAATGTTCAGTTCAATACCGCTCCCTCTCGGGTAGCATTGCTTAACTAATAACTTCTATTCTTCTGAGAAGGCTTTACACTACCCTGTAGAGCGTCACTGTGTGCGGATCTGGGCTCGGACAGCCAGAAGAGAATTTGACTTCTACCACTCCAACCTCAGCAAACAATGTCTTCATGGAGCTTGCTTTGTGCACAGGGCACTGTCATGCTTAACAGGTTTGGTCCTCTTAGTTCCAGAGAAACCTTACTTTGTTTCCTTGTTTGTTTAATTTTTAATAAAAACTTTGTTACACATTTTTTCCGACTTAATTTTTAAGTGAACACAACATTTCTGATTTGCAAACTTTTAATCTTAGGGGAAAATATCTGTAGGCCAGTAAAAAGATCAGAATATTATGTAAAAGGTCACTTTTTCAGGGGAAAAAAAAAGAAACAGCTGCGACAAAGTATCCTCGGAAGGACTATGGCTATATATGACTATAATTTCCTTATGAAACTGCACAAATTGTACACAAGACAATATATAGACATGTAGACATAAGACACCCTAGCACTACAGCAGTTATTGCATATGCCTAAGATTTTGCACAATACTATACATTCTGCACAGTTGTGCATTTCTAACTTAGGTTTGGGGAAGAACCATATATGCAGGTTGGGTGTGCACAAACATTTGGCCATAGAATGTATTAATCAAACAAGAAAAGTATTTCCTGATCCTGAAAGGGTTTAAGAAGAAATTTTGCACTTTTATAGAATGCATATTATCTTGACCAAAGGCAAAAGAGCTTTGAACTATGGTAAATTAAAATCATGACTAAGGGTGCATGCCTCACTGAGGGACTCACTGTAGGAAGTGCTAGGTTTCACGATCTAGAATAAGGTTCTTGCATGAAACCTTCATTTAACCCCAGACCTCCCCCCTCCTCCCTGACATGTCAGCTATATTTATTTTTCTTACAAGAAACAACTGAATAATTTCACAACTAAAAGCTTTCTTGCATAAGACTTACAGTATATATTATAATAAAGTTGTGGAATCAATTTCAACAAAACACACAAAAGCAGTTACTAATGACCAATATGTACAGATTTATTGTTTTTAGATATCACTTCTAAATAAAAAGTAAAACAAAGTAAAACACGAATCAGTTGAAACTCCACACTCGCATTATGCAGGAACCCTAGAAAGAAAGAAAAAAAACATTTATCATCTTATTTTTTGTTTCTGTGCTAATTCTTGACAAAAGAGAGAGACAAAAACAATTAATAAATAAATTTCATTTGCACATAAAATATCAATAAAAAAAAACAACTAGCAAACAAAAATGTTTTCTCTTGGTATAAAAGGGGAGTCAAACCTCTCACAGTCTTATACCCCTTTAACTGCAGAATACATTTTCTGAATGTAATCAAACTATTCAATATACACAGTAACCGTTTGGTTACTTCTTAGAGCTAACAAGCTTTCATTCCTAAATTTTACATTGACAAATAACAAAAGCTAAGTGAATATTATTTGTTTTAAATTCAACAGTTATTGTTTTAAAAGAAAGAAAAAAAATCACATTTCTATTTAGTTCTATAATGAGACAAGACAAAGGTAACATTTAAATGTAATCAACTAGTAACTATGAGTTAAGAGCTCAAGAATAAATCTGACAGTGGGTTGTCATTTTCAGAAGAAGAAAAAAAAAAGAAACAAACAAACAAAAAAAGCAACTACCAGAAAGAGAACCTGTACTGTATCTGATCTAGCTGATCAATATAGCTACAAATGAGGAGCTGAATTTTGAATGAGAAAATTTACATCAAGGCTGGCATGAAATGTAGTGCTCCAGGCCTGAGAATGTCTGGTCCTGTCATATATGACAAGAACACATCTAATAATCAGTGTTCTCTCTCTCTCTCTCTCTCCTTCGCTGAAGATAGGCAACATGGACAGACATAAGATCAGCATGAGATTACAGTAGCTGGTAGATGGATGTTCTTTGGATAGCCCCAGGACTGCAATTTCTAGGTACAGTTTTGGACTAAGTTACAAGTATTAATAACTTAAATACAAAAGACTCCAAGTTAAAAACTATATTGAATTTATAAATAAAACCTAACACTATAGTATATAATATATTACAGTTTTGAAGAAGGGAAATAATTATAATTGCATTAACCATTGTCACTATGATGAGGATATGTTTCTGTTTGAGTCTGGTACCCATCAATGTTTACTTCTCATAACTCGGGGAGTTTTTCTTTACCCCTCTTGCCATCTCAGTAGGCAATTACAATATACAGTTATATATATATATATTTTTTAAGTTGCTTGATGACAATGTCCATTAATAAATGAGTTCTACAAATAATATTGAATTGAATTAAAGTCTCAGGTATCAAGGGCCATGACAACTCTTTCCCCAGCATCACAAAAGTAACAAAAGGAACAGTAACATGAAAGAGTGAAAGAATCAGCAGTTACTGTTAGACAGGGTCTCTGAACACAACCACTTCACCAATCATACTGAACTCCAGGCCCCATATCCAAGGGGAAAAAAACAACACTCAACGAAGAAAACGACCTAAACTTACAGGACAACCAAGTAAGGAAAGCAACAGCATATTTGTAGTTTCTCACTTGTTTTTTACAAAAGAGACAAACACCATAAAGTACATTTTAGCATCAGAGACAGATGCTGAAATGAAATAAAGCATCATGGAGGAAGTTTAAAGAACTCCACTTGAGCCCTGATCAGTTTACAGGAGCAGCACTTCTGAAAGTTACTTATGTTCTGCAGGCAGCTGACGAACCATGTTAGTTTCCAATGCAGCTTTTGAAACAACTCAACTTATTATGCAATTTAATAGTAATAGTCTTTAAAAATAGGTTAGAATGTTTGGATGTTTATTCTTGAATAAGGTTTTCTTGGATTTTTAATATCATACCTGATCAATATGTTTATAAATGCACTATATACAATCATGCAGCTATTGACCACAACTTCAGGCCAACATTGCTTATAAGGTTTCTGCACTCCTGATGTAAAGACCTGGATGTCAGCGCAGCTCTTTTGTAGCTGAGCAAAAACAAAACTGAAGTAATTTTTTATCCACAGAAAACCTTTTTTCAAACTTCCCAACCTTTTAATTTAGAGCTCTCATATCTTACATTAGACCTGCCTCTACCTGTTTTACAGAGAAATCAGAAGTCTTGCTTTTTTTTTTTTTTTTAGCTCAGAAACATCTCATAAATTAGACACAAGAAAAACTACTCATGCTTTAATTTCCCAGAGGCTAGATTTCTGCATTCCTCTTTTCTTAGATAGCTTAAGTTCAATTTGGACTTGCTTATTAGAACGAATTTCCTTTTAACGTCTCAACAGCATAGTCACTCGTTTATTCATTAATTTACTTCCTTTAATAATTTACCTAAATAAGTCATCTATTTTTGTGTCTTTTTATGCTTATTTTCTATGTGGTACATGTTTGGTTTTATTTATTCCAGTGTGCTTATTTATTTTATCTACTGTTTGTGCATAGGGCTTAACAGTGTTATATAGAAGACATATGTGGGTTACTACATTAATAATACTGTGTCGCTGTAAGTGGGAAGTTTGAGAGTTCCTGCAGTGTTTGGATTTACATTCGCTCATTCATTAACCTTCAATAAGCAGTTTATCCTGATGGTTGTTTCAGAGCCATACAGTCAGGATGGAAGACCAGTCCATCATCAATACATCTACCAGCAGGTTTTGGGGAGGTAACACATAAACTGAAGAATCCACAGGAAGTCCACATAGACCAGTGGCGAATGTGAAAACTCCATATAAATAGTAACCCAAGCACTTGGGATTGAACCAGAGACCCCCTAGCTAGAGGAGGCATATACATGCTTACTTACATGTGTTTATACATACATGTCCATGTTCGCTCTCTTCTTAGTGGGGTCGTTGTCAAAGATTATGTCCGTATTTGGTTCCTTCTGTGAACAAATGAAATGACAAACAATGGAATTCAAACACACTCCATACAGTAATATCCCTAGAATGTAATCTATATGTGTGTAGACTACAGATGTGCAATTTCATCGATTTTGCAATTTAATTGATGTTTGATTAGTCAATTTGATTAATTGGATCAGTGCACCAGCGTTTGATTTAAAATCGATTTAAATTTTTTTGTAATTACTTAGATAAACTTCAAATGTCTTGAAAAATGCAGCTTTGCTTTAGCACAAAATACAAACCACTTTTACATCCTTCACAAACACCCACATTCTGTGAGAATACCATTTGTTTTTCTTTTGAGTTTATGGCCAGTTGGTGTATTACCGCCACCTACTGTACTAGATTGTGGTGCAGCAGATTGGCAGGAAAAAAAATTTAATGCTTTGTACAAGACATGACAATCAGTGAATTGTCAGGCGAGTTACACAACATTTTAGTGTTTATTAAATAATTTGGTAGTTTTTAATACTTCAAAACCTGTATGAAATATACCTGCCTGAAAGAAATTAAACAAACGTGAGCACTATTAAAGCAAATCGAAAATCACAACGCCCAGAAATGGAACGGCAGTCTGTCTATGAATCACTGCTCTAACGTACGTAAGTACATACACATTATACATTAGTCATAAAAAGTAACCTACCCCCTTTTCCAGAACTATAGGGTGAACGGGCAAGAAGTCTGGTTTTCTTTTTGCTAGTGGAGAATTGGCCAGCTCCATCAACATTTCCCGGCTGTAAGAAATTCTTTCTATTGAGAACAAAAAAGTTTGGCTTTACTTTCAACACAAGTATCACATTACCATGCTGACACTATGCTGAATGTTATTCAGTATTAAAATACAAACCAAGCCAAGGTCACTCACCTGTCACAGTTGGACAACCTTATATTATACAGTACGTCCATTGTTCTTATACTTTGAATTTCATTATACCACAGTGCTGCTTAACTCTCCAAACTGACTGTTCAGAATTTGTTTGTTAATTTTCTATAACAGCAGCTCTAACTATAGCATAAGTTGTAATTCAAATCACAGGGTTTTATTAATTGGGACTTTTTTTTCCCCCCACCCTAATTTAGCCATGTCCAATGTCTTAGGGCACTTTAACAATTGCGACACTACCAACCAGAGAGGGCGTACACCAATATGTGCTTTTCGAACTGTCATTTACACAACAGGAATCAAGCTTGTGACCTCTGGATGATAATGGCGAGCACTTTACTGCTGCATCACTCGGGAGCCACAGGAACATGTCTGATCGAAACATATGGTGGAACTTTCTGTAAGGTTTATATAAGATCTATGGA
This sequence comes from Clarias laeviceps, assembly GCA_030014305.1. NCBI lineage: Eukaryota > Metazoa > Chordata > Actinopteri > Siluriformes > Clariidae > Clarias > Clarias laeviceps. Next base: position 12,430,507 of record JAQMYJ010000033.1, read on the forward strand.
AGAAGTCTCAGATATTAGTTTGTCTTAATAGGATGTTTTTCCTGCCATAATGTTTAGGATTGAGGACTTAGTGCTTTGTGCCAAGCTGTTTTTTATTTTTTTGGTCCGACTGACGTCAAAATCTAGTGAGAGGACGACTGTTTAAAGCTACTACTAGGTCTCACAGAACATTCCAGAATTATGGAAGTATAGAAAATAAAAAAATTAAAAAAGTTTATTGATAAATAAAAAATTGTTAGCATTTGTAAATCGCTGTGGTATAAAAACATTAAAACACTTTTGGGGCATTCTGGGAAATAATCCACTTAAGGGTAGCTTATTCTCTGGTAACAGCTTGTCCTGTGTTTGTTTTAATAACAGAAGAATGACTAAGACTCCTGCCTTTTTTTTCAGGTCTGTGACTGTGCAGCTTGAGAATCTCGTAAACTTGCTGTACTGTTATCACACTTATCTGAAACAAAAAGAATGTTGTGTTGTTAGGCATCCCATATACAAATGTGAAGAAAACAATCGACTTCATGAGCTTTTTACAGAGCGATGTTTAAAAGAAAAAAAAAAAAAGAAAAAAAAAAAAAAAAACACAGCCTTACTTCTGCTGGCTTCTTGTCGGGCTCAGCCACTACACCCGTCTGGACCGATACACCCATCTGGACCGCTACACCCGTCTGGACCGCTACACGTAAACAATACACATATTGGAATAAAGGCATACAAATAAAAATAAATAAATAAAAAAGTCCAAAGCAACAAAAATACTCAGTTGTTACCCGGATCTTTTTTTAGCCTGCGCAGTGGCCTTGCAGGCTCCAAATTCCTCATTCTCTTCATTGAGACCTCCATCATTCTGATGAAAGAAAATATTTTCTTTATGAAGAGCATGACTTAAGATTTGTATCCTTTCTTTCTCATGTCTAAATGTGTGATCATTAAACAATATTAAAGATTATAGCTATGTGCTTCTTGCAACATAGAAAATGGCATTTTTATTAAGGAAAAAAATCTAAGTAATAATAAAAATTTATTTTGCAAGCATTTCTCAACATCATAATGTAACTGTAAACTGATTAATCTTTTTTGCTGTCTTATTAGATAATTATTCAATACTAGTGGCATTTAAATCAAACAAGGACTTTTGATTAGCCAGAATAAAAGAAAACAGTTAAACTTTATTTCTCTATAGGATCCCCTGCTACACCAATGCATTTATCCCAGCATTTCACTAGTGCTTGGATACCTTCAAGGTAGAAAGATTTCTCATTAAACTGGAGCCATGATCAGACTATTTCATGCCTCAAATGCTGGCTTCTTTCTTTAACAGCCCAAACTTGTGGAAATCAGGACTGTACGGGGGATGAGGCAATAACTCCCAGCCGAGTTTCTGTAATATGCAAGTGGTGTTTGTGAATGATTATTTGTACGGTTCCCAAAGACAGATGTGTCTCCTCTGAGGGTGACCAGTTATCTGTTGATTTTCAAATATCAGCCATTGCACTTGCTGAACGTTAATGAGGATGACCGCATTGTGCTCTGAGCTACCTCGGCCGGGATTGTCGTTGAAGGATGTAGTCTTTTTTTTTTTTTTTTAAACATTTGCATCACTCAGATGTTTAACTGCGGCTAAGAGTCTCATCACAGTACTATGCTTGAAGTGTTCTGTAAATCGGTTTCACACTTTCGTACACATAAAAAATAAATAAGTTAGATTGACTTGAAACCATTTTAGTAGGAAAGCCCGGTTACACAAACATGGAATTCAATGTCACAGATTTATAGCACTTTGGTTCCACTTACAAACACAGTTCTAAGTGTAATTGTTTTATACTAAATTTGGCTATGTTTAGAAAAAGGTCACAGATGAAAGAGACACATCCATACATTAGAGATGGGGGGGATGAATCAGTCCAGTTATGTATCATGATTCTTTTGTGTGGCAAGTAACGTATCACCACACTGACTCAAAATCAGTTTTTGAAATAATTAAAAAAATAATAATTTTTACATTTCTATATGTTTGCACTTGAGATGGTAAAACATTGCTGTTCCTCGACGGTCCTGCAGGTGGTGCAGTGTAAAAATTTACACATTGGCAAGCAGCTCAGCATCCCTTGTGGCAGGAGTAAATCATTTGCTAAGTTTGTTTAGAATTGTAATAAAAATATGAGGAAAAAATAATATTGAAGCTGGATATTTATACTAACAATCGCTATCCAGAATGAATATGCACCTAGCTATCTTCATAATATTGTATCATTTCCCTCCCTACTGTACGCAATCCTTCCCTAAAATCTAAAAGTTCTAAGCACACATCTCGCTCATCCTGTACAGGGGGACTTGAGGCACTATGCGGGGTACACCCTAGACAGGGTGCCAATCCATCGCAGCACACTCAGTTTCTCACACAATGGGCAAACTGGAAACGCTAATAACCTGCATGTCTTTGGACTGTGGTAGGAAACTGGAATACCCAGAGGAAACCATACACACACAGACCTAAGGCAGGAATCAACCCCTCAATCCTGGTGGTAAGAGGCCACAGTGCTTATCCACTACACCAGCGTGCCGCCCTCTAAGCATACAACAGTATACGATTTCCCTTCACTGGAACTAAGAAGCCCACACCTTCATAATGCAGTAGAAAGGGATGCAACTTACCCCTGTTCCTGCCGAACTCTTTGGTGTAGTTTTCTTAGTTTGTTTAATGAAAATACCGAGACCTGGCAACCTTGGTCAGAAACCAAATTAGGGTGCAAACCTTTGCTGGTCTGAACAGGTGGATGACGAACGTTGCACACTTTTGCTCCTAACAATTGTTTGTCAAAGACACAATACTGCAATAATTAATCAATATACAATTAAATAACTATACAAATAAACAACCTTAAAAAAGTTACTTTAAACTGAAAATGATTTGTCTGGTGTGTTTTGTATGCACAACGTCATGAAGGAAATACTAAACCGATAGATAAATCGGTTTAGCAACTAGATGCTGACTAACGGCCACTTCTGTCCCCGGATGCAGGCGATTGGACGCTCGGGACATCACTGACTGATAGGAGCTTCTCACAACTGCCATTTCAAAAATCTATACACATGTTCATTCTTTAAAAAATGACTTTATGTAGAGATTAAAACCAAAAATCACTCGTGGGAGTGGGTTAAAGAGCTAAAAACACAGCAGAAACCATGTTTGTGCCTAATGATAACCCAGTGATACAGATAACTTACCAGTAGTCCGTGTTGGACCAACCGGCTAGCATTCAAAATTAGTGTTAACAAAGTTTTTATTAACATGGCATTTTAACTTTTCTTAGTTATCAACCAATACTTACTGTAAAAAGTTGAACTGAATGAACTGGTACCGCTGTCTTGCGTGATGCTTCTCCAATGCCAGAAAGAATCAGTGCTCTCTACTACCGTACTACGCACTACCGTTCTACATAGTATACTTATTCAAGCAGCATGATACACACCCGTCCTGTATTTCTAGCACCCTATGTAGTACGGTAGTGCGCCACTCTGGGATAATCAGCTCTAGGTTTGGCGTTTTAGTGCACTACGAAGGGTGTTCTGCCAGTCATTTGAACACAATACCTAGGGAGAATGGGTGCTATTCAGGATATAGCCCCGAAAAAAAAAACATGAGCGCTGACCACATAAATCCCTCAAGATATAAATTATGTGGTTGCTTAAGAATAATAATAATTATTATATATTTTTTATGCTCTTAGTATTTAGATGGCAAAGCGTGCGCCAAAACACTAGTATTTGTTTCATCGCTACAGCATATACTTTCACACATAAATATAAGCTTAGTTGTCGTTAATATTTAGCTGTGTGGTTTTTTTGGGGGGGGATTTAGGGTACTCCTACGAATAAATACGTTTACAACCACAGGATTAGTTGAAACAGTTCAATAGTAATCCCAAAATATTCCACGCTCCCTACACAAGCGCACAATCACTAAGGGCTCAGGAACATGACGTCATCACAGTCGCGTGGGAATGATCCGCCATTTTGGGTAATCAGCAGTCTGGTCAGATAGCAATGCAAACTAGCCGACTTGTTTACATATGGAGTGTGTGTCACTGTGACAGAAGCACATAAACTGTGTTTAAAATTTTTTAAAATATATGTGGTCAAATGAGCTTATATACACACTTATTTGAACTGTCAATAGCACAATATAGCAAACAAGTCTGGAAAACAGAAGTGTTATGTACATTGGTTCATTCCCATGTGTTTTAACACAAGCTCTGAGAGACTTAATTTTTAATTCGTCAAAATAATTGGGACTTTTAAAGGTTAGTTTAAAGGCCGGTTTAAGACCCAATGCCCAAATCCCAGCCCCTGGATGCAGTGTCAGTCCCAAGCACAGACAAAATGGAAGGGTTATGTGAGGAAGGGCATCTGGTGTATGCCACGTTGTGTGCTGATTGGGATGGCCTGCTGTGGTGACCCCTCGATGAGAGCAGCCAAAAGACTAACATCATCAAAAGTATTGACAATATGCTACACACTGAATATAAAACATTGTTTGGAAATTAATATACTGAGCATCAAAAAGATCATATTTACCCATACCATTTATTTTCTTAATTATTTGCACACAGACACTTCATGCATTTTAATAACACTGAGCTTCGGTAATATGTACGGTAGTATTGTCGTTGTAAAACATTGTTGATCGTTGTCATCTATTTATTTCAATAAAAATGAACATAAGAAAAGATTTGGGTCAACCACAGCAAAAGAAGGCATTAATGATATTAGGAATTCAATAGACCAAAGAAGTAAGTTCTCCATTTATATCTCACGTTTAATGAGATATAAAATTAATTAAAATATAACATGATCCATTATAACAAATGCATACATAAAAGTCATGCATATTGTGTAAAAATAATATTAACAAAAACAATATCTTATAGACACCACTGCTTAAGTCCTCTTTTCTGTAGCAGGGCCTGATGAAGCTGCAAGGTCACATCATCTGGTGGGATTCAGAACATCCCAGGTACTCAGGATGGGTAGCTGTCGTTTGTTTGAAACCTCATACAGTCTGGAAACAGTAAATATGCTGTATGCTTCTGTGAGTCTGAGCAAAGTTGGAGAACCAATAAACCAAACATGTGTCAGAAGGACAACGCATAAAATCATACAGATACAAGTCAAGAGCTTCTGCTAAAGGTCAAATCAAATAATGGGGTAGGGGGTGTGTATTGCAGAACTGCTGATCTCCTGGGATTTTCATGCACCATGGCGCATCAAACTGGGTAGACAATAAATGGAAAAAAAACATCACCTGGTCTTTTCCTAATTCTCAACTCTCCAGTTTCAGTGAAACTGTGTCGACGATAGCCTCAGATTCCTGGACATCCTTTTCTGCTCACCATGGTTTCAGAATCCTTATTTGATTTACTGTGTGTCAGATAGAGCTTTGTAACATTCCAGTCAAATCAAACTAGTCTTTTCATCCTTTTTTGACCTCTCTCACCACAACATATTCATCCGCAGAACTGAAACTCTCTGGATGCCTTTGTACAATTCTGAGTAAACTCATGCGATTGTTGTGTGTGAAAATCCCCCAAAGATCAGCAGTTTCTGAAATACTCGATTAAATTCAGGAGCTCACATCAGTTAGTGATGTGAGCATTAACTGATACGCTTGTATCAAAGATTTTATACATTGCATCACTACTAGATGACATGTACTGCATGTCCACTGAAGTATGACATTAAGAATATTAAACTATGACTTGAGTAGGGTCAGTGAATTTCACTGAACAGCTGAACATTTTGTTTTTCCTCCAAACTTCACAGAAGTCAGGAGGGGTACATTTTGTTTCATTGCACTTTTTGTTGCACAAGACTTCAAATAAATTTACCATCTCCAGCATAATGAACACAAGCTTTTATGTCAGTATATACTGTAGCATAAAAATTAGGTGATTACAAAAGGTAGCATGTAGACATCCTTCCCAAATCAATAATACAGTGACTTCAAAATCAGCATTATTACCACACATTTACTTGAGAACAAAAAGGAAAGCAAATGCATTTTAAACACAGATAATTGTAGAATAGTAACATAACATTACTACAAGAAAAAAAAAGTACATCACAAAAGAACAACTAAAATTAATAAAAGATCAATTAATCTTTCATTCATTCTTCTTTATGAGGCAGGAAAAAAGGGGTCAAGTCATTATAAAGAGATGTCTACAGAAATGCCCAAAAGTCTCTTACTCTACACAAACACAACATTAATTTTCCTCGTACCAATGGGTCTTCCATTTAATTCCTGGACAGCAGTGACTGCCTCACTGTGGCTTTCAAACACAACAGTTGCAGTGCCTGTAGGTGCTCCACTTCTACTGTACTGCAGTGAGACTGATCCAGGAATTACTCTGTACCCATAACAGAAGTCATAGATTTCATCAACCATTATCTTAGAGGGCAAATTGAGCAACCTGACGCACGTCGGACGATTAAATTGTTGGTCAGATGGTCCACACGGACGAGACTCCGGTCCACTTGGTCCCTGTCCATAACCATCAGGGTTTTCAAAATGATCCAGTGGACCGCTGTTTCCAGAACCATAGCGAGGAGCATCTGGAACCAAGTCAAAATTTTCCTGATACATCCTGTCATTAAGGAAATTTGGCGAGTTCCTTTGAAGGATCCTCTCAGGCATGCTGCTCCTGTCAATACCAAATTCTTGCATCTGAGTCCAGGTGATGCATTTAAGCATGACCTCGGATCCAAGAAATCTTTGCCCGTTCAGAGACTGTGCCATCATTGCCTCTTTTTCTGTCTGAAAAACCACTAAAGCCTCACCAAGCCCAGCTCCTCTTTCATCATGGAGCAGGATTATCCTGTCCTCTGAAAGCTGGAATCCATGGAAGAAGTCCATGATCTCTACTTTACGCACATCAAAAGGCAGGTTGCGAACATATATGCACTGTTTCTCCGAGTCCAAAGCACTCTTCTGCGAACGTTCAGACGATCTGCTGGATCGTCCATGGTCTTCTCTTGGGTTACAAGCAGATTCTAGTATAGTGGCGATCTTTTCTTTGGAGACTGGAGACACATAAACAATGCTGTGCAGAAATGTTTCTTTGTGGTGAGCCAGGCCAGAACAATAGTCCTTTAGATTTCTGAACATCACAATAGCGGATTTGCTCCTGCCACTATTGTCATCAACAAAAATACCGATCTGGTCGTCTGTCACGGACACCGGATAGAGTAAAGCTTTTATGTCTCGCTTTTCAACTGAATACAGAAGGTTTTCATACAACACACCAAACTCTTCGTTGGAAGGAGAACGTGACCGTTGGCGAACGGGAGAGCGAGATCTTCTCTGACTTGCACCTTCTGGTTGAACCAAACCCCCCGACTTGCTCCACTGATGCTCAGAGGCTGGCATTACTCTGATGTAACGTGGCCCAATGTATTTTCGATCTCTCCTCAGACCTTCAGTGGCATCCTCTCTGGTTCTAAATTTGACCAAACCACATCCACTGAACATTCCAAATTTGTTTCGCATGAAAATTAGGTCATCAATTTGTATTCCCTCAAAAAAGACACGGACATCCTCTTTCGTTGCTGAGAATGGCATTCCGGACAAATACACATAAAGGCAATCATTAACCCCTGGTTTATTCTGAGCTCTCGAGTCATTAGAAGAAGCTAGAGGTGGTCTGTTTCCCATGTTCTGATTATCTCCTCTTCGCATATCTACTTTCATGCCCTCTAACAGTGATGTAGGTCTCCCTTCAACTACTGGTCTTTTGACAACCTCCTTGTAATACCTCCTGTTCACTGCTTCTGGTTTCCTTGTGCTTTCCTCAAGAACCTTCTGCATCTCTGACTTGCTACTCAAGAGCAAGTTGACTGGAGCACCTTTAATGCATCCTCCTGAGCGAGTGATCGCTCGTCTAGCATCTTCGTCGGACGTGAAAATTATGAATGCTTCCTCAAGCTCTCCGCCAATTATATGAACCCCACCATCGGGTATTCTGAGGCCAGTGAAGAACCTGCGAATGTCCTCAGAACCAGCTGTGATTCTAAGTCCCTGTAAGCGGATGACCACCGCCATGATTGCGCACACAACAGCACCTGCAGACAAAAGTACACATTATAGTGTTATCTCCATCTTGGCCAATGCTCCACCATGTCACAATATGCAAAGTCTTCCATTTTCCAAAACCAATGCTTAATAATGGACCGCAAAGCAATTATTATAAATACAGTAGATAATTATGAGACGCCATCCGTACGTTACTCAACAACTGATTTCCTGTTCTCAGTAACACGGTTACTTGATCCTCTGTCTTGTCCTCCACAATAACAGCACTCCAGGTCTCAAGAACAAAATAAAAAAATCAAACATGCATCATGAGCAATCCACCATTCGTTCCATACAATTTTCTCATGATCAAAGCGTGACCTGTTATCTCTGTCGATGCGGAATTTGACAGACTTGCTACTCAAGTTCATTCAACACAACCACAATAAACAGATCCTTTTATAAAGTCCACTTGAATGACAGTTCGCAGCACAATAAGGTCAACAAAAAAAATGGATTCACAGACTGACCACTTCCATCATGTCTGAGACTTCACTCAAAATCACTTCTGTCTGTTTCAAAGCACATCAACGTTCAATTCCGATTGAAGAATTACCCCGGCTGGAACCCTATCACTGGGATGACCGTTGTAATATAGTAGTTGTAACGACATTGTGATGACATTCACAGTCGGGAACACATGGTTTTTGAAAGTTAAAATGACATTGATCAAATGATGTAGAATTAATGACCCAAACACAACATTGCAAAGACAACCTCAAAACAACCTTTATTTAGAGCACCTATGCTGATAGAAGTGCATTTGCACAATGACTGTTAACATCCATGGTCCCTTAAGTTTCTAACAGGATTTAGACTCCACATGTGTCTCACGTCATGCATCTCTCGTTATTCCAGTGTTAACTTTATGTTTAATCTTCTGGGAAATCTTATCATGGGGTTCATCTTAGCTCCCAAATTATTGTACTGTAATACCAAGCAAACAGCACTCCCATTACCGTGATCAGAGTTTGAGTCATGCTCAGACCAACGTTTGGGTGTTAATTTGGTTTTAAAGTCATTTTTCCTACATTGTGTGTTAGAGGCATTTGTTTTTCCATCATCATGTAGTCAACACTGTTCCCCACATCATTTCAACAAAGTAAAACTAACTTTCAAAATCAACCTAATACAACGTATTCAATTACTATCAAGTTAATTTAGTTTTGACAACTAAAAAAAAAAACCCTACTGGAAAGTCACAAACTATTTCAGTAGACCATTTCCAACAGGTCGGACTTAACTTTGAATTCCAAACAGCTTAATACTCTACTTTTCATTTTACATAAGCATGCAATCCAATGGCCTGAGAGATCATCTGGTGCAAAATGAACAATTGCTAACAGCCAAAACGGTAATTTTCTGGCACGTCCTTTATGAGAGACACACAGAGACAACAACTTTATCCTGGTCAGGGCTGAGGTGAATCCGGAGTAACAAAGATGAAGCTGTAATACAGCATGGATGGAACACTTGTCCATGGCAAGGGCGTTACGTACACATACACACATATAAGGGCAGATTAGTGTAGCCAATCCATTTACTAGCATGCTTTCAGGAGGTAGGAAGTAACCAGAGAAGCCGGAGGAAACCAGTATGGACATGTGACACTCTGCATGAACAGCAGCGCAAGCTGTCAGAAACCCAGGGAAGAAAAAACATGGGAAGTATTCAACGCATTAAATTGAAAATCATCAAAGTCAACAAACACGATGCTTAATTTTCCCAGTCGACAAATTTCCACAAAACAGTCACCAACGCGACCAAACCAGCTCTTCCAGTATACTGTACATTTATACACCCACACCAAAACCTACCTGAAGGACCAATAAAGGATGAATTTTGCTTCTTTATTTTTTACCTCAAGCATACCAGTAAACAATCATGTCATGGGTGCAACCAAAAACGCCTTAGCCATGACTATTCGATGATAATAATAATAATAAAAATAATAATAATAATAATAATGAAAATGTCTTAACACCTTTATTTTGGAGGAAATTATAATATTATTATTATTAGCATGCATTATTAAGAGATGTACGTCTTTCTGTTATTATTTTTTGGGAACGCAAATCTTAACGCAATAGCCACGACTATCCGACAGGGCGGCGCTATTAGGCATGTCCTAGCCATGCGTTCTTGAAGCAGCAGTTTAAAAGGTGGCCATCACGTGATTGAATTCACATATCTGCATAAACTAATATTCGGCAACACTTTCGTTCAATGCGCATTTTAAAATAAAAAAAGAATTAGAATAAAGAGTCCCGAGAGCGTATCGTGCTGTATCGTATACACGTGAAAATCTTAAAATGTCAAAATAATTCCATAAGATAAGCCAAGTACATCTTTAAAAAGGCAGGAAAGCTAGTTTCGTGGTGGAAAAGAGAACACCGCGACAGGACACGGTGGATTACTGGAACATAAACCCAAACATGTGACACCACACCTGGAAAACCACAAACACAGAGCAGTGTAGCGCTCTGATAGCCACATGCTAAGCAGGACCGCGCGCGCTACAGCCGCCATGATGACGCACTTCACAAATCAAGACGTAGATCAGTAACGTTAGCGCAAGACCGGATCACTTACACAAGCTGCCCCGGACCGGCACCTTATCTAGCTTATAACCCTCTGCTGTGCTTGTTTATCAGAAGGTCGCTGAGTTTCTGCTGTTATTCGATCTTCTCTTAACAAAAAAACGTGTCGGTAGATCGGCCGGGCCTGCAGAGAGCCAGCTGGAGTCGAGACCTCTTATTCTGCGCTGGTTACAAACACAGAGCTGCATCTCACACCGCCATCTACAGCACTGAGGGCAATTACACATGGTGGGGGTAGAGTGCAGACACACAAGGCGTTGACCTCAAAGAACCACCAATGTTCATGCATTTACCTTCTATACCGCTTTATCCTGTGTACAGAGATCCTGTATCCTACTAGGATCGTGGGAGGAAACCATAGTACCCAGAGGAAACCCACCAAACACAGTGAGAACATGCAAGCTCTATTCACACAGACCCGAGACTGGAATCGAACCCAAACTCCAGAGGTGCAATCCACAGTGATCACCAGTATGCCACTGTGCCGCCCTAAATGATTAAACAATAATGAAAGGAAAAACACTTGTGTACCATAACCGCCATACCAGAATAAATAAGGACTTTGTTTTAATATGCAAATGTTACTCGTCCTCAGAACATTTGCAAAAGGCGTACTTGGTCACGTGACAAGGGATCGTGATGATATACAGTATGAGGAACAAACATTGTTGACAGAGTTGAAATAAAAACAGTAACAAGATAAGATAAATCTCATTTAAATGATTGTACAAATATTATCCGGTCAAATATATATTTTTTTAAAAGATTTATAAAGAATATTGACACCAGTTGCTTTTTCTGTAACTCTGCTCTTCAAACCATCGAGCATTTGTTTTAGACCTGTGATTTTACAGAAAGATTTTTTTCAGTGTTTTGTTTTTTTCTTTTAAAGACATTATTTTTTGTTTCTTTAAAAAGAAAAAGGAGGAGGGGGAGAAATATTTTATAAAACATTTAATCTTTATAACTGTAAAGTTTTTTTTAATTCATGAATGTGAATTTAACAATAGGACACCCCTCTTTCTTGTATTCAAAATGACATTGTAAGATATTTTAAAAGTTGTTTCAAAGCTCTTAGAATTTTACATTTATGCGAGTTATATGCGTTGGATTTTTAGTTTCTACTTCTGATGCTCCATTACAGTTTTTTTTATATACATTTTCCCCCATATTTTTTATATTTAATTTATTTTGTGTTTTTTTTTTTTTTTTTTTTCTTTTATGTGTTTATCACCGCTCTTTTTATCTTCTCTGGCTGTGTTGTTTTAGACTGTATGTTGCTGTTATGTGGCAAAAAAAATTTGGGAAAAAATTTTTAATAAAAAAAATAAATGCAAACAAACAGTAAAAGAAGAAGTGAAATAGCAACAAGCACTTTTTAATCAAGGTAGCAAAATGTATTTCTCAGTCTAAGGTTCTGTTTTCTAAGGGGCAGACAACTGAGAATGAAAACCTTTATATTTTTGCAGCCCCTATTTGTGTATTTTATTTCACATGTGCACAAATGTCTTGCAGACTCAACAAATTTGATAAGAGAGTCAATCTGAATACATTGTTGAAATCTGCAGGTGAAGTGCTACAGGTGCTGTCAGATAAAAAATAATAAATGAATAGCGCAAAATGTATTTACGTCTCTGGGGTTACTAGCACTCACAAAGTCACTGTCCATAATCAGCTGATGCTCAAAACTATTTATCATTTCAGACTAATACTACATTTGTCCTAAGTGTTTACTAAATTGCATTTGAAAAACCTATATAGTTTACAGCATGTTACTCAGGTTAGCTGCATTTTGTTGTTCTAGTGTTAAACTGTGCAGTAAAATTTATTCAGCATTTATGGATTAAAATAACAGAACTGCAATTGGCAGCAACTTGCACTGAAACGTACCCTATCTTTTAAAAACTGCAGCCAGCATCACTATAAATGGCATTTGGAAAATGTCAAGTTTTTACACCATTAAAACACGGTTCTTCACGAACAGAAGCCTCACACATAATGTCAAGCATAAACAGTGCGTGCTGTCAGAACAATACTGTAAACATAAAGCATGGTAAGATTTTCACATAAACTTTAGGAAAAGAGAGAATAAAGATTTTTAAAAGTTTTATATGGTTTATTGTAACACAATCCATATAATGCAAGAACTTTTATACAGTAGCTTCAACATGCAAAGTACCAGTGTATTCATCCACAAGCCATATTGTATAGTATTTTGATACATTCTTTTATTTTAGGTTTTTATTAGAGAAGAATTTTTTTAATTACTAGTTTGTCCTTTTGGGATCATTTAGTGTTTATGACAAGGTAAGGGTGTAGATTTGCAGTTCTGTTAACAGCTCTACATACAGTATGTATCAGTACTACTAGGACTAATAATCAGATTTTAAAATAGATCGTTGTTTGACAAAGTCATTCTTATAGTTGTTGTGGTGAAGTTGTGGAAGAAATCACAGCTGTAGGCACTCTTGGTCACGGTATGGCTTTCTGATTTCTTCCGGAAAAAGAACAGGATGCATTTGTGTGTGCAAGAGAGCGAGAGAGAGTGTGTGTGTGAGTGGGAGAGAGAGGTTGATTAGGGGCTGTTTAGGGAATGAATGTTTATTGCAGCTATAACATATAACTGACAACAGGAGATAACCTGACTCTTAGACAAAGTTTTTGTGGGGGTGGAAGGTTTGAAGTTTTTTTTTGTAGGATTTCACCCCCACCTTGTGCCACATTAAACCCCACCATATAACCCCTGAACCCCCACCACGCTTCCTACATTTTTCTCCACTTTAAACTTTTATAACTTCATTCATTCTGGCAAAACAGCAACTGAGACACAAAGTTCTGTATTTTGTTTGTTTCTTCAGTTGTAATTGTGTATTACGAATGGTTTTAAAACCTCTCAGTAATTCTTGCATTACTGAGAATCATACTCCTCGATAATACTGGACAGCGTATTTAATCCCTGCTGAAACTCTTCCATCTCGACACCATAACGTTCGTACCAGTGCAGATATGCTCGTGCACTTAACATCTCAGTGGCACGTTGAGTTACGTGGCCTAGTAGTCTTGTGACACTGCTGTGGTTGGAACACACAGTGAGCGTGCGGATAGACGAGGAGACGCTAGCTTCATTTCGGGGATCTGGAAAAGAACAAAAAGATGTTACGCATGTTTAGCAAGGCTCTGCACCATTTAACATACTAGCATTCTCACGACAAAAAAAAAAGTGTCATAGGATTCCTTTATGCAAAACTGAGCAAACGATGTGGAAAATGGAGCTCACCCGTCCAGTGGTCAACAGGAAAAGGATTCCAGTCGACACACCTATGTGCTTGCCGTAACTTCTGCAGGACATTCGAAATGATGAACGAGTTGTCCTGGTCGCCACGTGCAACCGCCAGCACAGCACGACTAGAATACTGCATTCAGCTTTAAGGAGTAACCAGAATGTATAAATGTTAAAGTGTCATTTTAGACAGTAACCCTGAAACATCTAGAACAGGAATTTGAACTGCAGTTCTAGTTATAGAATGTTGTTGTTGGTCTTTCGGCTGCTCCCGACAAGGGGTCGCCACAGCGGACTATCCAGTCCGCACTACAACTTGG
>JAQMYJ010000033.1:12444934-12464321 GCA_030014305.1 Clarias laeviceps
CCCTCCCATTTTATCCGGGCTAGGGACCGGCACTGCATCCAGTGGCTGGGGTTTGGGCACTGGCTGGGAATCGAACCAGGGCCTTCCGCATGGCAGACGAAACACCTACCACTGAGCCACCAGTGCCCAGTTCTGGTTATAGAATACTAAATTTAAAAAAATGATAATAAAAACGTGTGATGAAGAAGGAGGGGACAACACTTCTATGTATCAGCTGGGCATATAGTAAAAGTTTAAATTAGCTACAAGACAAGCTTGTGCTGAGATGTATGACAATAAAATGATTTTATTCCTGTAACACTGATTTTTAAATACTTCTGCCACACCCCTAACTGCATACTACCATGTAAAATAATATGCCACTACACTAAATGGTTAATTATTAATAATTAAATATAATCTTTTCTTATGCACAGCACAGCCTTAAGTTCCACTGAAATCACTGATGCACAAACAAAAGCACAGCACAATAAAAAAATTAAAAAAAATAAAAATCTGTAAGTAGCTTCCAGTAACATTTTCCACCCAGTAACCAATAATGTCTGAAACTGTTTTGAATTCTTACAGCGTTAAAAACTTTTACAAAATTATTTTTATGGTCTTTGTGTAACATTTAAGTACTGTACTGTCAGGAAGTCTCTACAGTCTAGAATACATTTGTACTACATGAGGCTTGAAACTAAGCTCTGCGACTTCACCAAACATGCAAATTATCCTTATTTACATAGTGCTTATTTAAGGATACAGGTTTTACATCAGGTGAAAGCTGGGGTAGATTCCTAAGTGTTTCACTCACTAAAGAGTCCCAGTGTGACACTGCACTAGAGAAACATTAAAAGTTATTAGCAAGGTACAAATGAACCATTCATTAATATGCATCAGTAAAACATATGAAGTCACAAAAAGACATAAATATATATTAACACTTTTTCAGCAACTTCTGATTGCAACTTACCTAGCAGAAGCCTGAGTGGTGTAGAGTAGTTTGGCTGTAGGAACCGGGCAAACAGATCTCATCAACTCCCATGGTTCGGCTCCCAAACTGAAACTTTATAGAAATCATTAATTACACAAAAAACACGAAATGAATGAATGAACACCAGACCATCACAGCTATAACACGTGTTGAACAACATCTCAGATTCTGCCCTGCTTTGCTATTATTATAACCTCCACTCTTCTGAGAAGGATTTCCACTAGATCAGGCATCACTAAATGGTGGGCCGAGTGACCGAGTTCTATCCGGACCCTGACCAGTAATCTAGCGGTTTTCCCCCCTCTCGAGGTGAGTATGGTTATATGTGCCACGAAACACAAAGAAATGGAAACAAACGCTCTACACGGCCTGGCTTACTCCAAGAAAAGGACAGTAAACTATGAAAACTGAACCATCAAAGATGAATAGACAGATTAATACATATTTATTCTTCCTCCGGGAAGTTTAAAAGAAGTTTGTCTCATACATTCTGAAACAGTGGAGCTAATAAAAAGCTGTAATGTGAAGCGCCACTATGAGACAAAACCACTGGTCGTTAGAGCAAACATATCCGTACCAGCGCGAGGTCAGGGCGTGTAAAATACCTGAACCGAGAGCCCGGCCAAACTGATCAAACTGTCCACATGTAGTTACTGAAAACTGGCAATAAATATTATTAAAATGCTATGGAAATTTTCAATTGATCTGAATCCTACCAAAAAGGTGAAATTCGGATCTCGTCTCAAAGAAAATTTAATGACCGGACCTTAAATTTTAATTCAGAACCCCTGCACATGGTTGTGAAGCGTGCCTGTGGTTGTTTTGCCCTTCAGCCATAAGATCATTAGTGAGGTCAGCCTCTGTTGTCGGGTGAGGTGGCCTCGAGTGCAGTCATTGTTCTGGCTCATCTCAAAAGCATTTAGTGGGGTTGAGGTCAGGGCTCTGTGTCACCACTAGAGGTCTTCCACTCCAAACTTGTCAAACAATATCTTCACAGACCTCACTTTGTGCGCAGTGACATTGTCATGCTAGAACAGGTTTGGGCTTCTTATTTCCAGTGAAGGGAAAATGTAATGCTACAGCACACAAACACATTCTATAAAGGTGAGTGCTTTTGGTAAGTAAAAAATGTGTGTATGATGGTTAGGTGTGCACATATTTTTGGCTATATGTTGTATTAATAAACACTATGAAACATACTGAATAAAAAGAAATAAAGCATCATCTTTTAGGCCTAAAGTAAAGTAATATTAGAAGTTATGTTAAAACTATTACATTAACAAAGTCACGCTCAAGAGCAAGGTTTTTACACAGAATCAAATTTACCTTCTTGTAGTAAGAGTCTTCACAGGCAGCAGGAGTCCAGCCATGCATGAGGTTATATGTGCATTCATTGCAGAGAGTGTGCTTTGTGAAAAACCACAGGAGACAGCTCCATGCCCTGTGTGGGATTTCTGTTGAAATCCAGCGTGACTTAATACATGGTCATTATGAAACAGGAGTATGCCATCAGCTGACCTGCGAGGGAGAACTTGGTCACACAGAGCTGTGGAAAATACTTTATATACTGTACAGCTGATCTATCAAGGTAATGTTGGTGAAACCTGTGCAGTACTGCTAGACTCAGTAAAGTGTTGTAGTGCTGGAGTGGGCTCTCTCCGCTTTGATGAGGGACCACGGACACGGTCAGGATATGACCCATGGGAAACGCCTCACGAATTTCCTCACATAGTCGTGAACCAAGACCTGCTCGCCCATAAAAGTGGAAACAAACAAAATCTCAAAGTTAAAAAAAAAAAAAAAAAAAAAAAAAGGATTAAATAATTTTAGCTTCTAATTTTTGTCTTCTTTACTGGATAAATGTCCTTTCCACACTGAAGGCTCGAAGTTCACATTTTTGATGGAGTGATTAAATATTGACATTGACTGCAGGGTCATAGGGCTCACCAGAGCCTGTGCCTCCACTCAGACTGTGCAGGGCAACAGTTCCACCATAGTAATCTTGTCTCTCCGCCTCTCGACGCAACGCCTCCATTGTTCGCTGGAGTAAGCCATTTTCAGCCTCACCTTGGCCTCCATGGTAACCTGTTTTACAGCAGCTCCGGTTACATTGGTTTGCAGAACCACAATGAAAATACAACAACAAATATTGCACCGTGCAGTCAAACACTGTTTCACTTGGGCAAATGAATGATCTCATATGTCTGTTACAGTTAATTGTTATTGTCCTCAAAAACATTGCTTGTATTTATCTTGTGCAAATACTGAAATGGTCATTTATGTATTCTTAAAACATTACGACGTCAGGAAAGATAACTTAAAAAGCAACTTAAATTTCAACTGTACGCAAACTTTTTTTTAAGTACAATTGAAGTATACTTTGGGCTTACATCATGTATATTTAATATTCTTATGAGCAGCACGTAGGTGTGTGGTTAGGACTGTGGCCTCGCACCTCCAGGGTCAAGGGTTGTATTCCCGCCTGTGCAATCACATCTACATCTTTGTCTCTATTGCTGCTGGATAACTGGCATTTCCTTCAGGATGAATAAAGTATAAATCTAACCATTAATCATGCCTGTGGTACTGACCATATGCCCAGTTTCCTCCACTTCCCCTTTTCCCCTCAATAATGTTGGATGGATGGATTTCCCTGGATGACAGAAATAAAACTGAAATTTCTTAAATAATCAGTGGGATTATTGGGATTATTTTTTGGACTTACTTGGTTTTGTTGACAAACTCATGCGCTTTTCTTAGGACTTTGGGCTCTGTGTCAACACATACTGCTGCTAGGTGACCATTTCTGGAGCTGAATGGACACCTAAAAATGGACAAAAAGTGGATGATGTGTGTGTGTGTGTGTGTATATATTTAAAAAAATAAAAATAAATCACACTATATGGACAAAAGTATTTGGCCAAACCTGCAATGACATTTTATCCAAATACATATACTTCAATATAGAGTTGGTCCTCCTGTTGCAGCTATACCAGCTTCCATGCTTCTTGGAAGGCTGTCTACAAGATTTTGAAGTGTTTTTCTGGGATTTTCAGGCATTGATGTTGGACGTGAAGGTCTGACTCGGAATCTCCGTTCCAGTTCATCCCAAAGGTGCTCGATGGGGTTGAGGTCAGGGCTCTGTGTGGGCCAGTCAAGTTCTTCCACAGCGAGCTCATCAAACCATGTCTTTATAGTCCTTGTTTTGTGCACAGTGGAGCACAGTCATGCTGGAATAGAAAGGGCTTTCCCCAAACTGTTGCCACAAAGTTGGAAGCATAGTATGATCCAAGATGCCTTGGTATGCTGAAGATTGCCCTTCACTGGGGATAAGGGCTCTGATTAACACATTGGCCAAATACTTTCGCCCTTATAGTGTGTGTGTGTGTGTGTGTGTGTGTGTGTAAAGTTGAATAATTTTTGCTTGGTTTAATAGTAAGTAAGTATGAAGGCAAGTTACCTTTTCTTGTGCTGCTTTGACTTTTTAGTTAAGAGCTTCCACCAGTCCAGGCCCAGCTGATTTCCACACTGTCCAACTTGCAGCACTACAGCAGACATGCTTTTAATACTGCAGTGTTATTTAATACTTTACAGTGTTATTTCACGCCTAATCAATGACGTAATGTTGGTTATTCTAAACGAAGAAACAAAAATACAACCAATAGTAACAGCTACATAGCTGCCATCCTAATCCCGAGTCCTAAAGAGTGCACACGCTGCTGTTAGCTCTCGGAGCAATACTGTGCAACAAACGCACGAATAGTCGACAACTCCGACACTAACATGTAGTAGCCGTATCTACCTGGCCTAGTTTGCGCGGTTATAAGCGGTATTTGGGAGCTCATTGCACGCCGACGTTTGCTTATCAGTGTCGTCTTCACTTTGAACGCTGTTGAAGAGGAGGAGGAGTCGAAACCGGTGCATTGTATCGAGTCAGGATAGCGCGAGCCTGCTCTCTCCGGCCGTCTTCACCAGACCATGAAGCAGAAAGGAGGCTGATTTCCACGACATGCTCTACGACGGTGCTGAGAGTGCGCCAAACAAACCCCGGCACTATTCCATGGACTCCACTGGATTAACCCGCACCTACAATTAATTTATAAAAACTATTTAACTTGACCCTAAACGCGACCCACCTCATACCGAGGCACGACTTGTTTTTGAGGGCAGTTAGCCAGCCAGCTAGTTAGCTAGCTAGCTAGCTGCGCGAGCGCTCAGCGGAGGCTAGCTGGCTCTCCTCTCCCGGGTGGATTTGACGTTTCTCGGTGGATGTTTTATCAAACACCCGAAGGAGATTGCTACTCTTGGTGTCGACGATGGAGGATTTACTTGAACTAGACCAGAATCTGAAGTGAGTATATATGTATACATTTCTATTTCACCGTGTTTACATTTTTTTTTTAACAATTTAGTTAACTTATGCACAGAACACAAACATCCACTCGAAATGTTGTCTTGCTAGCTTACAGGCTAATGAGCTAACTAGTTCTCGTTATCCGGCTGGTTTATCACGATTAATACGTATCCAAGCTCATGAAACCCTCTTGACTAGGACATGGCACTTTTCCACACTTCATCTTAGACCAAATTACTATTACTAATAGTAAGATAGACAGTAAAACAAACAGCTAGCTACCAGGTGTGAACTAGCCGACTTTTGCTTCTTTTTTTTTAGCATACGTTAACCTCAGGTGTATGGACTGGTTAATCGCACTGTATTTACTTAACTAAGTATGTAAGCCAAACCTCTTTCAGATCACCTAATTGACACAGGACAACACAACTAAGGATCTAAACGTCACCACGGATCAGACATAGCACCGCTAACACCGACGGATGGATAGAGAAAGAGAGAGAGAGATAGACAGGCAGGCCTAGCCGTTAGGCCTCTGGTCCGCGGTGTAGATTTCACAACCCCCATATCTCCTTCCTGTGTTTCTGTTTATTGGGGTTATTCTAATGCACACCCTAGTTTTAAATCAAGCACATTTCTTCCTCTTTGTACCTCGTTGTCCTGCTCTCAACACCCCATCAGAACACATAGCAGCCTAGCACGAGTTAAATGTAAATTATTTACCCTCTTGGGATGGTGTTTATGCATTGGATTTCTGTAAATTCACTAGGGATCAAAACCGTGCATGCATCCGTGACATGCATGAGCAAGAGCACATTTTGTTCGCATCGATCAAGTGTGCATAGTGTGGAAGGTCTGCCATGGTTTTCTGCAAGGCTTTTGCTCTCTGAAACAAAAGGTAGCGTCTGTGACCAAGGACAGGTAAAACACTGATTGCACAGATATGTATCCCAGGTTGTGTGGTGCTCGAAACCTTTCTAGATGTCCACACTAAGATTCCCTTGAGATCCAATCTTATAGTCATGTCAAAGATGATATGTGCATATTAGTTTGCTGAGAGATTTTCCTCCAGTGTCACACTGCTTTACATCTTCCTATTAACTCTTAACAGCTCCATTTCCCCCCCCCCCCCTTTTAAGTCTCACAGTTGTTCTCCTCATGACCCAGGTATATGACGCGCCGTCCAGATAAGCTAACTCTTGCCACAGGTTAATTACACCAACAGCGAGACTCACTGCCATAAGAGAGAACTTTGCTGTGTGAAAGTAAATTTTTGTAAACACCGAGGTGTAGCGCAAACAAATCAGTGCCTAATCTAAGAAGTTTGTGCCGTTTTAAGCAAGACAAGGTGAGGAATGAAAAAGGCGTATGAGAGAGTCATATCTGTTGTCTGTGCTCATCTTCAGGTTTTGCATTACATCAGAGAGCGTGCTCGTCTGAGCTGCTTTATCCCAGTGAGGGAGCTTCCATCAAGGTGCTCCTCGCTCGGCCTGCCTCAAAATGGATGCACTGCTGAATCCTGAACTCAGGTAAGCACCACACGTGTCACTAAGCAACTACGAACAAGGATGGAGTTGAACGTCGCTTCTGACCAGAAGCGTTTATATTCGGTTTAATAATATCTTTGATAATACAGAGCCATTCCTATTACGGTTCCTCACTGTAGATCATATTAATAGAACAGTGATGAACAGGTTATCATTATCACAGGCTTGTCCAAATATAGTGTATCTAATGGCCTTCTCATATTAGGGCCCCGGGATCGTTTCCAAGAACACTTGACCCCAAAGTCTGGTTCATTTTGATCAACACAATTGTTCTGCGCTTGGGAACCGTTCCGTTGTCCGCTAGAAAATGTGGTCTTGAGAACGATACAGCGTACTCGGGCACGGATTTAATCAGATATGGAAGTAAATCGTAACTAAGAATGGGAGTAGATCGCTGTTTAGATGCAGCGTCATCCGTGCTGTCGGTCTCCTCTAAAATCTCAGTGTGCGTGTAGCATATGCCAATCCCGTCCTCTAACATACACAGCCACAAGCGATAAAGGAGGATGGCGCACGTTTTCGACATTTCCCTGGTATATCAAAATTATTAGGCATAGCTGGAAAGTTAACATTCTCGTTCTCTTGTGGCTCACAAACCAAGCAGGTGCATACTGCCAGCTGCTGTATCGGGGACGTGTACCCGAGTACGGAGAGCAAAAAAATGTGTGAAGGCATTTTGAGTATCAGGCTGTACTGGAAGGAAGTTATAATCTTGGTCCTGGTCAGTTCTTTAGGAGAGCATGATGCCTGGACAGTTGATACTTTCAGCCTCAACAAATGTTTTTTGGAAGGAAATGTCACCAGCTTTCAGAATCAACATAATTCTTAAGAGGATTTTGTTCCAATGTCATGCTACCATTTTTCAATATTTAAATTTTTTTTACACACAACTTCAAAGGCAGTCTGGTTTCATTGTCTCCTTCAAAGATTTATTGTTGATTCATTGTTTTGATGATAGGCTTTATATATTCTTACACTGACACACCTCTCTGTCCTACAATTCCCTTTTGTACTGGTTCCAGTTTGAGTCATGCATTAATCCCAGTGTTACTTGATATACTTTGATGCACAACCATCACAGAGGCATAAAACAAGTAGTTGTGATTTTGGAGCTGTGACTTCTGCACCTCTGAGGGCTTCATTTATAAATGTAACCCCTTTTTTATGACAATGCAAAATTGCTAATTGCATCATGGTATAAATAGGTTATCATTTGTAAATATAACCCTTTTGAATATCAGTCCTTTAAATCATTGTGAATAAATCTGCTTTCAATATACGGTTCAGAGATAAATACTGTGATTGGATTTGGCTCATGCTTTTAATAATCTAATTGTATGTGGTAACAAATTGACATCACAGTAATGTGTGTTCATTTGTATTGACTTGTCTTCTGCACTAGGCTTGTGCGATTCAACATTACCAGACCTGTACAAGATTACATTGCAATAAGATGACGTTTATCGAAGATATAATACAATATATTAGATTACAAGATCTGCTAACTGAGCTCAACAAACCCACAGGCGTACGCTTATATTAGTTTTCACTCAAAACTACTCTAAAAGAGAATTATTTCTCTTCCAAATGCAATGGAAGATGAGCCAATGAATGTGGAAATCTGGAGTGATTTGTGTAGGTGTGAACAGGCACTTACTGGAAGCACACTTTCCCCAATCCCAAAATCTCTTCACTCACATGGTGGCCTTGCGTACTATTTATATTATATTAATTATATAAATTTATATTATATTAACATTATATTATTATATAAAAATGGCACTTTTTTATACACCTGATAAAGGAACAAAATTAGGTTTTGACCCAAAAAGATTACAATCTATGTGACAAATCAGATTACAAATAATAGTAATGGTGATACTGTTGCAATCTAATACACTGGTAGTTTTTTGTGGTTGTTAGGTTTTTATTTTCAGTAGGTTCTCTCTTTTGCATAATTTTGACTGGCATCAACAATGAAAATGTCAGACATGAGGGCAAGGCTTATATGAAAATGTGCTATAGATGTGTGTTTTATATATACACTACCAGTCAAAAGTTTGGACATACCTTCTAATTCCTTATTTTCTGATTTTGTAAAGCAATGCTAGAGGCGTCCAAAATATGCAATAATCTTTAAACCGTTGATATGGAGATGTATCCGCTACTCGTGATCTGTAAAGCCTTCCTAACAGCTCTAATCTGCGGTGATGTTAATCTGTGTTTTTTGAGGCTGGTAACTCAGCAGAGGTAAGTTTTGGTCTTGCTTTCCTGTGATGGTCTTCATGAGAACCAGTTTCATCATGGTGATTGATAGGTTTTGTAAATGCACTTGACACAATACTGTTCTTGCAGGAACGGTTTAAGGAACAGCTGAGCTTTGTGTCAACTGACTGTTGTATGTTACCTAATTTTCTAATGCCATACAGTAGGTGTTATTGCATAGTTTTGAAATCTCTAGTTTTGTTCTAGGATGTATTAATAAAATCACCAAAAAAAAAAAATTGAATAAAGGAGTGTTCAAGCTTTTGACTGCGTGCGTGCGTGCACTACCGCATCTGTGATTTCTTTTCCTTTCTTTTTTTTCTTTTCTTTTTTTTATTATTGTCTGAGATATATATAGTTTGTGTAGTGCTGCACATCAAAATTGCAATATGAACCCGTGTAAGTATCTAATTGCACAGAGGTGCACTTTATTGTTTGTTTTAAACTGGTTGTGTGTGAGTTGTAATAAATAATTTGCAGTTTTTTGAATATTAATATAAATAATTAATATGAAGCTCACCAAATAAGGAAACATCACACACAAGAAATGCATAGGTGCTGAAACAAATTACTTGGCCATGTTGTGAAAGAGGGATTTCAGAAACTAATAAACACATGAGACTAGAAATATAAATTCAAACTACTTCTAGTGTCACTATTTGTCTATATAATTGCCTTAAATACTAAATGTTACATTTAATAGTTAACTATTAATTTGTATATTGTGTATTCTTTTTTTTTTTTTTTGTATATATGTCATTTATATAAAAATTACATTTCTGCAAAATCATCCAGTCTGCTTATCAGCTCCAGACTGCACATCTGGTAATATTATGACATTTTTCTTCTAACCCCCCCCCCCAAACTAATGGTTTTAAACAATTAAATAGCAATCAGCGAAAAGTCTAATGTCCTTCATGTTGAATCCCAATCCTATAGAACTCATGCACAGCGGACCTACTCAAATGTTTCTGAGGTGCTTGCACTACACTACAGTGGCGAACTGTAAAGCATGGGTGGCTCATGTATTATACTGTTATTAAGTGTTTATTTATAAGGGAAACATTGAAAGTACTTTTGCAACCGTCATTGTGAAGGTCACAGGAAAGAAATAATTCTCGGAGGTATCATGTAACCTAGTTTTTGCCTTAGATCCTTATTTAGTTCCTAATGAGAAGCGATATCTTTTTTTTTTTTTTTTTTTTTTTTTTGAAACTTACATGTGTGTGTGTGTATTAACCAGAGCGTCAGACAAGAGGAATGTTTCCCACACATCTAAAAGAGGGGTTGGCTGTATTGGCTGTTGGGGTTAGTTCAAGTCCGAGCACGTTTTATCTTTTAGATTGATATTTTATGCCGGGATGTGAAAATGAATAAATTAGCTAGCCCCAATGGGTGTGATGTTTCAGTTGCCTGGCAACCTACAGGATGAAATAATTTAACTCCAGTATACGATGAGCTGGTTATGTCAGGTCAACCTATTAATGCAAACGGATACGTTTCTAGGCTGTGGGTGCACGCTGAAATTATACAGGCTTCCCATTACAATTATAAGAAATCTTCATGATTTCATCATTTAAATTGCAATTAGATCTGTAATATATACAGTGTATGTGTGTATATATGTATGTATGTATGTATGTGTGTGTGTGTGTGTATGTGTAATGTATGTATGTGTATATATATATATCACACACACACACACACACACACACACATACATGCTGTTTTATTTTGATGTTTGTTACAAAACACGGTTTGGTAGAATAGAATCGTTTTATAAGCAACATCATTCCAGGAGTCTGTCCTCTGGGATATTTTTAGGTATTTTCTGGACTTTGCTTTGTGCTCTGCCACTGTCACAAATGAGCAGAAAATAAGAGTTGATTATAAATGCATTGCATTTCTGGTTGTTTCTGTATAATGGCACCTTATTAATTAGCAATCAAACTTGTATTTAGTAATTAACATCCGGTCTTTCTCTTTTTCTACCCCTCTACCTACCTGGTTTTATGTCACTGCCTGATTGAAAATGACACCTGTTCAGTTTTATGAGTAGAATATATTGTTGTTTTTATCTTAAACAGATTACATTTAAGCAGTTGTTTATAGACCAGGTTAAAAATATCACCTGTGTGTAGGAATCGCTGATTATTGTTCTACTAGTTCTGCCTTTTTAATAATTTCACATTGGTTTTAGTCTTTCATTTATTTCGCTGCAAAATATTAATAAAAATGTTCCTTTTTTCTCTTTACTTGCTGCTGCTGATCAACTTCAGGGAAAAGACGCTCGATGGTTCGGTATGCAAGTTTCCTTCTTAATTTTTTATTCCTGTGATCACTGTTTATTGCATTGAAGTCTGTCTAAATATGATGTCTAAATGTTTTCCTGATCACAGAATACATTTTGCTTTTATTTTCTTTCCATCCAGATCAAGGTTGAAAACACAGCAAAACAAGTCATATTTAAGGGCCTTGCTCCCAGAGTTGTTTTAACAAACCATCTCTTGGCTAAAGGACCAAAGACTAAAGTGAACCTTGAGGAACAGGGTCGACAGAAGGTCTCTTTCAGCTTCACTCAGACTAAAAAGCCACGCCAGAAAGTGTTTCTTGTTCCACCCAGTCCAGAGAAAGCTGCAAGCGAAGTTCCTCCTGCAGTGCAGTCTACAAATTTGCCCTCCACAGACCTGACAGGGCAGAAAACTGAAAGCAAAAATGAGCAAGTTTGTGCTTCTGCTGTGGCCACGGTTGTGGCAGAGTCCCAAGGAACACCAGCCCCGGTACCCCTCACCTCCAAGTTGAAACATGACAAGATGCATTTTAAAAAACAGATTTTGAGTGCGTCTATTGTTGAAGAACGTCCCACTGTCAGTACTGTTTTAAATGATACCACCTCAGAGGCCGAGGTTTTAATTAGATCTTCTGCAAGAATAGAAAGTGAATCCTCTGCGGCTCCATTCCAACACAAGTCTGTCACTGACTGTTCTGAAAAAGGTAGCAGTGAGGAAAGCGCTCAGGAGAAATCGGAAACTCGCCTTAAAGGACCAACTGATTCCTCCCATATTGGGAAAGAGAGTAAGGATAGTATTTCTGAGCCTGAACACAGCAAAAATGTCCAGCAGACAGAGAATACTCTGCCTGGTTTCGACTTTGATGGCGAATCTGTCCGGGTAGCTTCTAGCCAAAAGTCTAGTGACTCCAAGAATATGGCAAAGTGTGATAGTCAGAATGCTGTTGTTAAGAAGTCATTAAGCTCCAAAAGTGAAGTCTCGGACAAACCCAGATCTGATAAGAGAGAGGAGAAGGATGAAAAAGGGTCTAGTCGAAGCAAATCAGAAAGAGATAGTAGATACGCATCCTCACGATCTTCTCGTTCTGACCGAAGGAGGACCAAGAGTCGGTCACGGTCTAGATCGCGAAGTTCTCGAACAAGTTCTTCCTACGCCAGATCGGAGAGATCAAGAAATGAAAGACAGTCGAGATCAGATCGGTCACATTACCACGATTCCGAAAGGAGATTGCACAGAAGTTCACGTGAACGGAGGAGGTCCCGCTCCCGAGGTGACGGCAGATCTCGGGACAGCTCAGACTCCGAAGATGACCTCAGGAAACCCAGGACTCGAGGCAGCGATTCGAGCCGATCCTCCACATACTCCAGCTCGCAAAGAGATTCAAAAACATCCTCTCATTCAAAATCCTACAGAGACTCAAAATCTGACTCAAAATCTTCTCCTCATTCGTCAGAATCAGACAAAAGAACACAATACTCAAGAACAGAGAGGTCCGTTAGAACTAGCGGCTCTGAAAGGTCTGAAAGTAGTAAAAGGAACTCTCCAGAGACCGAAGCTAATCATAAAAAGTCCAGTTCCTATTCAAAATCAGAGGTACATAGTAAAACCTCAAGTTCGAATAGCGGTTTGAGATCTGAGAAAAAGGTCCAAAAAAACAGTGGGAGTTCTGACTCTGACGACGAGCACAAGGCAAAAACCCGAATTCAAGGCTTGGACCGGTCTACTAGGTCGTCTGTTAAAAAAATTAATAATCCAGAGACAAAATCAAATAGTACTACTGGAACAGATGGACACTTGGAAGCAAAAGTAAATATTAATTCTAAACTTCATCATTTGGGTTCTGACAAAGTCAAGTCTCACGCAGAATTCAACAAGCTGGCTGTTTGTTCCGAACATGAAGAAAGCATGCAGTCTAAACTAACAGATACTTCTTCCCAACAAAAGCAGCAAGTTATCCTAAACGACAATTTAAAAAATTACATCGGAGGTCAAGTTGTAAGCAAAGAATCTGCTGTTACGGAAACGTGTCTGAACGTCAGTGAATTGAATATTAATAAATGTCGCGTTACTCTGAACGACATTTCTTTAGAGGATCATCAGCTAGGAAAGCAGACTGACATACTAATTCAAAATAAAGTACAGATCTTGAAAGAGGCACAGGATAATGTGGCAAATGTTGGTACCCTTTTAAAAACGAACGCGTCTTCTATCTTGAATGAGCCGCCCTATCTAGGCTACACCGCCAGTCAGGATTCATTAGGTTCATTAGCAGACACTCTTTCTGTGAAAGAATTACCACCTGGAGAATGCTTGAAACCTAACACTAAATTTGTTTCCCAGGCTCTTCTCAGTAACGACGTCGGTAGCCTATCCGGGAATATCGAAACCCCTCAAAAAGTTACTGAGCAGTCAGACCTGAAACCTGAAGAGACTAATGCTGCAGTTATAAAACAAAAGGCACATGCTAAAAGGTCACGGTGGGACATTGTTGGTCAGGACACTTCAGAAAATCTGACCCCACAAAAACCGGTAACTATCGAGACGACTTCTGTGAAAAAAGTCATTTCAGTTAAGAAAATTGAATTTAACAGTGAAGAAAAATGCTTAAAGAAAGAGGGATCTATGGTGGGTTTACTTCAGCCTGAGAAGGACACGCAGACAAACAAGGCAACAACAGATTCTGAGAAAGCAATCAAGCAAGATCCTGAACAGCAGTTTCCCGCTGAGGCACAAAAAAGCAATGTCGAATGTAGTGATCTTAAAGCTAACAAGTTCCTCGCGACCGAGGTTCATCTGAAACCTAATTGCACCGATGCTGTTATTCATATCGATCAGAAATATGCAAATCGTGACAAATCGAACGCTTACGGCTCGCATAAGCCTTCGATTGAAGAGTCTGTCCCGTTTAACTGTGACGGTAAAAGCCACAGTGAGGAAAGTGAATCGGACGACTCTGACTCCGATTCAGATGATGGACGAGTCTCCTTGAAGAGGCTTCACTCTGTGGTGGTTGTGCCAAAGAATTCTACCATTACCCTCGAGACAACTGAGCTGCCAGCCCCACCAGCAAGCCCATCGATTCCCTGTGCGCAGCTAACGTATCAGGCAGAAGAGTCAAGTCTAAGCATTAACAGTGATATTCTTAATAATCTCAACGCTCCTATAAAACCTGTGGAAAGTTCACCTGAAGGAGGCGAACACGATCTCTTGGCAGTTGGTGAGAATAAATGTATGCCTTCTGTTCGAATGCCTTACCAGTCCCAGAGCGACTTGGTTGACAGCACTAGCCAATCTGAGGCAACCACAACACTGGCTCACGCAGATCAGAACTCCACTGTCGAAGAACGGCCGAAGCCTCGTGTCTCTAATGAACAAGTTTCTACCTATGCTCAGAGGGAGGCTGAATCAGGTTGTCATCAATATCATGACAATCCAGACAGCTGGTTCGGAAGAAAGGGAGAACGAGAGGAATTCGGAGAATTTAGTTGCACGGATAATCTCAGGCCACAGAACGGTTTGAACCGGGTTTGTGAAGTCATCGAAACAGAGCAGCCCAGCAGCACATTTCAGCAGCCAGACAGCAGTCACAGCACTCAACGGCCATTCCAGGTAGAACGTCCATTTCCCAGGCAAGATATTGGCTACTGGACCCAGACAACAGTCTCTGATCAGAGCATGCCAGTCAATACACCTGTGCCTTCTCCTTGTCACGAGTCCGTGTACCAGATTCACCCCGACTCTTTGACTAATGATCATGAAGAATATTATGAGGGAAAAGCATTCGAAAGGCATGCCGGTGAGGTTCTGCCATTTAGGAAACCTCCAGCATCATCTGCATTCGTCCAAGCAAATGAGATAAGCAGCAATTGCAGCCTTGTAACTGCCACTACTGAGAGTCATATCATCCTCGAGCCTCCAAGGGAAAGCAGCCAAAAGCCTCATAGAGGAAGAGGTCCACCCAAGAAAAGACGTCCTGAACTCGAGTCAGAATCTGACAACGAGGCAGAGGCTGGCCTCGCTTCTAAGCGAGAATGCATAGAGGAGCGTGAGCGGTGCAAAGACGCGAAAGAAACTAAGATATCTTCACAGCAAGACGAACAACGCTTGCCACTGCTTAGTCTGAAAGACTTCGTTGACCCTGCTGTCTGGAGGGAAAAATCTAAGCATAAAAAGATGCCTCCTTATTTCGATCTCATTGAGGAAAACCTATACTTGACAGAACGGTCAGTATCTTTTCTTTTGCTAGTGTATAACATTTGTTTAACGTTCTTTACGCCCGTCTTAGCACATGCATCGGGATATCGGAAAATAACACAAAAAGAATGTAGAATGAAGAAAGTTTGCTTGATAAGGGGCCAGCCCGATTGATCATTCTGGTCCATC
This sequence comes from Clarias laeviceps, assembly GCA_030014305.1. Lineage (NCBI taxonomy): Eukaryota > Metazoa > Chordata > Actinopteri > Siluriformes > Clariidae > Clarias > Clarias laeviceps. The sequence continues at coordinate 12,460,751 of JAQMYJ010000033.1, forward strand.
TGTAGCCTTATCATTCGTTACATCAAGCTATGTTTTGCAAGCAGATTAGTTACATAGCTTTATGTTGAGCTAAAATCAAGAGTGGAATGATCAGTTCTCCTTCTCTCTCATGCTCTTAAAAATAGATTTAAATTGTAAAATCTGAAGGTATTATTTGTGACTGTATTTGTTATCCTTTCATTGCACCTAAGCAAAAGTGGGTCACTCTAATCTTTTATATCTGTATATGCGAGGGTAAGTCAAAAATTATTCGCACTCTGGCTGTAGAATTGGTTGTTTGAATTAACTTTTAGAAAAGACACATACATAATTTTTCTCCTTGCTTTTCAATACTTTTTGTCCACCGGTCAACAAGCTTTCGTATTCCTTCATTAAAAAGCACTCGCCCTATCACCCGGAGATCACAAGTTCGATTCCTGAGTGATGCTGTAACCTCTCGCAGCCAGAGATCTAGAGAGAGCTGATTGGCCGAGCTCTCTCAGAGGGGAGGGATGAGAGGTACTTGGTGCTCCCACATTAATCACGGCTCTACAGCCAATCAGGGGCATCTGTGAGCTCATGCAAGCAGAAGGAGGGGGTAGCGCTGTCCTCCGAGTGTGTTACTCCGCCCCCAACGGGAGGAGCGAGAGCGAGCAGTTAGAAAAGATGCAGCCGGCTGGCATCACGTGGTTCGGAGGAAACGCGTTATAGTCTTCGGCCCTGCCGACTGAATGGTACTACTCGCCTTAATGTGGGACCCCCCTAGTGACGGGGAGGAATTGGACACGACTTAATTAGGGGGGGAAAATAAAAAAATAATAATGTTAAGGAAATATACTTAAACATCTCAAAACAAAGTTTTGTCAACAGTAGAAATGGAAAACACCAGTCATTTCCCGATATGACATGATCACGTTTCTTGTGTGTTGATACAGTTCGAATCGATGAATATTTTTATATTAGATTTTTTAGATATTCCGATTCGTTATTAAAAATTTTAAACATTTACTAATTAATTAAACGTCGACCGTTCCTTAGAACATCAGTTTTCTCACTGAGAGCAGCATTTAAACAAAAACTAACTTCAAATACAAGATTTTAACATTTAACTATGCCGTCTCCAATTAGAAACGTAATGGTCTTTAAAAAATCAATTTTGTAGTCATTTTGAACACAAAAGAATCCCCCTCCCCCCATGTCTAGTCAACAGTGTTGGCACCAATGTGCAGACGTGCATGTGATTGAGGATGTTTCCATTACTTACTCTGCTGTTTACTCTCAGGCTCGTGGTGATGAATCCATGTCTCATCACTAGTAATGATTCTCTTTAAGAAACTTTAACCTCCGGCCCAAAATTTGTTTGTAGATATCTAAATGCCTCTGTTTATGCTCATCCGTGAGTTGTTTTTGGCGCCAGATACACCCTCAGACCACAAAAAACTTAACCACTGCTCGCTGCTCTTCTTTTGTGCAAATCACAAGTGGGACATCTGTTTCCTCGCACCACAGTTACAAATGAATGTATGTAGTATAACCGGAGTGTGGATAATTTTTGACGTGTGTGTGTGTGTGTGTGTGTGCGCGCGCATGTGCGCGTACCAATTTTTTGCACGTTTGCATTTGAAAGGGAAAATAATTGTGGTAAATATTTATTGTTGTTTTACTAGCTTGTCCAAGAAATTTTCCTATATTTCTAAAATACAGTTTTTGGTATTAAATATGTGAAGCAATCAATGTCTTTTGAAATTCTTTCCAGTGTTTTAAAGATAGTAAATGACTGACAACCCAATCAATTTTTTAAAAACAGGAAGAAGAATAAGTCTCATCGGGATATTAAGCGAATGCAGTGCGAGTGTGCTGTGCTTTCGAGAGAGGAGCGGGCACGGGGCGTTATGGCTTGTGGAGAAGATTGTTTGAACCGCCTGCTGATGATTGAATGGTATGTGACCTCATACTGCTTAATGTTTTGGTTATGTGATGTACATCCTTCTTTCTTACTCACTGAAATGTATGTGAGGGGAAAAATATTGAGGAGTGTTTCTTTTTTTCATAAGCTCGTCGCGGTGCTTAAATGGCGTCTACTGCTCGAATCGGCGCTTTCAGATGAAGCAGCATGCAGATTTTGAAGTAATTCTCACTGAGAGCAAAGGCTGGGGTTTGCGGGCTGCGAAAGACTTACAGCCGTAAGTACCGATTGCAAAAGAGAATGACGTGTCGTAAAATTTTATTGAGATGCAGAATGTAATTTAAGTCGATTTAATCCAGGAACACGTTTGTGTTGGAGTATTGCGGTGAGGTTCTGGATCACAGGGAGTTCAAGTCGCGGGTGAAGGAGTATGCTCGCAGCAAGAATGTCCACTACTACTTCATGGCCTTAAAAAATAACGAGGTGAACTTTTGGTCAAATACAACAGATTTGCTAATCACTCACACTCGCTTTTAGCATTTCCCCTTCTTTTATTTACAACTTGTACTGAATATCTGTTGTTTCATCCTTACAGATCATTGATGCTACCCTGAAGGGCAACTGCTCACGATTTATGAACCACAGCTGTGAGCCCAACTGTGAAACTCAGAAGGTCAGTGCTGTACTTGTTTTAAAATAGTTCAAAAAGTCAAATTAATTTCTTAGCGGTTGTGTAAAGTCTTTCACTCGGCCATGTGGCGTTAGGTTGAATTTCCATGGTGTCTGAGAGCAAGTTTAATCAGTTTAATCTGTTACCTTGCACAGTGGACGGTGAACGGTCAGCTCAGAGTTGGCTTCTTTACAACCAAAGCTGTGAAAGCAGGGACAGAGCTCACATTTGATTACCAGTTCCAAAGATACGGGTAACTTTGCTTCATTTTTATCGCTTCTATAAGTTCTGAAACGCTACTAAACCATTCAGTTAATTTGTAAATTCAAACAGGCTTAATTTAATATCATCTTAAAATTATTTTCTGTCTTTCTCCCACAGGAAAGAGGCACAGAAGTGTTACTGTGGAGCACCGAGTTGCCGGGGCTTCCTTGGCGGAGAGAATCGTGTCAGCGTACGGGCAGCAGTGGGGAAGAAGCAAAGGGAGCGGCCTCGGAAGAAAGACGCTGTCAGCGCCTTGACTACAGTAAGTGGGTTTAAATAGCGTACAGCCTATTTAGGAGAAGTAAAAATGTAAACCAGACAGATCAACATCATGGCAGCCCTTAGAGCTGTGTTTGGTGTAGCACGATCAAATCAAAATTCTTCATTTGTCTGGGTAATTGCCACACTGATCTGAGGAAACGATACTGGGCTGATTTGGGTCAGATGTGTACCTGGAACATGTTAATTGCTCTGAGACTACAAGGTCCTCTTTTGTTCCATAAATACTGTTCCTGAAATTACATGGACTGGAGGAACACATGAATCTCACTGCCATAGTGAAAGTTACATCCAAGCTCTGCTTCCAAGCACACGATATTTGGGTACTTTTTTTTACAAAATGCTGTTGTTTATGTAACACCTCGAGAGATTACCTGAGATCAAAGCTGTAAAACATTAGTACTCATGTTTTATGTGTTAATCTCAATATCACAGGTGGATGAAGAGCTGGAGGCTCTGCTAGAAAACGGGGA
>JAQMYJ010000033.1:12469215-12502043 GCA_030014305.1 Clarias laeviceps
CATATTGGAACATGCAAATGTATTGATATTAATATTTTAAGTAGAATTTGCAGTTAAGGAACTTGAAATTCTGAGATGTATTGTAACTCCACTTCTAACTCCCTTATGTGCAGGAAATGATTGTACCCAACAGTATCATGGACCTGCCGCCTCCTTCACCTCCAAAACCTAAAACCATTGTCCTGCCCCCTGGCTGGAAGGTAGCACGTGATCCTGAGGGCAAGATCTACTACTATCATATAGTCACCAGGTATAAAATTCCACCACTGAGAGACAGATCATTTAGATCCTGTCTGAGTCTGTCTTACCCATGTACTGTATTGATGGTATGGTGGCTGTTTGTTTGTTTGTTTTTTTTTGTTTAGTTTCTTAGTCAAGCTTCCTGAAGAGTCACCATATTTTCCCTGACTTCACACAGCAAAGAAATTGTACTCCTAGGCTGAATGCCTTGCGACATGGCTTATTTCATTAGTTAGTAGGCACTCGTATGTCCACTACTTAATTTATTCATTTGAACTGATATAATAATCCAAATTGCCCATTTGAAATAATAATAAAAAAAATGCCCTAAGGGCAATAACAGGCTGTGTTGTTTATAGTTTTGTAGTATTGTCAATGTTTTTTATTATTCAATGAATCTAGTAGGATGAATGGGGTTGCCTTAACCTCAGTTATTAGTTATTAACAGTGCTGGGGGACATTACTTTTTAAAGTAACTAATTACATTACGAAAATTACTGGCATTAAAAAGTAATCAGTTACATTTCAGCGTTACTTTCTGATAAAAGTCTAGTTACTTAGAGCACTTTTCCATTGCAGAAAATTAAAACTCCTTTGTGATTCCTCATGCATGTTGCTTTAGTCAAGACCTTTTATAATTATTCTACCATCATCACTCAGTGAAGTTTGGCCCATGATCTGATAGGGGTATAAGTAGTTCGATCTCACCTACGTGGTTTCGCGCGGTGGCCGTAAGTACGGTTCATCATGATTCACCGCGAGTTTTGGCACTTTGATTAGGTTTCCATCTTTCCGCGTGTCGGTCCTCTCATAGTCAAACCGCATAGGTGAGATAGGAGAATAACAGAGGGGGGCGGGGCTTGTAGGACGACTTTCTCTCTCTCACTCACACACACACACACACACACACACACACACACAATAATGGATTGGGAGTGACTACTGTCTGCCTCACTGATTGCATAAATTGTCTGAATAACGGATTACATTTTTGAAAAAATAACTAAATAACTGAGTACTTAAATGGCGGACCTAACGCGTTAGATTACTCGTTATATCAAAAAAGTAATCCAAGTGCTCTAACGCGTTACTTTAATAACCAGTGTTGGGTGTAACTGGTTACAAAGAGAAAATAAGCAACTCTTGAAGTTTCAAAATCTCTACATAGTTGATCTGCAGGTCTCTGTGATGATTCCATAAAGGTTCTGCAAGCATTCAGCTACTTCTTGAGAATTAATGAAACATTTTCACATGTTTACCAGTTTAAATGTCATTTACTCTAATGCTTAAACTCTGGCTTGTGAGTCAATGCTTTGAGTAGACCACACATTTTCCAATGTAATTTTTTCCCCTTTGAATATATAAATATTATGAGAATTCAAGCAGTATTTGTTCTCAAAATTTACATTATGATAAAAGCAGTAATCATGGTCATTTAAATAGTGAGCGTTCTGTAATAGTTCATATGCCCTATCTATTTCTTCACTGCATATCCACTTAATGTTTCGTTAATGTCTGTCTCAGGCAAACCCAGTGGGATCCTCCTAGCTGGGACGGAGTTGGGGAAGAGGCCAGTGTGGAACACGAGGCTGAGATGGACTTGGGAACACCAACATATGATGAAAATCCCTCTAAGGTATTTATTATCCAAGGAGCCATACTTATGACCCTTATTGTGCTTTGTTAGCCCCAGAACATTTAAAATTTATTCATTCTCCCTAAAATTTGCACGTACTGTACCCCCATAAAACCTAAATAACAACCTTAAGACAGGTCTAATGACTTGCCATAACCCCCAGCCTCTTACTGAGAACAAAATAAAAAAAATTAAACACTTTCTCTGTCAAGTGCAAGAGATCAGATTACATTTGGCTCTGTGTGAGTCTGCCATGCAGTGAGAACTGTTGCTAAGACAACCTGGCCAAACCCCCACCCCCTCGATTTCATCATCACGCATGCACTCAGAATTGGTGAATGACCATATCTCAGGAACCCTTTGGAATAGAAAGAAGCCTTTTTCAAAATTTTCCCATAAATGTTAATGCAGCCACACTGCACAATTTCTCCAGGAATTGATACCTAGTTGTATCTTGTTTTTACCACTTCAAATCATGTGCTTCTCTTAGGGAATGTGTTTTTTATTTAAGTGCTTTATTTCTAAATAGTAAAAGTCCAAAAAAGGTTCAGGGTTTGAGGTTTGCCTGGGCTCTCTGCTAAATTGAAGATGCTGCACAACATAATGGACAGCAGCTGGGACTTGTGTTAGAAGGACATGTGTGTTTTAAATGCTCTACTTTGCCCCAAGCTTAATGAAAGGCACTGGTTTTGCTTTGCACTGTACATCTTTTGTTAGCATTCATAAACCCTTTTAGGAATTATTTCTGAAGGGCACTGGGGGTTGTCATACCACATGTATCATATCCCTGTCCTTTATCGACTGCTGTGCAGTGAAGATGGAACTTGTTTGCTCCTTCTGGCTCTACTTATTGTTTTAGATCTTCTTCCCAGAAAAGCTTTATTTTAGTTGTTTGAAACTTGCTTTAAATAGAAACCGACCTCATCTGACTCCAGTGTTTGCCATGAAAAAAATAATCCGTCAAAAAATAACGCCTCAATATATGTTCATAGTTCTCCACCAAGACAGCCGAGGCAGACACCTCCAGTGAGCTTGCGAAGAAAAGCAAAGAGGTCTTCCGCAAAGAGGTATACCACTTACCCAGGCTTACTGTAGTGTGTTCTAGGTGTTTTTCCCTGTCCTAAACTTTGTTTGTTTTCTTGCATATGTAGATGTCACAGTTTATCGTACAATGCCTTAATCCATACCGAAAGCCTGACTGCAAACTGGGCCGCATTAGCAACACTGAAGATTTCAAACACCTCGCCAGGAAGGTAAGCCTTGTCATGTTTTTTTTTTTTTTTTCCTCCATATTTTCTTGATCACATTCTATATTTAGCAGTTGTTGGGATGTCCATCAAAAGACATTATGACCAAATGTCAAGTCATAATTTATATAATACATAAAAAAAATTTCCAACTGATCGCTAAAGATACTTGTCATTTTCGTCTTAATGTGATGTTATGCTGTTTTTTTTTTTTTTTTTCCCCTAAGCAAATTTATCAACACTGCTACTTAAGAAATCCTGCTTTTAACTAGATGGACATGTTTCCCCTTTAGTGACATTGTTTTCTCACACAAAAATATTATTATTATTATTTTTTTTTTTGTGTACACAATAATATTGGTTGGAATTAGAAAGTCATAGGAAACATAGACCTTTGATCAGTAAAGTGTTTATTTTATTTAACAGTCCAGTCCTGTTTTTGAACACACACGACTGGAAAAAGTGGAATATATTGAATGAGGAACTCTTATTTTCCATAACCAGGTGTTTTCCATAACCATGTGCGCAGTCAAGGCCATGTATAATTATACACACTGGCCTAAGCAGTAATTTTAATAAATTCAATATTTTGCATTAATTAGTTTATATAGACTCTCTATTAATGAGGTGGTGCATGTGGTTATAGTGTAAGATTACACTATTGTTTATAGCCGTTTAACATTTAGATTATAACCATTTCTACATTATTGTTTGTTTTGAAAACTTGGTTTCATTAGCAGACCTGTGTGTGTGTGTGTGTGTGTGTGTGTGTGTGTGTGTGTGTGTTTACAGTTGACTCACGGAGTGATGAACAAAGAGCTTAAATCCTGCAAAAACCCAGAGGACCTGGAGTGCAACGAGAACGTTAAACACAAGACAAAGGAATACATTAAGAAATACATGCAGAAGTTCGGAGCTGTTTACCGGCCCAAAGAGGACACCGAGGTGGACTAGTAGCCTCCTTCCTCTTAGTACCGCAGGTAGCGGGCAGCAAAACTACCCAGCGAATCTCCGGGGGCCTCTCAGTCCATCTTTTTTTTTTTTTTTTTTATATACTGACTCTTTGACCACGTCCTTACTGCTGCTCTGAACGTCCCGCCCCTGCACGGAGAGACAAGATAATCATGTGAAAAAGAAAGGGAAAAAAAAACCTTGCAGCCAGCAAGCAGAGAAATCGTGCAGAAAAATGCACAAATAGGGTGCTACTCAGACTTTTTCACCCAAATATCGTTCATGCTTTTAGCCTTTTCCACCCATGACCTCTCTGCACTACGGTTTCAGCATCTCGTTCCCTCACAGGACCCGCCTACGGCTCATTCATCAGATGCCTGGTGAGAAACTGGAAACTGGGAGCTCATTCCATTTTCTTCGTTATCAGCTCACATGCATTACCAGTTGCACTAGTTTCTTTTCTGAATTGTCTCGGGCAGTGTTGGCTTCTCTTAGCGGTCCTTTTTGAAGGAGACGGGTGTTTCCTTACCAGCCGATAATCAAGACAACCAGACGAAGTAGAAGCTTAGCCTGTCACGTTGAGACAAATTTTTTTTTTTTTCCGGATTTTATTATTTGGTCTTTTTTCCGGGATCAATTGCAGTCTCAGGCTCTCCGAGGTTTTTGCCGCCCATGTTCACTCAAAGCATCAAGCTTCAAGGCTCAACTCACCAGTCCCTGCAGCACATAAAAGCATCTTGGGACATTCCGTTTAGCTGCATTTTTAATAACTTTTAATTAATGAATTGAAGTGTGAAGGACGTTCGTTAATGTCCCCATTCACTCTAAGCCACTCTTGGCCACTTTTACTCTTCTCACAGCAGAGGCGTGTAGCATTTGTTGTTTTATCAACTTGTTCCTCGCTGTTTTACATTAACTCTCATTAATGATTTGCTCTTTTTACTAAGCTTCAGAAAGGTAAATGTGAAGCCCTCCAGGCATCTTGCAATTTTTTTTGTTCGTTTCTTTTTTCCCCACCCATGTTTAAGATCATCAGGGTTCTTGTACAATAATGACATCATGAACTCATCCCATGTCGTTTTAAGTTGCATTAATCCCACCCCTCTCACAAAAACATGTATTATATTGCTTTATTTGTGAATATATGGAGAAATAGTTTTTTGAAATCCTTTAAATAAGCAGAGACGTTGTAAACGGACTGTGGAGATTGTGGTTTATTGTGTAAATATGTGAATACCAAACTAACAGATAAGGTCAGTCCTCAGTCCAGCCAGCAGCTCTAGTGCTCCCATAGCAACCAGGATGTGTGTTTCCCACAGCTATATGTTGGGTTTCAGGGGGTGTGTGGGTGGTGTATTGTTTTTTTTTGTTTGTTTGTTTTTGTTTTGTTTTTTCTCGGTTGACGTTGTTGTCATTTATTCCCCCCTCCCTTTTTATTTTATTTTTTTCTTTCTCTATTGAAAGAGATTTTTTTATGTATAAAATGGAGTCCCACTCCACTGTAAGTACTGTGCAAGCAGATTGTCATACTGAGTGTAAAGAACATTTTAAAATAAACCGTTTTTGTAAAAACAAGTCACATGTGCTTGTGGTCTCCAGCTTTAGAGTTGCTTTGAATATGCTTCATGTGTCATATTCATGTTTAATACAAACGTTTGGAGCAGTACCGCAATGCTGAGAAACATCAGAGCACTTTGAAGCCTGTGCTGTTACTCGCTTCCTAAAGCAGCGTTCTAGGGTGAGCGACAGGAACACATCAGCGTGCAGGAACACAGCAGATGTCTGGCTCCAGTAATAGCAGAATCAAAGTGATTCACTGTTTTCATCAGAGACTCTATGAGGCTAGGATCGAATATAGCTCAGAATTTACTTTGGTGCCTTCGTAGCAGCGAACTACATCCCCCACCCCCCACCCTCTTTCCTTCTTTCCTCTTCGTTTCTCCTTTTCCTCCTCCAGTGCCGTGCATTCCAGCAGCACTGCTCCAGACCGCAGTTAAGCAGCTCCATCTGGAAAATGTGTAGGCATGCGAAGGCGCCCAGAGCTCAAGCACTTCTCACATCCTGCTTAACAGAGCAGTCTAAGAAATCATTAACAGATTTGAGAAGGAGAAAAGGTGCTAGGATCTAAAATGCTGCAGAAAAGTATCAGCTTCTCAGCACCAGCTGGGCCTGCAGCTCTCACGCTCTGTCTTTTAGGGAGCGGTTTTTTCCGATGCACGATAGTGTGTGTATACAACCTGGTGAACACTGGTAGAGCATATTACAGTAATACAAAAGTAGAGACACAAAAGTCATATTCAGGGGTAAAGAATAATCTCTTCGAAACCCTAACGCATGAGATCAGGGGAAAAACATGAGGCATGATTACTGATGTTGTTACTCAGGACTCGTCCTGTTGCATGAGTGGTGGACGGTGCTAGCTTGTATTGTCTTACTGATTCGCACAATAAAAGAAATGCAAATACAAACGAATTGCCAAGGTAAGGAAACCACGGTTAAATCTTTATCAGATTTTCTTTTTTTTTACTTTTGAGTGTGTAATTTTTCTTTATCTTCAGTTATCTGAGGTCTGCAGATTTTGTGCCAAAATGCATTATTCTGCATGATTCCCTAGATCTTGACTAGAGCATTAGTACCAGCTGACAAGACACAGCCCAATAGCATGATGCTGCTAGTTAGATTAGTGTTCTTGGGATGATTTAAAGTCACTTGTTTTTCCACCAAGCCGAGATTTAAGACTTATGCAAAAAGTTCTACTTTGTTCCCTTAAAACTCATTTTGCCATGTGCTTTGGGGCGACCTAAGCCCTTTTCACATATGCACACCTTTCCATAAATTTTACTGAAATATTTAACGGATCTGCTTCCTGTCTGAATGTGCTCCAACAGTGGCGGTTCTTTGTGTGTGTGTGTGTGTGTGTGTGTGTGTGTGTGTGGCGCCCTGGGTGAAAACCCCTTCCTAATTAAACAGTACGGTTTATGTTATGTAGCCTAAGCAAGCAATACAGGTTAACAATGTTACCCTAACCTATAATATTATAGTCATGAAGTGATGACATTGATGCGTCCCCTTTTGTCTTTTGTCTGTTTGTCCTTTTCTTTCCTCTTTTTTTCCCTAAAGTAGCAACCGAAAGGCTCTTGTTTAATTTTTTGGATTGGATGAGAATTGGGGCACTGCCCACTCTAGTTGATTCAAGACTGTACCATTTAATTTTGGGGAGTGGGGGCCAGGGGGAAGACTACTTAAATATATATTTTTAACGATTTAGCACATAACACAAGAATGAAATATGCTTGTGACACAATACTGTATATTTTAGGGATGGGAATCACCAGGGACCCAAAAGTTTTTTTTTTTTTTTTGTTTTTTTTTTTTCTTTTTCTGATTTTCTTACAATTCTAAACAAAATTTTACCTCACAGTTTACTGTGCTGTGTGAATAGTTTAAAGTGCACCACCTGCAGGATTATAGAGGAACTGCAACATTTTTCTACCTCAAATCTTCTATTATTATTTTATTAAATATAATAAAACTGTAAAGCTGGCATCGCTGTACATTAAATATATCATATACAAACTACTGAACAAATTTTAATGGGTGTATTTGCCTGAGCTTGAGGTAACACATAGGCTTTGTTTCATCGCTATCGGCTCACGGGAAGAGAAGATATGCTAATTTAAAATTTAAATAGAAAATGCCCTTTAGACCTTGAAAAAAATCATTAGTTCATCTCAAAATTCAACAGATGGTGCTGTACTTTTTTTTTCTTTTTTATTTTGCGGCTGAAATCTTCTTAAATGCAATGTCACATCTTCATTCCGCGCGCTTCGCGGTAACACACCAAAATTTTCGTTAAGTCCAAAATTCAACAGATTTAAAATTTCAATTTGTTTTTGGAAATCTATTTCAGGGTCACTGGGCTCCACAATTCATCCAGAACATTTTGAAGATCCTTTAGTACTGTTTGAGAGCCCACAGCTTTGGACATCAGATCCATCAGGGTTTTTTTTGTTTCTTTTTTTTTTTTTACAGTTTTTTTTTTTTTATGACTTATCTATATATATATATTAATAATGTATTTAACATTCCTGGAGCAGTTTTGGTTTGTTCTTTGTAAAGCCTGGTAGGAATTCTGCCATATTCTCTGCATCTCTTCACACCCTCAAAAATAAGCTGACTAAAAAAATATTAAAATTAGTTTTAATATTTGGATGCAAAATCTTTGCTGTTAAAGTTTGCCTGAGTGTGGACCCCATGGGCATCACCACATGCTGCATTTTCTGCCTTTAGATGTTTTGCCAGGCCTTTACTGCAGCTTACTTTAGTCGCTGTTTGTTCGTGGGTCTTTCTGCCTTCTGTTTTCTCTTCAGTACGTCAAAGGCTCAGTTAGGTTGAGGTCAGACGACTGACTCAACCCTTTAAGAACATTTTACGTTGCCTTTTGAAGACCTTGGGTTGCTTTTGCGGTATACAGTATTTTGTGTCATTAATTATGCAATACTATAATGAAGTGCTGCCCTACTAATCATACAGCATTTGACTGAACCTGAGCAGAAAGTATAGCTTTATACTTCTATCAGCAGTCCAATCATCAATAAACACCGATGAGAAAGTCCATTGGCAGCTACACATGTCCATGTTATAACCTTCCCTCCAACATGTTTGACAGACAATGTGGTTCATGATATATGGAACATTTCCTTCTACATATTCTTTTCATCTAATCATTCTGGTACAAGTTATTCTTTAATAGTTTTTTGTTTTTGAAAAGTATAATCTCGCTCTTCTAATCTGATAACATTTTGTATTTATATTCATGAAGGCGTCTCTTGATTTTAGACTTTGACAGCGATGTTGTGATGGGGGTTTTCCTTCACACCGGGACAGATTTCTGAAATCATTCACTTTAATTGTCTTCTAAGGTCTTTTTAATGTTGCTGACCCACATTCCTTTTTTTAAACTGTACAAAATTGTTGATTTGGCCTCTCCTAAATTTTTTGAGCTGTTTCTCATTGTTTTTTTAAATACAGCCTAATGATTACCTCTGCTTGCACCTCTAGGGTCGAGGCTTTGATTCCTTTGAGTTTGCATGTTCTCCCCGGTGGGTTGGTGGGTTTCCTCCCACAGTCCAAGGACATTCAGATTAGACTAATTGGTGTTCGCAAATTGCCCGTAGTGTGTGAATGAGTGTGTGGTGTGCACCATGTGCCTGAAGTTTCCTGGGGTCGGCTCCAGACTTCCTCCGATCATGTATGGGATAAGCAGAATAGAAGATGAATGAATGATGGCCTCCTTGAATTGCATTGGCACCATATTCTCTCTATGACCGAGTTCCCATAAACAGCTGAAAAAAACCTTGCTTTTGAACCTGTGAAAATTAAAGGAAATGGCTAAAACTTTGTTAAACCCCTTAAACTTGCTTCATTTCAGTTCAATTGTGTTATGTAAAGAGACAAAATTATAAAAAATAAAATAAAATACTCATGTCCTTGTCCAAATACTTCTGGAAAAGTCCCATAATGCTTATAACTGTGATAAGACCATCCTGCCTGAGGGACTCTAGGGTTATCACAATGTACCTTTTAACTGAGTCGGTACAAAAATCGTCTCATTAAAAATGCTCACATTATTTGCTCACACAGGTTGTTGTTGTTATTATTATTATTATTCATTTTTTTATTAAAAGACAAAGAAGACAAATTTATTTCATAATTGACGGGACAAACATGGTCACATGGTGCTGCTCCCTATCACTGATACTCTTCTGGTTGTATAATTTGATTAATTGTTCACACACACAAGGAAACAGTGCTTCATGATTGATTGCGCTTTGGCATTTGCTAAACATACAACAAATAGTTTGTCCATAAAACAGGCATTTCTTTCTTTTTTTTCAAGTAGTTTGAAAAAAGAAAGCAATGCCTGTGTGTAGTTTTGCAATGTGTGTAGTTTTGTGTCTGTTTTGGGGAAAACACTGAAGGCTGTGCTCGGGTTCAATGAGTCCAAATGTTTGCATCATTACGACAAAGCATTTTTTTCACACGGATAATAACTCATCCAGAAGAAGACGACCCTCCTCCTACTGCACGAGTATGAGTGCGGAAAACAGCACCGAAACATGTCCCCTGGCTTTTGATGCAACCCGCAAGACGGTAATCAAATCCATCTGAACCGCTCAGAAGACAACATTTATTATAATGCATTATGACGAACAAAGGGCTAGGATTTTTTCTTATTACAAAGCCAGTATTATGTTTTGCTCTGGCTTGTCAAGACTCTGAAAAGGAAGTCTGTCCTCTTCGCATAAATACTGAAACAGTCTTGAACGGAAGACTTGGAGCATCCATTCTCGATGGAAAGCGCTGCAAAAACGAGCAAAAAGGCACTTAAGATTGATACGGAACAAAGCAGGATTACAGTTCTTTTCCTCACGTTTGGAGTAGAAAGTCTCTTCCCTGTCATGCAGAAACGAGTGCTGTGCTCTTTTCCTCATTAGGATCCATTGTTTTCCATCTTTCAGGCCACTGAAAGGAACCGGATTCAGACCATGCTAATACCTTGATTGGGAGAACTGAGTGCTTTGGCTACATCGTGCCGCTCGATGTTGCTCAGTGCGGTGGACAGCAGCTCGACGGTCGAGCTGTCTTGCTGCGCCCAGTCGGTGAGCAACGTGTGGACGGGGTCTTCGCCACGGCCAAACATGTCCACTCGGTCCTGCTCGTAACCCAAGATGGTGGCCAGCTGCCTCCAGCTCCGACTTCCACCCTCGGCCAAGAGCTTCTCCACCTCCTCCTGCCTGTGAGGGAGCAGCGTAAGGTAGCGAGAGTCCTGCTTGGTGTCCTGTTTAATGCCTGCAACAAAAAAAAAAAAAGAAGACCAAGGTGTTGACTCAGCGTTTAGCATCCTGCCTGGACATATCAGTGGTAACAGTGCAATGCAGGAAGTTGTGACCTGACCCAGCTGTGCTTACCTTTACCCGTGTGACCCTCCTGCAGGCTGTGAGAGTCGAGGAACACGCCGCTGTCGCTGTGCAGCTTCTCGCCCTCTACCACGTTGTTCAGTTCTGCAGCCCGAGCTTTTCCCAGCGCCGCCTTCTGCTGGAATGATTTCCAGCTAAAACAGACAGACATATTTAATTACTTATTACACACTCTGCCAGTTGGGTTCAGATAAAACGACTGCCTGTGAATAAATCAACAGCCACTGGCTGCTTCTCTATAAATGAAATCATGCTAAGAGGTAACTATTAGCTTTTTATTTCTCATCTTTAATGTTAATGCATGTGTTATTTTTGAGTCTTCACCACTTGTAGGCGACGTAGATCAGGAGTCCCAGCACCACGGCTGCCAGCACAGACACATAGATTAGGATGTTGTTGCTTCCCTGACGGTCCTGAGAGCTAAGGTCCGGCGCTTCGGACCCATGCACCATTATATTCTTCTTCTCGCGTTCCTCTTCGGACGGGATGAGTCGGCGTGGAAACTCCCGCGACCCCTCGGACCCGTTCCTCGAAAAGATGTGCAGGTCTCGATCTGCACGAAGAAGATATTTCCAACACAGGAATTCATAATGAGTAAAATTTCTACCCCTTTGTCAGGATTAGTGTCATGGCAAATAAATCTGTTCTTTGTTTATAGATTTTTCACGAATGTCATGACTTGTTGGTTTTCTTTCTATCCCGAAAAAAATAAAGAAATAAAAAAAAAATCATCACAGCATGGCGCTGTTTTAAAAGCTTAATAAGATGTTTATTAATAGTGATGGGAACAACATCTGGTCTCAAGCAAGGATGGAAGATATAAAGAACTCCAACAGCCATATTGAGGCGAAATTAGCTGACACTTTTGTCACACACACACCAGATAGGAATCTGAGCAACACATGGCCAGAGACCATCTGCGTGCCAGGCAAGACTGGAGTACCAGGTCGTAAGCTGAAATGCAAGGAAGGAACAGGCACGCAAATATCAATCAGCAAGACTTCATAGCTCTGCCATAGCGGAAAACCCCTCCAACAAAAAAAGAATGCTTCTCTCACACACACACACACACACACACCCTTTGTGGGCTAACTAAATGCAGATCAAACATAGTTAAGTCGAATGTCTCATGCTGTGCCTCAGGTTGTGTGTTTGTGTGCGTGTGAGATGAGTGCAGCCCTTCCGCACTTAACATGGGTCATGACCCACTATCCAGCTGCCTCAAAACCTGTTAATCAACTTAACACACCTCACACGTTTCACACTGGAGCAGTTGGTGTCAATGTCAGCTCTGAGGCACAAACTAGTTCGGATCAATGTGAAGATGAAGTTACTGCATCAAGGTGACAGTTTTATTAACTCTGCAAGAAACCTTCACACGCAAACCCTGATGTTGTGCATGACTACAGCTATCTCGGTCTTATAGTCATGAAGAGACGCGGAAACAAGTTTCCTGTCTACTCAAATGTAAAAGATGGTGCCGCTGTTAGCCACGTGCTCATCGTAACTAAATTTACGTTAAGTAATCGTAGCTTGAGTGATACGAGGGCGGTACCGAAAGTACTGCAAAAGAGCATAAAATGTATAACAAATGTTGGTAGACTAACTCGCCCTCTGTACAACGTTACTACTCAACATTGAGGCATTTGCGCCGCTATTGAAGCCAACTCTCGAATCGTCTTCGCAGTTGATGGTCTCCCACTGCGCTACAGAATGTTTATGGAGATGACACGACTGACAAATGCAATGTGCACAGATGGGTGAAGAAGTTTAAAGAAAGGGAAGCCAGAATTAAAGCTGCACCATCAGCTGAGACGAAGGGGATTTCAGACTGGATCCGACAGCTGGGTTCAGTGGCGGAGCAAATGCATGGCTTGTGGTGGAGAATATGTTGAGGAGAACCTTTACTCTACCAACATGTGCAATTTGAACCAGCTAAAATAAATAAATAAATAAATAAATAATAATAATGTTATGCCCACTTGCGCATTACTTTTGATATGCCATACATCTTCTTTTTCGTTCACATTTTGTCTTTTATTTACAGCCCGTGTTGCTGACTCCACATGTGAATGGGTGTGTTCTTTGGAATCAAAACAATGAAAAAATGTTTGGACATATAAACGGAATGGTTGGTTATTCTATAAAGTTATTTTATAAAGCTTGATTTATCCACAAAACCACATGTGTGGACCAGACAGAAATCCATGCTGCTCTCGTTTAATTAACAAAACATATTTTGTGCATATCTTATGTAATATGCATTTCGTGTGCTAAAAAATAAAACATATAAGCTGCAAAATTGCAGGAAATGAAACATATTTGCTACGGATTGGCTGTGAATGCCTTGTGTCATGCTCACAGATTACTTACATAGCTTTTGCTATATTACATTGTTTTGCACTGTTATTCTAATCTTTATTAAAAACAGTGCAATAAAATAAACAATAAATGTAATTATCAGCTAAAATCTCAAAAGCATGTACGCACCCATGCAGAGTGTGTCTGACTTGGGCTGGCAGGGCCGGATCTCGACCTCGTCCTTGCTGCACTGGGAGCATGCCGTACAGGTCTGGCTGGTGCTTTTATCCTCTGAAAAGGAGCCCGGGCCGCATGGTTGGCACACGGTGTTCCCCGCAGGGCCACACGCCCGAACTACGCCTTCCCCCTTGTTGCACATGGCACACGGAGCACAGACGGCGTCGGTTTCGTTCGGCCGCTTCCACAGGAAGAAGCCCTTGCCACAGTCGCAGTGGGTGTCCTGGGTGACGGTGCATTGTGCCAGCTGGGGGACTCCAAAAGGGCATTGTGAACACAGCTGGCACCTGGACAATCCCTCAGATCCTGAGAACGTCACACCTGTAGTGAGAGAGAAGGATTTTTTTTGCTATTATAGACGCATTCATGACATAAATGTGGGGCGAAACTGACAAAACTAGGTGGGGCGTTCAAACCGGGATTTGTGGCGAATGAAGGTGGGAAACTGATCGAAGCACAGTATGGTGATGAGACCGCGGTAAAACATTTTCGAATGGTGCAAACGGTTTAAACAAGGCTGTACATCCATGAATAAACCAGTCGTTCCTGTGAACCAGTCGTTCAGCAAGTGGAACATTTGTCTCTGGGAACTGTACACACATTCACAAACACCGCTTGCACATTTCAGGAACTCGTCTTTTGAGTTATTGCCACATCCCCCGTACAGCCCTGAGCTCGCTCCGGGAGGAGTTCCTGGGAGGCCAGAGTTTTAGACGTGAAGCAGGCCAGTCCAATCATGTCTCCTGCATACTGAAATGTCTTGATGGTATCCACGGACTAATCAAACACTGGGATACGTGCATCAGTGTAGCAGGGGATTATATCGAGAAATAAAGGTCATAAACGCATTCTGTTATTCTGCATAATCAAAAGTCCCGGTTTACCTCGAACGCCCTTTGTTCAAAGAACTTCTCACACACTCACGCACACTAGATTAATGTGCTATGAGAGTTCAGAATAAATGCTTAAATATTCATACTATATAGGTGTATTAGGCATGTCAGAACACAAGCTGATATGTATTCAAAGGCAAGGTAACTCAAATAGTTTTAGGCTGAAAGAGAGAAAGAAAGAAAGAAAGAAAGATGGATGTATGTCAGGGAAAACCCTGTGGCAGAATTTTAGCAAACCCTATTTCAGATCGGTATCAACACTCACCCTCTTGGCACGGCTGACATTTGGTGTCGTCTTGTTCACAACTGGATGCCACTCCTGTGCCCGCAGGACACAGACTGCAACACTCACCCGACAACGTGAACTTCCCGCTAGCGCACACATCGCCTGCCACCACCTGCACAAACAGAAACACATACACACACAACTACAGGTCAATGAGCAATCCTATGTCTAAGACAACACGAGACACCTAATAACAGTTTTACACACATACATACTCATATAAGTATGAATACACAGTAGTTTAGGAGGGTGCTAATATAATAAAAATGTTACTCTCTCTCTCTCTGGCACAAGCATATCAAAGGTTTTGAGGGGTTAAAGGGGCCATGTTGAGAACAATCAGCCATTAGCAATGCAAACGAGCGGCTCAATGGCCTCTTCTGAAGACAGATGAAGACGACGCTGGAGATCAGATAACCTTTTGGTTTCACCAGAACTTCTTTGCATTCTTCACACTCATCTGTCATACTGGGAGTCATGTAGCTTGATGTAAATCAGCTCACACTCTAAATACACTTTACTGTCGGAGCATAGAAAACCCAGAACACATAATACAAGCTCAGTAACACTTCATAGAAAGAGAGAGAGAGCTGTGTTAGACATCGGACTTCCAGACAACCAATAAAAAGCCTTCGGCATCAGGCTTCATCGACCCAGGTTACTGCCTGTAAGCCACTTCGGATAAAAGTATCTGCCGAGTGTCTAACTGTAAATATAAATGAACTGTATCTAATCCTGCCTAAGTGTCGGTCCCGGTCTGTAGCGACTGGCGACAGAACCCGTGTCTGAGCGGTCCTGAACCCTCTGGTATGTCTCCAGTATGTCTTACTGTCTAACAGCTGTGACTGGCTTTAATCAAACCCAGCCACACACAATGGAAAGAAGATATTAAAACAGCAGAGAGCGGGAGACAGGGAGGTATGAAGAGAGGTTCTCAGAGGAGGGTAAGGCCGCCCTGGAACTCTGGGACATTACACACGCACGCGTGGGCGCGGATGCGAAAAGCGACGAAAGGTCCTGAGAGAGCCGCCCACCCTCGAATCCCAGGAAAACGGCAAGACAAGGATGAGTGCGCAGGCCGTGGGTATGAAGCAGAAATACCACTCGCATGTGCTCTGAGGGAAGGAGCGACCGAGGGGTGGGGACGTAGTTGCAGTCCCGAGGACAGGGTGCGGACAGACGCACGTGAATGTGTGCGCAGACCTTTGATGTGTCCCCGTTGCAGCTTTGCAGATGTGTGAGAAAAGGTCAGCATTGCGGTGTTCGAAACGTGTACCGGGTTTAAGGTAGGCTGGCCTTTTTCCCCTCCGGGGAGCTGACAAGAGCAAACAGATGTCTAACAACCAACCTCCTGCAAAGCGGGGGAAAAGTAAAACCTCAACAACCTCTCTGATGTCTCTCTCTCTGATCTCTGGGCAGCGTGTGCTGACCTGTCGTGAGCGAACACACACTCACAGTGCTATACCCGCAGGCTAAAACATGTTCTAGTCGACCGGTTTGGCCGCACATTCCACAATCATCATGGCAGACTTTAATAAGCTGGTGTTACACTTAGAAATGATGCGGTCCTGATTAAACTAGGTTTAGGGAATGAGCCCAATAAGAACAGGATCTGGACCGGGTATGATCTAGACGTGCTTTTAGAATAAATACTTAAACCTCTGTTTCATGCTGTTAAAATACAATATCAAAAAACAGGAATATATATTTAGGCATACGTATATTTATATACTTTATATTTAGGTACACATGCTGCACACTCTTTAACGGAACCTAAAACTAAAGCATGAGAGAGAAGTGTAAGAAAAACACATCATGCTGTTTAAGGTCACTCTGAATGCCATATTTGGGAATTAGGTACATTTCCCCTTTTTAATTTCCTAATATGGGACCAAACGTTGCCTACACTGTAAACTATGCTGGCACTAACACTCTTTTAAACACTGCAAACTTAAATCAAACACCAGACGGTTAAACATCATCGGAATGACCGCAGGGCCTGCGAGTGGACGAGGCGGAGACGACGCATGCGAAAGTTAGCATGAAACAGCCTCATGCCTTTGATCCTAAGGTCTCTCAACAAAGATTTTATCCTGTGGTCTGAGGCACTGGGGTTCGAGTCCCCTAGGGAGGGCACAGTTGTTCAGCACTAGCTTAAGAGGTTCCTGTTTCCAACAGTTTGCCAGCAAAGGACCACCAATGTTTAGCGAGGGATTCAAAGAGAAGCTCCGGTCTACGGCTGTCCTGGTCACTCACACTCTCACACACACACACACACACACACATGCTGCTGACTGAACTTGATGTATGAGCGCATGTGGAGTGCGTAAGGGGTTCACAATGGGCCTGAAAGTCATACACATGAAAGACCACATGAGGCTGGAGTTCATGAGTCAGGAGACAACCTCACACCCGGTTGCCTGTCGCAAACCATCAACTGCAGATCAGCAGCAGGAAGAGAGTGGGTAGGGTGCCATTTTTTATAGCTAATAATACCTTGTGGAACAATGAACAATACCTGGAACTTGAGGAGTTTCCGTATATATATAGTGATAGTGATCAGATGACTTTAGTATTTTAACAGGTATATGTCAGTTTACATGTTTTAAACAAAATCATTTCTCATTGTGTAGAGCTTAGCATTAGAGAGAACTGGACAATGTATTTTTTATGTAATGACTAACATTTTAAAGATCTGATTTTCACAATCAGACATGTGTAACGTGCCAGTTAAGGGAATGCATGACTGCTATTTCCAAAAGCATTTCTTACAATTCTTGCAAAGATCCCTTTAATTAGGGGGCATTAAACAGCTTGCTAATCAATCTCTCCCTCTCTTCTCAATCACCCACCCACCCACGCACACACACACACACACACATATATATATACACACATACCAAAACCATGCAGCAAAACGGAAAGTCAAATTACTGAACTGCAAACTCTCCCCCCTCGCCGTCCGCAGACCAGGAGAAAATGAGGATAATTACTACACTCTGCATACACACAGCCCCAGCGATACTTAAGCTGTGGTTGCCTTTTCACCGAGAGCCGACATGAGGGACAGATGTGGCATTCTCCTCATCCTTCCACACTCTTTCCATGCACTGAATGACCCATATCTGCCTTGCACTGATTTTCTACACAAAAGCAAGCATGAGCACAAAGAGGAAAAAAAGACTTCGTTTGAAGATAGAGAGCATAACAACCCGATTAGATCATAGCATTTTTATTTTTTTTTCCAAGGTCTGCAGAATGCCATGTTTTGATACAGAGAAAAAGAGAGTGTTTTTTGTGGGAATGATTTGTTTAAGACGAGTGCTGGGACATCTGGCTTGTCCAAGCCTTAGCAAAACTCATGAACTCTTATTATGACATGAATCTCTAGAGGATATCAGCGCTTTAGAAGAGATTAGATGTGAGAAAGGAACAAAGACGAGAGTAAAGGCACTTTTTAGCTCAGTATAAACAGTTTGTATTAGTTCCCAAGCTGAAATTAGGATCTTTGGGCATGTATGTTTTACATTTTTATAATTTAAGAAAGTAACATTTGAAATGTTGGGGCTATGCACGTCCTGTGTTGACTCAAAGGTTGGGTCCCATTATCATTTTTTTTATAAAAAATTATATATAATTTATCTTTTTAATTTGAGACTTAATTTAAGATGTAACAGAACCACACCTATCACACATTGGCTTCTGTCGTTGGACAGATCTGAAGTCAGAAGTTGATCAGAATCGGCCCAGAACAATCGCTGCACTAAAGAAGGAAATCATTAAACATTAGATCTAAATAGATACATTTTAAATAAAAACATGTAAAAGAAATTATTGGATTCTATGGTTTCAAACTTTTGGGCCACTAAAATATTATTAATAAAAAAGGGGTCCTACAAGAATGTATTGATATATATTTGCACACAGATTTGCTTTACAAATGAATTTAAAAATGTGTATGTTTTTCATACATGTGCTTTTTATTGCTGTGACAAAAATGTTTAAAAAAGAAAGGAAGATCTCCTGAATGTTTTTTTACAAAAACTTTTACACTTTTTGTAAACACAAGACAAGATCAAGAGTAGCTGTGTAACCAGAAAGAAAAATATTGAGGGTGTGAGATCAGGAATTTATAAATGTACTTTCCAGTGCAATACTCAGTGAAATCCAGTATCACTAAAGTTTATTATGATTATTTTATTTTAATATTATACAGATTACTATGCTTTGTTAATCATTGTGTCAACATACTGTTCTTTATCATCATCATCATCATCATCACCTTTATCTTTAATATTATTATTCCTGATCTCAAGAGCAGATTATTCTGCTTTCCAGTTACAGCTACATAATGATGTCTCTTTTGAGTGATAAAATAGTGTAAAATATTCTCAAGTTTCTTTAAAAAAAAACACCCAGAATTTCCCTTTTCTTTTAAAACATTTTTGTTCCAACAAGAAAAAAAATCACATTTATGAAAATGGATATACCTCTGTTTTTATTGTTGTTTTATTACTTTTATTGATGTACACATTTCTTCTTAATATATTATTTGTAAAGTAAATCTGTAATTTGTAATGAAATGATCTATTATTCTTTTTTTAAAAGTGTTACGGTTAAACGGTTAAATACGTGTTACGGTTAAATCCCTGACTGTAAAAAAAAAAAAAAAAAAAGTTTACAGAGATCAGATATCTTCTAACAGAACACATATTTATAATCATCAACTGAAAAGTAATAGGGAGTAAAATGTAGGAAAGATAAGGAATATAACACGTGTGTAGGACGTTATGAAAGCTCGTGGCGCTGCCGCGCGCGCGGATGAACTCACCTTGAGGGCGGTGATGTGGAGGCAGAGTGAGAGCACCGCGGCCGCGCACTTCATCTCTCACTGCTGCAGCTTCACCAAGCGACGTACAAAGTTACAGGCACACGACCGAGTGTCAAGACTATTTCTAAAAACACTCTGCTCTATAAACACGGATAGGCGAATAAGAAGTAATCCCAGTTTCGTTTCCTGTTGCCGGGATTTAATTTGTTTCCGTGACAACACAGCTTAAATCCGCTCCGCTGCTCGCGCGCTCCCATCACAACACTGAAATCTGTCGCGCGCCGCTTATGAACCTCTTCTGCCTGCCGGCGTGACGTCACTGCTCCCCTTGTCCGTGATTGGGCAGGGGGAAGACTGGGCAACGATGCACATCTTTTAGGGAGCGTGAAAGGAGATGGATGAAGAAATGGATGGATTGATACATTGGGAAAGATGGATCAGTAGCTTAACTGAGAAAAGGATGGATGGATCCACAGATAGACAGGGGATGGATGGATGGATGGAGGAAAGTATGGAGGCATGGAAAGATAGATAAACTGCAAAGGATGGATTACTGGCTGAATGCAGAAAAGGATGGAAGGATCAACAGACAGATAGTGGTGGATGGATGGAAAGATAGATGGGTGAACGAATTGGTGGAAGAATAGGTGGACGGATAGATGGAAAAATAAATAGCAGATGTATAAAAGGATAAAGGATGCATGGAGAAATAAGATGGATGAACTGGAATTAGTGTGTCCCTTTATAAGTGGTATTGATGAGGGATAGATTTGTTCTTCTTCTTCTTCCTATTATTATTATTATTATTATTATTATTCATTAATTCATGTATTTAATCAAGTCACATGAATGTCACCACACCTCACTTGTGATTTTTCACACATGATACAGATACATATTTTTTTCATTCCTTCTTCAGTATATTTATTTCTGTTTATTTGACTTTCTCACTTGAAAAAGTAATTTCTTCAACAGAATCCCATTTTGTTCACACATGCTTACTTAAGACATTATTTTCACTTATGATCACTTATTTCGCTTATGATCACCTGTGAAACGTGTGATCTTTCTATAAGTGAAGCTGTGGTGGATCTGGAGCTGAACCCAAGTATTGAAGTCAACGTCATCATATTCATTATAGTGTAGAAACCTATACTGTCCACACCTGCATGCTTTTCTTTTCTTGAGATGGATAGTCCAGTCTTTTTTTTTTTTTTAAATCAGAGGGACTGAAGGTCTTCTAGATAAACAAGCGATCAGTGGCAGCAGCCGTAAAGCCACAGGGATGCACCGCATGAGGTCTGGATACTTCAGAGGACAACAAATGGAGACAGCCCCCAAAATACAATGAGAGGAGAGCTTCAAAGAGACACAGAAAGACAAGTATGCAACTACTGAGGAAAAGAGAAGAGTATAAAACAGATATGTGTCTCAGCATCCGCTGAGACTCAGACTCAGTTTAGTAAAGCACAGCTGACGCTTTACAAGCGCTCTATATCAGGCTGCACAGTATGAACCTTAAGACAAATCTGATTCGTGCAGATTTACACACACACATAAAAAAATGCCTTTCTAACTCAATTCTTTTATTTTACGTTTGTGTTCACAAGTATTCTTTTTATTGTATCCACATTAAAATCTTTCAATAAATGACATCAAATTTCAGAAATAAGGTTTTAGACACAATTGTGTATAATTAATGTTTGTGTTATATAGGTATTTATGCCCACATTGTAAGAAGAAAATAGAGATTTGCCTAAATTTATGAAAATTTCATGAAATGTAAGCATTCCAGTTTTTTTTTTATTTTTTATTAAGCAATCACCCATTTAATCAATTATGATTTAATCTTTTTATAAATTTTTCCCTTTCTCTGTTTAATACTTAATTTAAAATAGCTGGATATGTGTGGACATCATTGCTTTTTGTGGATTGATTTTTGTGTCATGAGGCTGTCCTTTCATTTTTTTAAATTTTGTTATTGTTGATCTTCACCATAAGATGTTTCTCATTATTAGCAAATCATAATACATTTGCATAGATTAATTTGAATGAAGGTGATCAGATAGCAGCACTTCCCAGCGCCTGTTTTTGAGGGGTTTCATCAGGGCCAAATCAACAACCAGACAACACTGGCCTGTTGTCAGGGTAACGGTCTGCTTTTTCAGTCAAAACCCAGCCGTCGATGTGTATTTGGTTTGTCAGAGTTGTCTTGCTGTTTGCCTAGTGTCATCTATGCTGACTGAAAATAAGCAGGACAAACCTTATCTTGAGGTGACTGGTTAGGGGAAAAAAACATGAAAACTATAATGGCTTGGAGCTAATAATAAAGTAATATAATGGAAGTAATACTATGAAGTCATGACTGTTTTAATTGATTGTAAATTGAGGAAATGTCTCCACAGGTGGACAGAAAGTACAGTTTTACAATTCATCAGGAAATGTCAAAACTAAACCAGCCTCCTGGATTTACTGAAACATTGATATAAAGATCTGGTTTAATAAATATGTTAAGCGCAAATGATTCAGTAAAACAAGTAAGTTATGTGAAAAAAATAAATTCTCGTTTACATGCTGCTGATGTAGACAGTACATTGACATTATACTATATCTTTTTTAATTTATCTATATTAATATCTAGATTTCAATTTCTTAATTCCAAACCATCTCCTTTACAATACAGTGATTGCAGCATTATGGCATTTACATTGCAAGTCCAAACCCATAATCAGATACACAGGGATTGTCATACTGGGGTAAGAAGATAGAGACCACTGAAGAAAGCCGCAATAAAAAACAGAGGCAGTTCATCCTGTAGATCTCCAGAGGCTAACAACTAGGTGGTCATCAGTGAATCTGGGAGGGGTGGAGAGGATTTGCGGTTGTTCACAAGTGCTTGTGGTTCTAACAGTAAGCACTCAGACAACAAGTAATTGTCAGGGGCTTTCCATTTCTCTTCCTCCTTCCCCCTGCCTCAGGACTGGGAAGGAGATACCTGCTTTTATGGAGAGCGAGGTGTCGAGCCCTCCTCCCATTGTCAGCCTGGCAGATCAGAGACAGAATAGTGACCATAATAGTGGTGTGTGTGTGTCCCCCGCCTTGTTCCTCTCTCATTCTGTCTCTCTCTGAGCGTGCTCTGGCTGGAAAGGCCACAGGCTGTCTCCCTCCAACCCCCCGGCTCTATTGTCCCCCTTGGGGTGTTTATGAGTTGAACTACAGGATGTTCGGCCCACAAGCGCATCAAAGGATTCCTCTGCCAGATAAACGTAGGGTAACTGTGACCTTTTCAACCCTGATTGGGTTGACACGTCAGGACAGGAGGAGGGAGGCACGGAGTGGTATGTTTCCAAAGAAAGAGAGAGAGAGAGCTGTTCTGAGACAAGATGTTGGACCCTGAGTTAGAGGAAGTTTAAAATCAACCATTAAAGAGAAATCGTTCAAGCATAGCCCTGACTCTGAATGAGGTTTTACATTATTGTCTGCATGTTCAATATAGTTATAGGTAACATTTTAGGTCATGAGGTTGCATAGTAAATGTTTGCAGGCATACAGTTATTTGAAAACATATAGAGGTATATTAGTGTTTACATTTTTTTTTTTTAATTCTGAATATAAATGCTACCTGCTTCTGCTTTACAATTACTAACATTTAAAATACTTGTCAGTTATCATCATCTATAGTAACTGCTTTCTCCTAGTAAGGAATGTACCGACTCTGAGGTCAATCCTAAAAAAAATCTTTACTGATCGTAGAGCATTTTAAACAATCTTCATTTTTTTAAATATCACTCAAATAAGCTTGTTTACATCAAATCTGCTTGGCATTTTGGCAATGCGTTATACAGAGATGTTCAAGTCAAAGCGGGACTTTTGATCGCGCAGAATAAGTACAAATAATCTTTACTTTTCTATATAATCTACATTATTGCACTTATCTGTGCATGGAGAACATCAAGATAGAAAGTTTTCTCAGAATGCCTGCTTCTAAAATGCTGGCCTCCCAAGAATTCCTTTAATGGCCCAAACATGTGGAAATGGCTTGGAGCGAAGTCAGGACTATACTAGGGATGTGGCAATAACTCCCAGCTTAGTTCCTGTATTATGCAAATCGTGTTTGTGAATGACAGTGAAAAGTCATTCATTGATTTTCAAGGATCGGGCGTTGTTCCACTTGCTGAGTGTTTATCTGAATGACTACAGTGGGATCTGAACCACCTCGGCTGGGATCATCATTCACGGACGTACAGCCTTCTTCAGATGTTTAACTGCGACCTAGGAGTCTCATCACTGTACTGTCCATGTGTAAAGGTCAATCAGTTTTACTCCTTTATTCATGAGAAATTTTATCACAAGTACTTTTTTGACTTGAACGCCCCTTATATTTTTAGCAAAGCAGAGTCTCTTTGCACTTAACTACCCTGTATATTAGAGTTGGGAGTAGTCATTAATTGACATTAAAGACTTAAATTGACAATTAAAGCAAATTATTTTACAAATCATTAATTAGGTTTTTAATTTACAGAAACAGTGCGTATTAATTGAAAACACAAAAACAATATAAAATAAAAATCTTACAAGATGCTTACGTAGACTTATTAAGTTTCAAAAAGTGTTGATGTACTGCATTTCGTGAATGAATAAATGACAGAAGCTCACAATTCTAAAGTGGAAATTTGTATTTCTTTTTGGTTACATTCTGTGGAGAAAGAATTCATCTTCCAGGCTAATAAACAATGCCCTTGGACCTGGTGCCTTAGTCTGGTACACAAATTGCATGTTTATAAACATTATCACATAAAATCGAAACAAAAGTGCTGCACAACTCCAAACCTGTCAATAGAAGGCTTGCACTTCATCCCATCCTGGGGAAATTAGGATACTGAATATTATAGGAGCAGAATAAACCATAAACCAAACCTTATCCCCCGGTAATATTCCTTCTTTTACTATGTATCATTGTCTAAAACGAGATCTCTTCTCTTCTCTGACATTCAAATTCAATACAAAATGAAGCAACAGAACAATTGAGGAAACATTATGTATTTTAACTCAATATACACCCACTTATATACATACCAAAAAAAAAACACAAAGAACAAATTCAAAGAGACAGACTGTAATGTGTGTGGTGGTTAATAAACACCAGCCAGCTACAAGACTGATCTCAGCAATATGAATTGGTGTAAAGACAAATCTCCCAACAGCGTGCGTGCCAGAGCCCACCGCAGGGCATCTCCTCACATCACTTATTCCCAACGTGTTTACACGGAGTGCAGGGCATGAATAGAAGACAGGCAGTGGTGCGAACATGAAAAGACTCATTCACTCTGCACAGCAGTGTTGACTTGAAAGACAAACTAGAGGACATTGCTTCAGCGTGATGAGCAAATTGTAGTACGCTGGGATAGGAAAAGTGTATGCATGTGTGCTGAGGTGCGTACAATCAAACAAAACAACATTTGTGAGTGTTTAAAAGGCACCAAATATCGATCATGTGACGTGAACAGCACTAGAAAAAGTGAGCTGGGAAAGCTGGGTGGTAAAGAGTCTACATGGCTGGGGGGTGGAGGAGAGGGCCGGGGGTGGGGGTGGGGGTTTGATATTGCAGCTCGAGCCCAGCATGGCTGCATTCCCATGTGTTCCACAGACACCCAACACTCTTCAAAGCATTCAGTGTTTCACGAAAAAAAAAAAGAAAAAAGAAAAACATACCAGTGCAGGCAACTCGAAATGGCTGCCATTCTGACTAACGCCAAGACTTGTGTAAAAGTCCATATGACCAGTGTAAAAGCCGTTTCATGTATTGCTAAGACTCATACAGTTTGAATGATTTTAGATGTCGCTTTAGAAGGCACTTTAAGAGAGATCAGTGAAGGAACAAAGAGAAGAGAAAAGACAGAAGGAGGGCTGACTGATAAGAATTAAAGAAAGTATACATTCAGAAAGGCACTTCTTATATGACAGGAAATGGAAAAAAAACTGGAACCAGTGCACAAGACCTCTATTTTAACAAATACACACACAAGCAACCATCATGAGTGGAACATAGAAATGTGATTACAAATATAGAATCGTGTAACAGTGTCGTACAATATAAACACTAGACAGAATTAAGGCACACGTTTTTAAAAACTCCAGAGTGCATTAAGAGCATAACATCAAACAAAATAAAAGGACTAAACATAATCTGTGCATTGATTATTGCTTCAAGCAACAGTTTGTAAGCACAGGATATTCACACGCACTCGCTCAAAAACATAAATGAATGCTCTTTCTTCCTCTCTCTTGCTCTCTTAAACACGCCCACACTGACACATGGTGTTGATAACATATCAGCTTGCAGGAATGTCCGCATTAAAGTTTTGCACAGTCGCAGGAGCGAGTGTCACAGATGATACTCTCTGGTCATGTCCAGCAGCTTGAGAGAGTTGTGTGTGTGTGTGTGTGTGTGTGTGTCCTCAGCTTTGTGCCAAGAGTAGAAAGTGTCTGTTATTCCAGAATCTCCAGCTCTGAGATTGACTCAACTCTCACATCCCAGTTCATGTGATTGTAAGTCTCTCTCTGACTCTCAATCTTTGGAATGACTTCTGCTAAAAAAAAAATCCAAAACAATAAAATAGAAATGTTCCTTTCCCTTTGTTTTCTAAAGTGCAGCTTTGGACAACTCTGCTTTATTCCATAAAACCAGAGCAGCAGCCCCAAGTATGTAGACCTGTGCTGAGGGTCAGCATCTTAGGGATGTGGGTGTGTGTGTGTGTGTGTGTGTGTGTGTGTGTGTGTGTGACAAAAAGCCTATTGAAGGCTGGTCTGGAGTGTACATGATGCTCATTTCCCAGCATTCTCAGTAGGGTTGTACTCAGTCTCTCCTGCAGACACCTGAGAGATTCTGCGCGTATATCCGAAGAAACGTCGAGATAATTGACTTGAGCGCACCTGAATGAACACACACGCAGAGAAAATGTTGCTTTATGATTCTGAAAATAGGAAATATACATATACTTACAGATGCAAAAACACTTGGATAAGGAAACTGCACTGTTAGATCTCTCTGTGTGGCGGTCTGGAAAAAAATCTACTACTGTATAAAGTTTTGAAGATTACGAAGCTTTTGCAAACTGAAATGTTGTAAAATAGTCCATACTGACCTGATTCAATCAAAGTGGCAACTTTTGCTTCGTGACATGGTGCATAAACATGTTGGAAATACACTATATGAACAAAAGTATTTGGCCAAACCTGTTAATTACTGAATTTATGTATTTCAATCATGCCCCTTATCGCCAGTGAAGGACAATCTTAACTCCAATACCAAGACATCTTGGATAATGCTATGCTTCAAACTTTGTGGCAACAGTTTGGAAAAAACTTTTCTATTCCAAAATGACCAGTGCACAAAGCAAGGACTCTAAAGACACGAGTTCGGTGTGGAAAAACTTGACTGGCCCGCACAGAGCCCTAACCTCAATCCCATCAAGGCGCTTTGGGAAGAACTGGAACGGAGATTGCGAGCCAGGCCTTCTCACCCAACATCAGTGCCTGACCTTATAAATGCTCTACAGAATGAGAATGGGCACGAATTCCCACAGAAACACTCCAAAAAAAGAGTGGAAGCTGTTATATCTGCAAAAGGGGAACTCCATATTGAAGTGTATGTATTTGGATAAAATGTCATTGCAGGTTTGGCCAAATACTTTTGTCCATATAGTGTATTAGAAGTTATAATGTAAATTGTGATTTACAAGATGTACAAAGTCAACGTTCCCTACACCAATGCACCACCTCCACCGGCTTGGACTGTTAACACAAGGTAGGTTAGGTCCATGAATTCATGCTGTTGGTGCCAAAATCTGACCCTACCATCTATGTGCCTCAGCAGAAATGGACATTTATCCGCCCAGACTACATTTTCCCAATCTTCAACAGCTCATTTTGGTGAGCCTGCTCTCAGTACAACCTCAGCTTTCTGCTTCTCACTGAGAGAAGTGGAACCTAACATGGCTTTCTCATGTTGTAGCAGCCTCAAGGTTCAACATGTTGTGCATACTGTGATTCTTTTCTACTCACTACAATTGTACAGAGTGGTTCTCTGAAGCACGTTCTGTCAGCTTGAAGCAATCTGGCTGTGTTCTATGTTAACCTCCTTCATTAACACGGAGATTCCGTTGACAGAACATTACTCACTGGATGTTTTATCTTTATTGCACTATTCTGAGTAAGCGCTACAGACTGTTTTACACTGTGTATGAAAAATCCCAGGAGATCAGCAGTTATAGAAGTACTCAAACCAGGCCTTCTGACACCAGCGATCATGCCACGGGCAATATCACAAAAGATAATATTTGTTTCTCAGGTTGATGTGAACAATACTGAAAGCTACTGGCTGACAACTGAGTGAGGATACAATCAAGAAGGAGGTTTAAATCCCTATTGCTGAGATTTGAACTCACAACCTACAGCTCAGTGTCTCATGACACATTCATGACATCACTGAGTCAGTACTTCCTTTGATTGCTGCATCATTAGTGATGTCAAGGAAAAATCTCCATGGTGACGCAACACCATTGGTGACCAAGTCTAAATAAAGTGATATAAAGTCACCATTCTTACTTTATAATAAAAGTATAAATGAATAAAAAAAAAAACCACCCAGTTACCTCCTCTGGTTTCCCCGCTCCCACGACGATGAGTTTGCCATCCTCCAATCCCACCAGAATGTGACTGCTCTCCTTGGTCACTGATACACTGCAAATAGGGAGCTTCAGTGCCAAAGGATTAGCAGCCTGCTTCATGCTGCAACACACACACACACATATACACAAAACAGTCAATAAGAATATATTCAGCTGAATTCAATTCAAAAATACTTTTTATTGTAATTGTGCACATTCTATAAACATATTGACTATTCAACATTCAAGATGTTGTACAATTTCTAAGCCGTTATTTAAATCTCAGTGCACTTGTGATATCAAACATGTTTACTCTTCTGTACAAAAGATCGCATTTTTTCGGAGTCTTATACTTTTCGTGTTTTGCAGAAACATATGAAGTCCATAGTTCTCACTCAAGTTATTGCTGATAAAACAGTCAGTCTTTAAAATGTGTTAATTTAAAAAAAAGAAGGCCAAATGGAAGCAATAATTGTCACAGATTTCTGGATGCTACTGTAAGGACAGAGACTCATTACCTAAACAGGTCTTTAATGTGCAGGTTGCCCTGTAGTGTGCCCAGTATGAGGTAGTCAGAAACCAAATAGAGTGCTGACACTGGTTCCTCCAGCACCGCAGACGCCATCAGTGTGCCGTTCACAGAGTACACATACAGTCCGCACTTCTCCTAGAACACAATGTACACAAATCAATAAACATACAAACACAGCATACAAATAAACAATACAGCAGGACGGAAAACTAAATGAGATGACTTGCCTTCCCTGCAGCACAGCCCTCCAGGATGGTCTGTGCCACCATGTGGCCTTCCATTCCCACCTGCAGCTGGTTAACCCGGACAGAAATGCAGCTCTCATAGGGAGGACGCAGAGTGCGTAGATACTGACCTCGTCGGACGCTGTGCACGATCACGGTCCCATCCTGAGAGAGACATAGAAAGTGAAAACACCTGATGTTTCGTGGAAACAAGGAGAGAACAAAATCTGACTAGCTTTAAGGATGACTAACCTTTGATCCTGAAACAGCCATGTCCAGCTCAGTGCTGATGGCGACACAGGTGACCTCTGCATCATGACCACACAGCACCTGCACTGGTCGTGGAGACAGACCACAGGAGAAACCACCCTACATGAGAGAGAGAGAAATATGAAAGAACAGTTATGAAAAATGGATGCTTGTTCTCTAAGGTTCCTTAAGTTCATAAGCTCATTATTTCATAAGTGCACGTACACTGCCTCGTCCAAAAAAGTTGCCAAAACCATCAACTTTATAAAAGAAAAGTGGTCCAAAAAAATGAATTGGGACACTTAAAAACTTGGTGAAGTTGTGTTACAAAACATTTTTGAGTAAAAATCACAGCTCTGTTTAACATGTAAAGTAAGAGCATTTCCATGTGACAAGAACTGACAGGATTGGGACTAAACAGCTGTGTGGCCATAAAAAAATCACTACAAAACATATATATATTCATTTTGTGGAAGAACGGTGGCTTAGTCATTGCTTGGTGGGTTTCCTCCAGGTACTCCGGTTTCCTCCCATAGTCCAAAGACATGCAGATTAGGCTTACTGGCGTTCCTAAATTCCTGGTTGTGTGTGTGTATGTGTTTGTGTGAGTATATGTATGTGTGTGCCCTGTAATAGATGTATCCTGCCTCATGCCCTAAATGTCTTGGTATAGTTTATATACCCGTGACCCTGTATACGGGATAAAGCGAGTTTAAACAAAGATATATTTGATCATATATCTCATTCAGATACAGTAACAGCTCATTCACAGGAACACTATTTTTCTACCATGAGGAAGACTTCGGGTAAAAGTTTCCGCTTGTTTTTTTGTCACATGACAAGTTTCATTTATGCTTTATCGACTTCCGGAGAGGAAACAGTAGATGCTGGTTAGTAATGCTTGTTTACAGACTTTCCACAGCATTAACGTGACTATAAAGGGCTACAAGACTGACATGATGTTCACTACTATATGAAATCATCATAAAGTATGAGATAATTAAATTCTGTTCGGACCTGCTGGAGAACCTGCCACACCATGCAGGTGGTGTCACGAGAGCCTGAGATGAGGTAGATACCGCACAGGTCCAAAGCCAGACACGTCACCACGTCTAAAACACACAGTGTCAGGACAATACGTAATAATCACTTGAGATTTAGAGAACTATTAGTGTATTATTATTAAATTCTAAGCAAGACCACTTAAACAATGTCAGTTTATATTCAGGATTAATTGTATTTATACATGCATAAATTTGAATTCAGAACCAGAAATATTTTGAAGGTCTTGTGGTTTAACAGCACAAACATTCATGTCAATTCATTAAGGCATTCTCTTTGCCACCATTCAGCTATAATTCAGCTATACTACTATTTCATGGGACATTTATCACTGATTGTATATCTAAATGTCAGGTTGGGTTTTCATGTCTCACCTACGTGACGGCAGATTCTGCCCACTAGTTTGGCCTTGGCCAGTGTGGTGACACGGAGGCTGCAGTCCCAGTGTCCCCCACTGAACAGCAGGCGGGCGTCACTAGACACCACCAACACCTGGGCCCCAATGTCCACCCCTGGGGAAAACGGACCGCTCAGGAACCGGTGTGTTCTAAAGGTCAAACACACACATAAATTGTTAAACATTACTGAAACAAATCCAGAAATATTGGCACCCAGCGAGACAATAAGCAGTGGCAAAATGAGACAAACAAAAACATTATAGCAGCATTTTATATTCCTCTGTTAAAAAACGTCACTGCAACCCTGTGGCATATATAATAACGGAAGTTCATATGTATAAAAATGAGAATATAAAGGAAACTGAACTATTCTGCCCATTGAAGAGGCCCAAGACCACTCTGCATACAGTACTGCGCAAGAGTCTTGAGCCACACCTCATATTTTCGTATTTTGCTTCCCAAGAGCCAGACTTCTATTTCTTCTATTACATGTTTTAACTTAGTCTTGAGAAATAGTTCTCCAGGCTTCCTAAACCACTTTATCGTCTCTCATTTTGTATGTTTTTGGCTCTCATTTTCAGTCCAGTCCCTGTACCTGACCCGTTTCACAGGAATCTTTTTTTGTTGGTTGAGCCACACAGTGACCTATGAATCAATCAAATCATCTAACTTTAAGCATCAATCAGTGAAAAACAGATACAGATGATGACAGATGATCAGGCCGGTGATTAGTATACTGATGATACTGAATGCTGAGGTTTGGAACAGATGAGGGGAGAAATGAGGTTGCTGCTGAAGTTGTTACATAAATAATCCACTTTTAAATTGAACCTGTAGGCACTTTGTAGCCTGTCACAGTAAGATATGTGTTCTTTAATTTAAATTGCATGATTTGATTAATTTAATATGAAAATATGAAAAAGACTTGTGCACAATACTGAATTACTTTAAATTTGGTACTGTAGATACACTATAAAATATGTGTACACTTAACTTACACACTGCTAAACTGTTGCCACAAAGTCTGGAGCAAACAACTATAAAGTAATATAAACAACTATAAAGTAATTTATTTGTTTACTGTAACATCAAGAACTTCCCTTAACTCGAAATAAGCATTCCAAACATGTCTCAGCATAGCAATGTCCTGTCCACAAAGCTAGGTCCATAGAGACATGGTTTGACAAGTCCTCAAGTGACCTGACTTCACTAATGTTCCTATGGTTTAATAAGCACAAATCGGAAAACGGAAACTAGAGGTAAGCCTTTTAAGAAGAGTGGATGTTATAGCAGATCTGGAATGGGATGTACAACAAGACATACGAATCTGATGATTAGGCATCCACACTTTTGGACATACTGAATAATGTATAATGCCTATGCGTTTTTTAAAATATATTTCTTATTAGTGACTAGCATTAGTACCTGTATCGGGAAAAAAGTTTGTAGAAATATTTAAAAGGTTAAAACTAAAAATAAACTGATCAGCTTTAATGCAATCAGTGAAATTATTATTTCAGCCAAATACACTCCCTCTTTGGTAATCGGAGAGTGAATCACAAATGAGAAATCGAAAAAGTAGATTGGATAAAGATGAAGTTTTGTCTTAAAACGACTCCAGAGTGTCAAAATTTACTTATACCACTTGAGCGCTGTTATTCCAGCAGTGTACATATTATGTAATCCCAGTAAAAATATTCAGTTTAGCTTTTCTAATGAACGTCTATTGGTGCAGGTGTTTATTTACATTGAGCAGGTAGATTATTGGTAAATAATTTTAAAGTGAATTATTAAATACAGCATATAACTGTTAATAACGTAATACTTTTACTCAACATTTTGTTTTCACTTATGGTCCAGGTTAAAACAAGTACTGCCAAAGTGTAATTAAATTCTGTCCAGCAGTCGATTTAAGACGCACCCACAGTTTGACACATGCGCAGTACGTTCACCAAACAGTTTATGATCTGGCACAAAACTGCTCATAACTTACCTTTTACTCAACATTTTGATTTCACAAGGGTCAGTTTTAGGACCTCTGCTGTTCTCAATATACATGCTTCCCTTGGGTAACATCATTAAAAGACATGGG
>JAQMYJ010000033.1:12503451-12518432 GCA_030014305.1 Clarias laeviceps
TTGAAATCCCCAGTATTGTTGTAGAATGTAGAAAATAAATCACTAAACAAAAACAAAGAAATTTGCAAGGGACCCCAGACTTTTGAACGGTAGTGTATATATGTTTGCTTTTGAGGTGTAAAATATGTTGCAGTTCCTCTATCAGTCTACAGGTGGCACACTCTAAAAAGATATCATACATTGGCAGATAGCAAAGCATTGTGCATGGTAGGAGAAATTTATTTGGCAAGTTTGATTAGAATTGTAACAAAACGGGGAAAAAAACCTAAACAGCATATTTGTAGAATTGTGATACAACGGAATGGCAATACAATTCGGATCAACACCCAGGTATTGTGATAATATCGTATCGAGTGCTCCCTGGTAATTCCCACGAGTAGTTAAGGAACATATTGTAGACTACTGTATTAAAACTTACAATAGAAATAGGGTATTATATTTCATGCAAACAGACAACAGAAGTCAAATAAAACATTTCTATGCAAGTTTCATGAACTAAAGCTGATGCAGTGCTTGACACGTTTTTGAGGTTCTACCTTGAGAAGCTGACATGGTGTTTGCCCAAAGTTGCTGATGATGCCTTCCAGAGCCTTGCGTTCAGTCTCGTTGGCTATGGCGTCCAGATCCACAGCACCTGAAAAGCAATAACACATCATCCTTTACTGTATTTGTGTTACTTGTTAGTTCTATACAAACTAGCCACTCGTGCGGCTAGTTTGTCAGGTTTGCTTTGTGTTGTTTCTTGTGAAACTTGTTTATTATTCCTGGTGAATGAGCCTGTGAATGATCCATTCTATCCCAAACCAACATTCACTGTAACATGCATATTTTTGTCTTTTTTTTAAAAATGTCATCTTTAAAAAGCTCCTACGGTTTTATGTGGATGTTTCAGAATCACAAGTTAGCCATATATACACAAATGACAAAAAAAAAACAGAAAATGGTGTCTATTCCCAAGTCTGGTATATGACACAGATCTAAATGATGAAATACAGTAAAAAAAAATAAAATAAATAAATGCATAAAATCTACATAAAATCAAACAAATAAAATGCTCAAGCTTATTCAACCTCTGACATACTGTGGCTACAACTTTTAACAGTTTCTTGAGAAAAAAGTCAAAGTTAGAAAAACTTAGGCTTAAGTTAGAAAACCATTTATACCAAAATGCTCCTGAATTCTTGAATCTGATTGGTCAAAATGGTAAAATTTAGTTTTGCTTTAGGTAATTTCAGTAATATAATAGAACTGTAATTTGAATCAAATTTTTACTACTGCAGTCATTCTAATATGTTACATTTTTATCCTAAAACCTAAAGCATGCTGCTATTTTACAGAGTAAATATGAACTTTTTTTGTAAAGATTTTTTTTTCACAGTTATGGAAGGAGTCTCCAGTGTCAGCACTTTGTAACAGTTTTCACCACAGGAAAGTCTTCAGGACAGAGGACCTTGTCCTTTGTAGTTCCTTGTTACCATGACATGGACGGAGGCACAGGAGGCCTGAAAACTTGGGGCACGAGACCGGGTACACCCTGCATGAGGTCTCAATCCATCACAAGCACACACACCCTACTGTGAATGTGCAAATGTCAGTTAGCCTACACTGCATATCCTTGGACTGCAGGACGCAACCAGAGCGCCTGGAGGAAACCCAGCAAAGCACGGGAAGAACCCTCGACCCAGTTCTAACCACTAAGCCACTGTGCCGCTCTAAGTAGTTCATCCTTTCACTTATGAGACTGCTTTTACTGAGCAGCTGTGATAAGACTTTCTCCTCATGTCTTTCATCTTCATATTTAAATACTGAAAAAAGATTATGATGAAAAAAAATGTGAGTGATGCAAACTGCAGCCAGGGAGTCTGAGTGTCTTACCTTCATACGTGCAGTAGTAGAACACATTGAGCGCCTCCACAGCATCGGGCCCTCGCTGTTTATAGCCAAATATCAGATCAATCCACTCATGCAGGTGGGCAGACACATGCTCACTCTCCTGCAAACACAACCACAATGCTAGATGTGTGAGTGCGTGAGTGCATATGTGTGTATGTGTGCGTGCATATGTGTGTGTTGTGTGTGTGTGTGTGTGTGTGTGTGTAAATATACAGACAAGGTACACATGTGTGAATGCTACTTAAGTGCCAGACATTGTGGTTTCTGTTTGTATTTGTGTGATCTCATGCTGATGTGCTAGATTGTGCATGTGTGTGTCTGTGTGTGTGTATGTGTGTGTGTATATACAAGTCAGCATGTGCAAATTACCAGTGCCTGGCGGTGTTTTCTGATGAAATCTTCTCTGGAAGAGGCCCAGCGCGGCAGTACAACATTATTGACTTGGTCCTGATTTACTTGAAGACAGCCCAAATTAAACCCTGTCAGATGAAATATAGAATATAGGTTAAAAATATATATTACAGTACATTGGAGATGTTTTTTCTGCCATAGCTTACAGTGGTTTATAGCGAGAAAAGAAAAAATTCTCGGTTTTTAGTACAATGAAAGTACTGACACCTTGTGTTGCTTTTCTCTGCCATCAAATTTAAACTAATTGTCTCAACTTAATAGGAACCCAAAGTAAACCAATACTGACCAAAATAAAAAAAGCACAATATGGTGTTGGACAGAAGTCATATCCAGTGATAATAAATGCAAACTTTAAACAGAATGATAACTAGATATGAGCAAGGGTTGCATGATATACAGTACTGTGCAAAGGTTTTGACCCTTCATTCATGGGTCACAGTGTGGCTTAACAAGGATAAAAGCCAAAATCTCGACAAAAATGTCCTTCATGAAGCCTGGAAAACTATTCCTCAAGATTACATTAAAATACAAGGAAGTCCGGCTCTTTGGAAGCAAAATATGAAGGAATGATGATGGCTCAAGACTTTTACACAGTACTGTAAGTCAGAAGAAACCGATTGTCCAGATGAACATTTATTATAGATTAAAGAGATATCTGATATTGCTGATATCTACTATTCATGTTCTGCAGGAATTCTGGGAAGTAGAAGAACTCAGGGATGAGCTCTTTCACATCAGCTGGGCTCTCCATCCGAGCCTGCCATGCTGCTGCTACTGAGTGGAACTGTCTGTCTGCACAGTCAAACCTGCAGATACACCGCAAACACGCACAGACACAGTACTAAATGCATCAGAAGGTTTTTCATTCATTCATAGGCATACCTAGCCACATGTATAGCCTAGTATGAACATTAAATCAACATTGTAAACAATGTGATTAAACATACAC
Source organism: Clarias laeviceps (assembly GCA_030014305.1). Lineage (NCBI taxonomy): Eukaryota > Metazoa > Chordata > Actinopteri > Siluriformes > Clariidae > Clarias > Clarias laeviceps. The sequence goes on from JAQMYJ010000033.1 coordinate 12,506,705, forward strand.
TGTGACAAACATTATCATGCTAATGAAAAATTAACTGTTAGTTTCTATTAGCTCTTTCAACACATCATGAAACAAACCCAAGTCTAGGCAATGCACTAGGAGAGAGAGAGCAACCTGCTCATGTGCAATACTGCCATCTAGTGGCCCATACAATATTAATAGTAAAGCTCCTCGGCTCTAAAACAAGAATTTCATGTTTAAAAAAAGCAGTGACCAGTAATGTTTTCTCATCTTTCATCATATCATGTAATAAAGCATAAAAAACCGTAGCACACTCACAGCTATGATTACAGCTGGTTGCAGCAACCAGAAAAGTAAATAAGCAATTTTTGGCAAAAGATTTTTTTTTTTAAAGTATTGAGATTATATAAATCCTAGTCCTAGATTTTATTATTCCTATTCTTTCAATTAATTCTCATTTATATTTTATAGATATTGGACTTTTTTTCTTAGGTCTGGTATCATTTAAAGAGCAAAAACCCCAGAGATGACCTGATACCCAGGTTTAGTATCAGGTCAATACTGGCAAAAAATAGTGCATTGGATATTGGAAGAAACAATAGCAAATAAGATCCAATCACATAATTTGTAAATACACATTTTTTGCTGGTCTTGATTTTATTATGTGAGGGGTGTTCAAATCAACCCAGGACATGTGATTACATTTCTCATGACTGAAGGCATAAAACCCACTGACATTTACAGAAGACTTCAAGCACAGTACGGTGATTACTGTATATTTAAGTGGATAGAAAAGCTGCTTTTTTAAGGCGTGGTTGTAACATCCTTGCATTTTTCCATAACATTTAAAGAAATTAGAATAATTTAAAGCTTTGCAGTTTTAAAACAAAGTAAAGATTTAATGGTTAACAGTTTCGACTGATACTCAAGGTTTCAGTATCAGGCAAGAAGAAAGTGTGATGCCATTCAAATGCATACAGCGATCATCCATGATTTATGTCTCTGTCAGATGTTAGGTGTGCCGTCAGTGTGATGTGCGTCCTTACTTGCCGCTCTGCAGCTGGATGTGCAGACTGGTGAAAGGCTCCATGCGGATCATGTAGTGCATGACGCCTGCTGCGTTGGAGTAGTGTGTGCCGTAGTGAAACTTATCAACGGTTCCTGCGGGGTCTTCAAAGCTCTCATACCTGCACACACACACACATAGACACACACATTACATGCAGTTAAACTACTTTAACTCCCAGCAGCAATCACAATGTGCAGACTTACATTCTTTTATAAGTGCATACCTTTTCGTGATAGGTTCACTGCTATTACCGAATATGTCATTAGTTAGAGAATAACATGCCTTTGGGTGAATTACTGAATAATGAGCTAAGACTTTAAGATTAATCCATGTTGAACAAATCAGTCTGTGTTATAGAGAATCTGATTTTTTTTTTCTGTACTCAAGTGGATCAAATATCAGCATATCTTACAAATACAAATGTATTTAGACAAACATGAAAATCAATATTTTAATCACAGTCTTACATTGTTTGTATAATGACAAACAAGATAATAATAATAATTAATCATTTTATGGAAAGAACAATAATTCATTTTTATTCTGCATCTGGACCTGCTGGATCCGGCTAGGCATGGAGTCAAAACGACGTCTGGAGTACTCTGGTGTCACTCAGTCTATGCCGGCTTAATTGCTTTCTAAACATCATGTACACCAGACGGTTTCCTAACTGCTGCTGCCTTCTTCATCATCGTTCAACTGTTTTCTATTGAGTTTAGGTCTGGAGATGCCCCAGGCTGTTGCTCCAGAAGCTGAATACTATGGTCACATACCCAGTCTTTCACTAGTTTATCAGTTAATTTAACCAGGCAGACTTCAAATAAATAATGAAATTACCTTTTTTGGACAAAGAGAACTATAATACATGGCATTTGTTGTCTTAATTCTTTTGACCACCACTGTACAATAACAATAAGCTAGCTCACTTCTCTCGGACATCTTGGGCATGGCGAGGGTTCACCACTCCGATGGGCTTAGACAGATCTCTGAATACAGCCGGGTCGTCTAAGTCTAGTACACTAGATGTGTAGTCACACAGCACCCAAGGGAACTGAAACATACACACAGAACGGTTCTGCATGAAATATAGCAAATTCAATAAAACCCATGTTAAAGGTTAAAAAAACATTTGAAAGGGAGTTTTGATGAAACAGAGTTTTACCACAGGGTACTGCGACAGATCGTTGTAGGTGCGACCGGCAATAGTGTTGAGCTGCATGAGATACTCAAAGTTTGAGATCTCTCTGCACACCCATTTCTGCAGGACATACACACAAACACAATAGCTGTATAAAACCACAATAACAAAAAACAAATTCTCAATTCTTAAACAACCATGTCAGAAGTCATATCCTGCGGTCGTGGCAAAGATCTTACTCCGTTTCAAAAGGGCCAAATTATTATTGATATACCTGTATTAAGCAAATAAAACAACTAATGAGATCGCTGAAATCCAATGTTTAAAAACAACAACAGATGGTGGTGCCAGGATTCATCGGGCTCAAATTGTGAAAGAGTGTCTTAGGAAGCACGAGAAATTATTTATACACACATGGCCACCACAGAGTCCAGACCCATTGAGAACCTTTGAGATGTTCTAGAGAAGACATTACCTAGAGGTCTGACTCTCCCATCATCAATACAAGATCTTGAAGAGAAATGAATGCGCCTCGGGATGGAAATAAATGTTGTGACATTGCAAATGCTTTTCAAAACGATGTCATTGCAAATGAGTGCCATAATCAAAGCAAAAAGCGGCCCAACAAAATATTAAAGAGTGTGACTTTTTTTGGCCGGTCATTATAGTTTGTATTTCATGTTTCTAAAGAAGATAAATGCAAAATGTTTACAACAAAGGTAAGAATCATACCTGAGTGAGATTGGAGGCTTTGAGGAGTTCCTGAGGAGAGCGGGAACCAAAGTAAAACAGATTCGGTGGTCGAAGGCCAAGAATCCTGGAGTAGACTTTGTTCCGCACCTGTGGTGGTCAGAAAGAGCATCCGTGCATACACATGATCAGACGAGTGTACACGATTCATTGCATGCCGGGTGTAAAATGATTACTAACAGATTGAGATCACCTTTTTCCTGAAGTTGATGAAGTAGTGAGATTGGTCGATGAAGAAAAGCTCAAGAGCTGAGCGGCGCAGGTTATAGCGCCTCAGATGGACCTCTCTCAGCTGACTCAGTGGCCGCTTGAAATCGAAGCCTATCCCTGGACCAAAACACATCAATATTTAACACTAACAGACTTTGATAGCATGTATGTGCTGTCTGTATGTGGTCAATTCAACAAAGCAGGGTGTAAAATTCAAGTAAAATTTTGATTGAAAACAAACATCAACAAGGTATTCATAGTTTAATTCTTGTTACTTTTTATATGATAATATAACACATGGCAATCAAGATAATGCAAGCGACACCACAAGTTCTTCAGACAGAAAAACCCTTCCTGACTCCTCCGCTGCATTTTGAGCACAAACTGTGTAAAAATTAGTTATTCCTGACCCACTCCATCAAAGTGTCACAATATTTTTCATCATCTTATTTGGAATTTTATAACACAACAATTATAAGTACAATTATAAAAGCTTAAACAAACTTAAATGATGTTTTCAAGTGCCGTTTAAAAGATTTTTAAGTATTTGAAAAGTTAAAGTTCCAGTGAAAAACTTGAACTAAAGCATGAATTGAATGATTTAAAAAAATGTCTGATTTTAGTTATTAACAGTCAATAAATGCTGCTTTCACCAAAGAACATTAAAATATGAGAAAATAATATTTGCTCAGGCTACCTGAAACGATTGAACCATTGAATCTCATTAACATTAGCTAGCATGATAACAACTTGAACTAGCTGTATGCTAAAAGCTAAGTGTTTCAGGTGTACATGTCAGTGTTCAACCCTGTAGTGTTAAGCAACTGTTAGAGTTTAAATTTGTTAGGAATTTAGATGCTTTAAACTAAAACTGTTTAAATGCCATATACAAATAATGACCTTATAACTTTCCTTGGGGAAATGTGAAAGAAAGAGCTATAAATTAATTTTAAAAAATGTGTTACTGCCTAGCTAACTGAAAGACACCACTGCTAGATTACTACACTGGTATATAATATACATGGCATATCTCCTCAGAAGAAAAAGAGCTCTGTTTTTCTTAAACACATATATAGTATACATATATATGTAAGTAAATATTACAGTCTCATCCACACCTTCCTCAGTCTCCTCCTTCTCACTGCTGGCATCATAAAAGTAGATGTGATGTGTGGTGACCTCGAGGCGACCTGTTACCACAGCCACTATGGTGATGAGCTCACAGTCCTCAGAAAGCACAAGCTTCTCCTGTTGGCTCTCTTCCTCCACCTCCTCCGCCCTGACACACACACACACACACACACACACAGTCACATTAGACATCTCTAACACTCACACCCACAGTTGTTATGTAACTATTTTGCAGAACATGTGCATTATTTTGCATGTGCAACGTATACTTTGCATAAGTGTATTTTGTGACAGTGGGGCTGCATACTGGCTGTCGATGAAGCGAAGGTCTTCTTCCTCCAGCTGATCGTCTTCCATGTCACTCACTTTTGCTTCCTTAGCCACAGCTAATGGTAGGGTCTCTGCGGAACTGCGAGGGCTCTCGGCTCCTACAATGCACAGAGAATGGATTCAAATGAAATAAAAACATTGACTAAGCTACCACTACAAGCATAGAGAACACTGACACGACTCACACTCACAGCACTCAAGAGCATGAATTAAAGGAAATCTCATAAACTTTGTACGCCATATATATTTTTATAAAAATATATATGATATTACAATAATATAAAAAGCAATGTGAGCATAAGCAGAGTTATTCAGAAATTAGAAATACATTCATAATACATTTTATTAGGAACACCTATGTGGCAAACAATCTATGTGGCAAACAATCACACAGAAATATAATAAGAGCTTTAATTAATGTTCATATCAAATATCAGAATAAGATAAAAGTGGCTGATTTCAAAAACTGCAAATCTCCTGAGATATCCATATACAATAGTCTGAAGAGTAGAATGGAGTGAAACAAAAAAAACTTTTCTCCTACTTTAATGTGATCATCAACTGAAGCTCTTGCATTGATTTTTGCTATTGTTATGTGATTGGCTGACTGGATAAGAGCTTGATTAATCCTTATAAGAAGCAAAGCCCTTAATTCTCACCTTGCATGTGTAATGAGATAAATGTCACTCTGGATAATTGGTACCATAAATGTAAACATCATTAATTTTACTCCTTCTTATTTCCAAGAACCCTCACCTACAGGAGCCCCTTCTTATAATTCTGAAGCACATTTTTTTCATTTAACACAAAGCTAATTATTTAGCTATATGATCATTATTTTGCTGTATATAAGTGTATTGAATTCACAGTATCATATTCAATACTGTGCAAAAGTCTTAAAGACCCTGTGTTGTTGCTGTTGTTGTTTTTGGAACCATTATACATGCTTATTTAATGACTTATTTATTAAATTAATACAAAAACATTTCTGATTTCCAAACATTACTATTCCAGCAAAAAGTTTAATCTTACGGTAAAATATCTGTAGGCCATAAAAGATAGCAGCAAGTTATGTAAAAGACCACTTTACAGACAAAAACAAAAAAGGTGAGACAAAGTCTTTAGGAGGAAATGTGGCTGTTTCTGCAGAATGTTCAGTAAAATTAAGAACTTAATTTCTTCTAAAACTGCACAAATTATACCTGAGAGTATGTTTAGGCATAGGCTCATCACACCAATTATTGATGTTCTTTCATTAATTTTTGTTTTATAGTATTATTTTGAATTTTGAAACTTTTTTGAAGACATTCTTGCTCTACAGCAGTTTGCCCAATGTGCCCAAGACCTTTGCACAGTACTGTATAACATTACAACATATTGAGCTACATCCTTACTAAAAACAAATTACTTGGACTATAAGACAAACCCATGTTATCCCGGAGTGCACTGGCCTCGCCGTGGGAATCAAAGTTGTAGTGGGGCACAAGCTTCAAACGCATCTTGGAGTATGTCTCTGCACTTGACAGCTTCCACTTCACTTCTGTCTGATCTCTAAAATATAAAAATATCAAAGGTAATTAAACCTGCCCTGTTAAAGGAAAGAATCACAGACATTTTAGAATATAAATTTGATGATGATGATGATGATTATTATTATTACTATTATTATTATTATTATTATTATTACTATTACTGTCCAACACATTACTGAAGCACTGATTCAAAATTCAGTTTTCCTTAATCCCATGAATCAGGCAACCCAACAATCTTGTACCTTGTACCCAATAATCAGGCACAGTGAGAATGAATGTAAAATAATCCAAGAATATAACACAGACAGACCTGTTTGCCCAAGTTCCTCTCTCACTGGTGAGCAGCCTGCGCAGGGATTTCCAGTGCTTCCACACCAGTTCCTGCTGGCTGTTATTCAGCTTTTGGGCACTCACATAGCGACTGTTCTCAATCCGTACACGCTTCAGGTATGGGTCTACAATCGACTCCTGAACACACACACACACACACATACACACACACAATTATCATTAATGAAGAGGAGTTCGTACAGGATGGTACTTCAACCTGTGTTTCCTTTATTAACACAAGGCACATGATTTAGTGACTCATTTGACTCCAAACAGGAAAGGACTGGACAGAGACCTGGAACTTGGCTTTGAAATCTGCTTTGTCCTTGTGCTTCTTATCGGCGGTGCTCATTAGGTCATCAAAACACGAGTTCCAAAAGTTGGACAGTAAGTCATGACTTTTCCCAAAAGTGTCTACCTCATACTGCTGCATGGTGGGTCGGACCTAAAAAAATATATATATGAAATTATTGTAATATATAATTATAAATATATAATTGTATAAATTATATTTATTAAAATAAATACACTGTTTACATAAAAAGAGTTGAACAGTGCAATATATTTGATCATTAACTACACAAAGCAGCATACACCCTCCCCCAAACCACAAACACACACACACCCACACATATGGAATGCTAATATGATGTGTGATTTGTATATACAAACAGAGTGGATTAATGACCGTGTTGTCATATTCTGCTCCATAAAGCCTTGACTAGAGCCAGTGAGCTAGACATCTGTTTAATCTAAATCCAAGATTTATTTTCCAGCTGGGAGATGCTGCAAATAAATCACGCTTTTTTTTCGGTCTTGCTTTGGCAGTGCAGACTGCTTTTATCCTGAGCTGGTCTAAATATTGGCTCTGTTCCTACAGCACTCATGCACACGCAGAATCCTCATCCTAAAACCATTTCCCTGCTTAACTTATTTGCCCAGGTAAATCAGGCAGAGGTTCTTATTATGTTAAAAACTATAAAAATGAGTAAAGATTAACTTCTTATTTGTGAACTGAAGATAATTTAGGACTGATGCTAACTCAAAAACAAACATGAAAATAATATACGAATCTTTACAAAACAAAAAAGGCTCTGAGGTTTATGAAAAAATAATCAAACTTACAGCTTTTTGTTCCCTAATGTGTTATTTGCATTTTGTTAGTTAGTCATAGTTCAATTCCAATAGTATATTGTATACCTATTTAGACCAACTCTAAAATCTGAATAATCGAATAATTGTTAAATCGTATTTATAGGCACATGGTGGATGATCCTGTCTAAGCCTAATACTAAATGAATTACAAAATGCTCTGTTATTTAACTAGTGTTAAATAAGTTTTCTGTAAGAACACATTTGTGCCACAGGAATGATCATTTCACTCTGTCCCTGTGCATGTACTTACATGGTTGCAGTAGAAAAGCTGCCACTCAGCAGTATTACAGTAAGTCAGCAGGTCCTGGGCGAAGGTGGCGCTGCCATTGGTGGGAGGAAGGCTGGGCAATAGCTGCTGCAGCTTGGTTGGGTCAGCGTGCTGGTCCAGGAGTGTGCGCACCACTGGCACCAGGGGCCTCAACACTGCCTCTATGCCCGCTGTACCAATTGTTAGAGACATGCCTTCTTCAGGCCACAGGGTTGATCCGAGACGGCCCAACAGGAAACACACCTCCTCCCATGACAGACATAAAACAGTCTGGAGCAGACTGTGCAGCTTCACACATGCCATCTCACACACCTGTACACACAAACAGAATAAACATTCAGATTACATGATAAACATACCCAGTCACATAAAGCATAATCTAACTTCTTATACCCTCGGCCAAAACACAGAACTAGCGTGATTATATTTTTATATGTTATACATATAATACAGAAAACGTGTGCACCAAAGAAGCTATTCTGAAGTTATGCAACATGGATGTGACCAATCTTGATTCCCTAAAAACTTCAAGTTGTTAACTTGAGTCATTTAGAGAGATGATTTTATATGTGCCACAAAAATTACCATTTTTCTAGCGTTATACTGTCTTGCTTCAGACAATAATAATTTAAAATGAAAATTATTCATATTTCTTTATGAGTATTCATAATAAAATTGGTGTAAGTTTTTTAAAAGTATATGACCTGTAAGAATTGTTGCTTAAACTGGTTTTTGGTAAGAGCTTAAAAAGCTAAAAATCTGTAGTGTCCATAACCATGTCAAATTCATGTTGAAATATATTAACAGTTTCGCATTTTTATAATAATACACTTTTTCAGGTTTAAGTCTTTTAATGTGAAATCAAAATTGGCCAAGTTTCATCTGAATGACAATTAAGATCAGTAGAAGATTTGAATAAAGTTACGGACACTATATAAAAGAGCATGAAATCGTATTTAGCAAATGCGTTTCTTTTTATCTGATAAAAATATAGATGTTTATGCATATTTACAAAAAACAAAGCGTGGATTGGGAGATAAGAAGCAATAAGTATTATGTAACATTTACTTGAAATTTATTTTTCATATGTTAAAACATTTACTTACATTTTTTTTTCATAAGTATTATGATAAATAGTGTTATATCTTAAAATTCACTTTTTCACCTAGGTGAGACACATTTTAGCACTAATACCATGTTTTGGCCGACTATATGTCCAAAGGATTATGGACTCACGACCATTATGTTTGCATGTAGTTCGTTTCCAAATTGTTGCCATAAAGTTGGAAGGGTCTTATACATGTCCTAGTGCTTGTGGAATGCCTCTTGTCCAATCAGATTACTCAGTTGGAACTAATAATATTAAATAGCTTTCGAAAAATCACTATTAGGTATTAACTTTGATGAATGGTAATGCATGCCTAATTATAAGCATTCCACAAGAATGTTTTTTTTTTTATAGAACATAGCTAGTCAGTGAAACAGTCAGTAATAATGAGAGTAGCATATAAAACCAAATATGGCTATTCACTACTTGAATAAGCTAAACTATTTAAATTTTTGGGAAACAACTAGAAAGACTGCGTTGAATGCAATTACAGGAAATAGCTGATGTTAAATGTTAAACTTTGACATAAGGTCATTCTGTACTTGTGACTAAAGTGTGTATATATGTATGAAGTTCTCTGAAAAGGCTTAAAGTATGGCATGAGAATGAAAGGTTGGCAAAGATGGTAGGTATTAAAGACAAAAAGGCTGATGGCTTTGTGATAAAGCAGAGGGGCAGAATGATGACATTAACATTTGTTTGACACAGCTTTTAGTTTGGCTAATGGCTCTCCACTCATCCTGCAAAAACAATCTTCTTCCCAAAGGTCAAATATGAACAGCTTTTTCAGGCCGTCTGAGAAACTTCACAGTGATTCAGAGCTTGAGTGCATGAGTCTGTGTAGTCATCGAGTACCTGCGAGTTCTGCTGCTGTATGTATCCAGTAATGATCCACAGGCCAATCTGTGCCATGCGTTTGAGCTCTGTAGCTCCTGCTGTTGCAGAAGTGGTGTGCCACGCCTGCAGCCTGTCGAGCAGATTCACCACTCCTTCAAAGATCTAAAAACATACAAATAACCATGCACACACCACAATGAGAACACATACAGACCGAGGAGACACGTTACTCATTAACAGTTCATGACCGTGGAAATGTGCTCTACAGTGTGCAACAACAGGAAGTAACAGCTTTCTTTCAGTGTCTGCACCATGACATCCATAATAAATATAACGCTGAGTGTGTGTGTGCATGTATAAAACTGTAAAATAACAGCTTGCAGCCATGAAGATACTGTATTCCCCTTGTGCTGACACTTTCTGACACAGATAAATTCTGAATATGTAGCATTTATATGAAAAGTCCTTATTCCTTAAGGGAAGACTAATACTTGTATCCTGTACCTTTTCGCTCCACAGTGATTGATTGTCAGTGCCCTCGGCAAACAGAAAATCCTGTAGCAGTCTGAGGAGGCGAAGCAAGGAGGGAATATGAGGCAAAGACAAGCCCTGAGAGTCCCGCAGGTCTGAAAGAGATGACTCCAGCATCATCTCCAAAAGACTGGAACACAAATATATATATATAGAACATAAGCAAATGTGATTTATTTTCTATAACAACAGCTCTGACATTAGTTGTGTAAGTACAGTTTATGATATATATCATGGAAAAGTTAACTTGTATATATTGAGGGAAAGAATATTGTGGAACAGTTATGTATTTTTCATAATTTAGCTCTCATATATTCTAGATTCATAACACTTAATGTGAAATATTTCAAGCCTTTTTGTTTTAATATTGATTATAGCTTATACCTCCAAAATCTAGGATCTCAAAATATTAGAATATTTCATTCTGAGTTTGAGTAAATTACTACTTTTACTGTAGAAAATATGGTGTATCTCTCAGTCTAGTAAATACACACAACCACAATCATGAGGAGGACTGCTGACTTGACAGTTGTTCAGAAGACGATCACCAACACCCTGCACAAGGGGGGTAAGCCACAGAATTTCATCGCTAAAAGGGATGACTGTGCTGTATTGAAGCATATTCATAGAACGTTTTCTGAAAGGAAAAGGTGCACAAGCAACAGGGATGACCACATGCTTAAGAAGTCTGTCAAGCAAAGCTGATCCAAGACTTTGGGATAGCTTCACAAAGAGTGGAGTGAGGCTGGAGTCAGTGCATCAAGAGCCACTATGAACAGAAGTCTTCAAGAAATGGGCTACAACTGTTGCGTCCCAATTATCAAGCCACTCCTAAAGATGACAATGCCTGAAGTGTTTAATCTTGGTTAAGGAGAAAAAGAACTGGAGCGTTGCTTAGTGGACCAAAGTCCTCTTTTCAAATGAAACTGAATTTAGCATTTCCTTAGGAAATCACGGTCCCAGAGTCTGGAGGAAAAGTGGAGAGGAAAGTGCAGAAGTGTGTTAAGTTTCCACATTCCGTGATGATTTATACCACAAGCAGCTAGAAGCAAGTTTTCTGATCTCACTGTAACTTTAAATGGCCTTTCTGTTCCATCAAGTGCAACAGTGAAAGACCTTGGCGGATTATAGATTCCAGCCTTTCATTTGAAGCTCATGTAGATAATATTACCAGGATAGCATTCTTTCAACTCAAATATATTGCCAAGATAAGAAATATATTGTCACTAAATGATGCAGAAAAATTAGTTAATGCTTTTATCACCTCTAGGTTGGACTATTGTAATGCCTTACTGTCTGGCTGTTCAACTAGGTGCATAAACAAGCTTCAGTTAGTCCAGAATGCAGCAGCGAGAGTCCTCACTAGAACTAGAAGATA
>JAQMYJ010000033.1:12518652-12544616 GCA_030014305.1 Clarias laeviceps
TGTGTAAAGCTGCTTTGCGACAATGTCAATTGTTAAAAGCGCTATACAAATAAAATTGAATTGAATTGAATTGAATTTAGGGTGCCATGTCATTTGCTGGTGTTGGTCCACTGTGTTTTATCAAGTCCAAAGTCAACACATCCACTGGAATATTTTAGAGCACTTCATGCATGCTGATTTCCTTTTCCAGAAGGATTTGGCACCTGTCCATAGTGCCAAAAATGGTTTGATGATAATGATATAATTGTTCTTGGCCAGCTAACATCCCTGACCTCAACCCCACAGAGAATCTATCCTAAATTGTCAAGAGTAAGATGAGGAACCCTTGAACCAATAATACAGAAGCGCTGAAGGTGGCTATCAAAGCAACCTGGTCTTCAATAACACCTCAGGAGTGCCACAGTCTGTTCGCCTCCATGCCATGCCGCATAGATGCAGTAATTTGTGCTAAAGGAACCCTGACCAAGTATTGAATGTGTAAAACAACATGCTTTTACATGTATGTCTTTTTTTAACTGATCTGAGGAAATATATTTTATATTTTGAATTTTTTTATATTTTTTTATGAGTTGTAAGCTGTATTCTTTAAAATAAAAAAAGGCTTGAAGTATTTCACATTTGTGTAATGTATCTAGAATAAGTAGAGAGTTTAACTTTTTTACATTAGATTACAAAAAAAACATGATTGTCTAATTATTTGAGATTCACTGTATCAGATTGCTTGTTCTAATATGGTATCATCTTACACACAGTCTTCTACGGCAGATGCACAACATAAACAGATATAAACAGATTTAAGTTTTCATGGGGATCCATTACGTTTGACCTTGAGAACTTATTGCCTTTTTTTTAACCTTCCAGCTGCAACAGTTGATGTGTAGTTACAGAACAAGGATCAAGCAACAGATGTTTCTTATCCATCTGGGTGGTGAGATACCCTGTGGCTGGTATTTCAATTTTTTTTTGAATATTTTAGACATTGCACACAGGACACACCCCAGTGGTGTGCTAATAGTTTGACATAGATGAAATAAATGTGTTTCTCACTTGCGCTTGATATCATCTGGGGGGCGCACAAGCTGCCAGGAGGAGCCGAGTTTGGTGAGGGCAGAGAAAACCTGCCCTCTCTCTCGCCACACTGCATCCTCCGTGCCCTCTGTGCCGGTCCACAGCACTCGGAACACAATGTTAGTCAGCAAGTTGCACAACTCCTCATCTGGGGGCTGCTAAAAAGAGAAAAAGAGGAAAAAAAGAAGAGCGAGAATGAAAAAAAAAAGTTTAGCGCTTAATGATTAAATAAAATCTCTAGTTTGTTTACTCAGATATACAGGTATGTTTCAATTGTTTTTAAACTGATGTAACATAATAAAATATATTATGGATATGGTGGGTGTGTGCATAACCAAACATCAAGTTACTGGTCAAGGGTTTAGATATAAGATTTTATTTTAAACTGACAAGCATGGACCAATAAAATGGACTTTCTTTAGACTATGAGATGTATTGTGATAACAGGAGCATCTATAAGATGAAAAAAAAATTAGTAAAATTGGTTCAGGTTACATGTGGTACTATTTTGTAAAATAAACAAAAAAAATCTGTCTTGCAGTACCTGTGGGTTGGAGTTGTTAGAGACAGTGTCGGCTGTTGGAGTCTCAGTGCAGTAGCTGCTATCATCCAATACATTAGACAAGCTGGAGCTCTTGCGCACCCTGAGCCCACTAAAGAGCTTGTTAGGTTCTAGAGGAGATGGTGTTTCTGGAGTCTGTGATCCTCTGTGCACTCCCAGCTCCGGGTCAAGAGGCGACATACCAAAGGGTGAGTTCAGTTGATAGGGACTCGTTTCATATTCCTCCGGGAGCTGCGACGTGGATGGCACCTCAACCGTGTTGGACAGGGATGACGAGCGGCTGCCCTGTTCCACCGAATCCACTGAGTCGAAAGACTTAAAGTTCATCGAGTCACCGAAGCTCTTCAGCGGACCTCCTGGAGGAGGAGAATGAGACAGTTCAATATAACTCTCGGGAATATCCTGAGACGGTTCTTCCACTTCATCATCCTCGTCCTCTGCTGCCTCAAGCCGGGAAGTGTAGGGGATGAAGACGTCAGAGCGAGGGCCATCCAGCATGCTGTCATCCCTTCGGAGGAGGGGCCTGGAGGGAATAGGCTCCAGTGAGGGGTGAGGGCTGGATAGGCTGGTAGTACGAGACTCATAGGACTCTTTGACGTAGAGTTTAGTGAGAATGTCCTGCCACCCAGGCTTCCGGGCCAGCTGCTTTATGTAGTCCTCGTTGGAGTAGATCAGGTAGAAAAGCTGCAAGCGCATTCAGATGGGCAGAAAAACATCACATCGCATCGTTATTACATATTTATTTAGTGTAGACTGTATTCTCACTTCATTACTTTTAGAAGAATTCTCCAGCACTTTATAATGAAATCTCTATTTAATGCATTCTTGAATTTATGATTAACATTCTCATGAATTTCTCTCCACTGGGAAAAGAATGGCAAACATGTTTCTTTGACACTTAGGTATAAGGGCATTTTTGGCGAATCTTGGGGAAACATTAATGCAAAATCCCTAATATTACATAATTCCCAATTCCAAAGATGAGACTGCTTTATTTTAGAGAAGAGTATGCAGTTATGTCTTACTGTAGCAAGATAAACAGACAGCGAATCTTGGATAAACATGGATAATCCTTAGTCAGGAATGTAGGAAAACCATACTATACTTAACTATACTAAAGCATGACAATACTTGGACAACATAAAACAGAAACAGTGCAGTTTAAACCAACTATGAGGGATGTTAAAGACAAACCAGGACATGTGATAAAATGTCCCATGAATGAAGTTGTAAAATTGATTGACATTTACAGAAGATTTAAAGCATTACGGTGATGAGACTCTTAGCTGCAGTAAATATTTGAATAGGGCAAACATTTTAAACAAGGCTGACGATCGCAGATGCTGTGGCTCAGGGCCCACTGCAGTCATTCCTGTTAACATTCGGCAAGTGGAGCATGTTATCCTTGAAATTTAACTGGTTGCCAACTTGCAGAAGAGAAGCGTCTGTCTTTGAGAACTGTACACACAATCATTCGCGAAAAACACGTGCATGTTACAGGAACTCATCTGGGAGTTATTGCCACATCCCCTGTACAGTCCTAACCTCGCTCCAAGCCATTTCCTCATGTTTTGGACATTAAAGGAATTCTTGGGAGGCCAATCGTTTTAGAAGTGAAGCAGGCAATCCGGTGTAACGAGAAAACTTTCTACCTTGAGGGTACCCAGGATAGTTACATTAGTGCAGGATGAGATTATATACAGAAATAATATGTTCTGTTATTCTGCGCAATTGCAAGTCCTGGTTTGACTTGAACAAAAGCAAATGTCATGGACTCAAAACACAACATAAAGTGTTTCTCAAGGCTGCACCAAGTGCTGAGAGGTGCTGCTTCTTTGTTCAGCTTACACCCAATAGAGGACTGATTTGTCGAAACAGGTTTTTCATTCTTTTTTCACCACAGGGATCCATGCCAAAATACTTATTCTTGGGAACCACCCGCACACACCAGGTAAAGGAGATAAGGTTGACAACATGATGCTGTATTTCCTTTTGTTTTGTTTTTTAAAGCTAATTTTGTATAGTTGAACTATATAATGACCATCAGTACTGGCAATGCTATAGTAAATGCTATAGTAAATCGATGATTGTGGATTAAGAGTCATAATCCATAACTCTATCAAGATTGATATTTGTACTTTGGACCGAAGCCGCAGAAATGTTACCTTGCGGCATATATCCAGTCGGACATTGAGATCTGCCCTGTGGGACAGGTACACAACTGCCAAAAGGTCTCTGAAGCTGGGTGAGGGATCTGTAACACACACACACACACACACACACACACACACACACACACACACACACACAGACCCATATGAAAATCAGTTCTTAATCATGTCCAACTGTGTGGAGTCCCACTGCTGAGATGTTTACCTGTTGCCAGCACCTGCTCATACAGGCAGCGGATTATTGTCATTGTGACTGGGAACTCCTCCAGGAAGCAGACCAGGCCCATATAGGTGGGCTCTCGCAGCTTGACCCGATGTTTGTTGCGCTCGGTGACTCGCTCGCTCTTCAGCAGTTTGTACATGATCTGCAGAGCAGCATGCAAGACGCATCAGTATGCAGTTGTGGATATGGACTATAGATTGGCTATACAGGCATACAGAAGAAAACAGGGCTGGATGCGCTCACCCTAAACACTCGTTCATGTACTTCATCATTGAAGTTGGGCTTCAGCAGCAGACAGAAGAGCTGCTCCACCCCCCACTCCAGCAGCACAGACAGAGCCTGGGGACTGTTCCTCAGCACAGCGTACAAAACATCCAGCAGCATGATCGCCTGCAGATAGGCGGAGAGAGAACGAGAGATTATAATTAAACAAACAGTATGTCTTGTGGCTAAACAAAACGGAAGTGGTTTAGAGTGTGTGTGTGTGTGTTAGAGAGAGAGAGAGAGAAAGAGAAAAACAGAGAAAGAGCGGGAGAGATCTAATAAATAAATAAACTCTTCATGGCTATTTATTTGCATCATGTACTGTAGCTTCCAAGAACAAAGTGATTAAAACCCAAGTGGCACAAATCTGTGCTGGCAACACAGCATAGGCCAATGATGATACAAAAATATATGGGCTTACAAGGAAGCCTTGCCCGTGTGTGTTAACAGGGAGGGTTCAGACATCAAACTCTGCCTTTGGGTTTTCGGATATGTCAGATAGAACAAAAGTCAACATTACTTTAATAACATGTAAATTTTACTACTTCCAGAATATGGGAATGGCGTCGCAAAAATGTAGAACTCTCAACACTAGCATTATTATTATAATTTTTTGGGTCATAGAAACAATCAAAAACAATCAGAAAAACACATGATCATGTGTACAGTATCTGTGTTATTTCTTTGCTTATGTGAATCCTTTTTTTTTTTTCTTCATTTTTTGCTCGACCATGTTTGTGTAGTTGGTTAAAATGAAATAAAAGTCAGTTCATCGTATTGCCTAGTTTGTGCTAAAAAAAAGGATTTGTCACTCTATACTGCACATTCCTGAGCACTACACTGTATATGTTTATTAAAAAACAGCCAAACAAAAAATGGCTTAAATACTTTACAGCATTTTTAAAGCATAGTTTTAAAGGCTATGAATATATAAATATGTTATTAAAGGAGAATGCAATATATTCTAAAATGTATTTACTCAGATCTACTCCAATATAAAACTAATAAAATTTTAATAGTGGCTAATATCAAACAAAATGAACTATTTTTATATACTTGGGTATATGAAAATAGAAAATGGTAGAATTAAACAGAATAAATAGAAATGAG
Source organism: Clarias laeviceps (assembly GCA_030014305.1). NCBI lineage: Eukaryota > Metazoa > Chordata > Actinopteri > Siluriformes > Clariidae > Clarias > Clarias laeviceps. The sequence goes on from JAQMYJ010000033.1 coordinate 12,524,051, forward strand.
TAGATAAAAGTAGAACAGAATAGTACAATAAACGACTAGACTGAAATGTGGAATGAAATGTAACACAGTCCCCAACTTAAGAACGAATTCCGTTCCAGAAGAGCGTTTGTATGTCAGATTCATTTGTAAGTTTGAAAAAAGTGAGTCTTATACACCTTTGACACAAATACTGTATACAATGTAAAGCATAAAAAATGAAGCACACAGGTTTGGTGTTTTGGTTCCCCATTATACTCTCATGAGACTGTGCCTATAAATCACGAGGGGAAGACAACGCTACGTGGTGTTTATTACGCACATGAACAGGTGCCATTTTGCCTCAGAGATGTTTAAGACTATGAGCTCTTTCTCGGTGAGGATTTCTTTTAATTAGAATTATTCACCATAGGTAGAGAGTCAAATGACCCCACAGAAGGCGAGGTCGGGGGAGGGGTATCTTCAGCAATAATAGACAGTGAAGCAAACATGTCACAGTTAGTTTAGCTTAACATAGTTTAATGTTGGAATCTTAACATATATAATTAGCAAATAAACTAGAGGCTAAAAACATTTCTTACATGTTCACATGTTATAATTTTATTTTCTATCTGCTGAGCCATTTGTAGGGCAACTGAATAAACATCTTACACCGGAAATACTTTACACTGTTCAAACATACATATGTTACCTACAGTAGATATTTATTTAAAATGCTTTATATTGTGAAAATAGCGAGGATAGGAAATTTGTGTTTCTTATTCCTTAATTTGCTATTTTGTAAAGACATTTACGTGTATTCATTTATTTTATTACATTAATTTCATTTCCTTTATTATTTGGAGATGTCGCAATTTGTACATTATTTTATCATTTTGTCTGACTGCTTACATAATTTCTAAAAAAACAAATCAGACATTATGATAAAACAGTTACTCAGTACTTGAGTATCTTTTCACCGAATACTTTTTACTCTTACTTGAGTAATATTTTGGATGACTACTTTTTACTTCTACTTGACTAACATTATTTTGAAGTACAGCTACTCTCATATGTAGGGGGCAATTAATTACTTTTAGCTGTCACAGATGTTGTGGGGTTGCAGGCGAGGCATAAGCACAGAGGTTAAGACAAACAAACTTTTAACCAAGATCAAACTAAATATGAGACTACGAATAAACAAACCATGAACCGAATCACATGTCAACACAGGAGTATAACGAAACAGATGCAAGACAAAGTCAACTCAAAATCCCGGCGTATTATAACCACACTAATTAGTCACCCCGGTTCAGGTGAGTGCTCCCATTACCTGACCGAGGTGCACTCTGGAACATGGAGTCCAAAAAGAGTCTTAGGGTGCAAGGCGCCCTTTAGGGGTTAAACCCTGACATTAGCAAAATGTATTTAAGAATACTTTATACCTAGTTTATATTATACAGCACTGTGCAAAAGCCTTGAGCCACCCATCATCAAAGAGCCGCTCATCAAAGAGAAAAGTACTTTTAAGAAATAGTTCTCCAGGCATCACGAAAGATGTTTTGGCATCTAATTTCTAGTTCAGTCCCTGTACCTGACCCTTTTCAGAGGAATGTTTTTTGTTTGTTAAGCCACACAGTGACCTATAAATCATTCAAGCATTAAAAACATTTAACTTAAGGCATGGACCAGTGAGAAACAGGTGCAGATGATGACAGATGATCAGGCCGGTGATTAGTACTGTATACTGGTGATGCTTGAATTTGGGGGTTCAAGACTTTTTGCACAGTACTGTATATTTATTTCAGATAGCCTTTAGGAATGCTATTGACAAAACATTCTGAAATAGTTTTAAAGGCTCATGACAAAGATCATAAAGGAACACATTTGAAGTGCAACTACAATCATAACACCAGAAGCGCTGACACGTGTGTGAGATGACTCTATGTGTGTTAATAAAGAAGTAGCAATCACACAGGCAATCATGGTAATTGCAGTTATGCTAAAGATGGTTACTTCCTCTTTGTACGCAGAAGAGAACAGAATGTAACAGAAAAGAGGACAGCGGCAGATGTTCTCATTTCAGGACTTTTCTGAAGTCTAAATACTATGACTTGAGAGGCTTCCAAGGAAATGCAGAGAGCTGAGGAAGCAGTGTGTTACCTGCTGGTGGTCCTGCACTACTGCAGTGTAAGCCAGAACACTGTGCAGCTCCTTTGTAGTGGAAGACTTCAACAGGAAATCTTTCAGTAGATCAAAGAGAGACGTCTGCACTGTCTTCCTCTCATCTGACAATGCACTGCCATCCTTCTCCACACTGTACACACACACACACACACACACACAGTTTGTAAGTCCTATTTTAGTAAACAGCTTGTGTAACGATGCTGTCTTGTGTTTGCTGTTATTACCTGTAGTGTGAGCGAATGGAGTCCAGGATGTACTGAACACCATACTTTTTGCGTCTCTGTTTGCCCTCCTTCAATACAGAGGACAGATACTGCATGTGACCTGCACACACACAGAAACACTTTATGGCTCATGGCCTTCCGCATAACATTTCAACTAAATTTTGAGGTTTTACACTCAGCACGCTTGTCAGAACCTGAAACAGTGCTCAGGGCTACAAATTTCTCTACAAGAGCATTTCACTTAAAGTCCAACGAGACTTCATCGAAGAATATTAATATGAGAGTCATTAATGCAATGGGCATTTACCAAGGCAGACTGCAAAGTGGCAGTGGCTCCAGATACGGAAATCAAACAGGAGATGCTGGTAGAGCTGAGACAGCAGAGCACTGTTGCCATCACTGGAGACCTGCTCCAGCAGCAGCTGGCATGCCATCAACACACTCATATCCATCATCGTGCTGGGCACCTGACAGAGAGAAAGTGAGAGTGAGACAGAAACGAAGCGAAGGTAATGCACATGAGTCTGGCAGAAAATGAAACCCGTTTGTTGTGGCATGGTTACGGAAATGGAAGCTTTTAAGACATCAATGAAGATGAGGTGTATTCAAGCCACAGACCTTAACACCATCCGATCCACAGTATTTGTCGCTGGGTGTGAGTACGCAAACAAGTAGGGGTGTGTGCAGTCCTACTGTAGATGCACCTTATTACCGTGTACAGTGCACTGGTGGGCTTGGACAGCATGGCAGGGTGATATCATTAATAAATACATTTTTCGTTAATTTTTGTTTTGTCAAGAAATATTTAAAATGGCATTATTTTATTGAAAAACTTCAATATATATGAGAGGCATTCAAGAGAAAGAGAGGGAGAGATTTTTATTGTTAAAAAGGCTAATGTGAGCTAATACAAGCCTTTGATACTTAAGTAATTTCAAATTTACAAAAGGAAGTACTTCTGTGCTTTTACTTAAGTACAGATATAAATGAAAGACTTCTACTTTTACTTGAGTAATATTTGCCCTAGCGAGTCTCTGCTTTTACTTAAGAACAAGATTTGTATACTCTGTCCACCTCTGGTTTACGTTTGGGCCATTAAAGGAGTTTGTACTGGCTCCGGCATACAGAAAAACTTTGATGGTATCCAAGTGCTGGTGAAACACAGCGTGGTGCACAAGTTTTTTCTCTTCTGCACAATCAAAAGTACCGATCTGAATTGAATACCCCGGTCTGAACTGAATACCCCTCGTATTATATTTAAACGTTTAAACTGTTAACAATAACAGTGTCAACCATTTTATGCCCTATTGTGGTCTAATCTTTCTAATCCACGTGCCTTTATAAATGTATAAGAATCCAAAAGTGAGCGGTTAGTACCTTTCTGAGAGTTACAGACAATTACGTTTCCTTATATAATTGCTATTCTGTATTACTGACTACATTGTAATAATAAAACATGTTCAAACAGTTTACTCTGCAATCTGTGTGTTTGAGCATGTCATAAGGTTTCAAAACATATACTTTATTACTACAGCTTACACAAAAACATGGTAGAATTCTCAAATCCAAGTGGTCAGAAGATTGGTAATTCTCAATTAATGTATGGCTTAGACAGTAATTCTAAGCTGTATTATAAATTATTGGTTTACATTAATACACTCACTCCCAAGTTGTATGGTGGACCCCATAACGTAAGCCTAATCCTAAACAGGTTAACAAACAATCTAGACATATGCTAGTTCATGTGGTGAAGTTGTTTTTTTTTAGACATGTATGTAACATCTCTAGTGTTAGAGAGTCTTGCAAATGCAAAGGGCTTTGTATGGTTTCCTGGCACATTATGCAAATGTCTCACAGCATGGTCTAAGAAAGGCATTCTCAAACTTTATCATGTAGTACAGTATAGACGCAAAGTTCTAATTTGTACTTTCAGATATGAGAGTAATTTTTCAGAGAGAAGTTGTGGTTATCTACTGCCAAACTTTCTCAACATACTGCAGTAACAAAGGCTATAGCTACAGTACCTGTATATATAGTGCAGGTTTATAGTGCATTTTATTGTAACTGTGTTTATATTTTTATATGTTTATATCTTTCTGCTTTTATATAAAATGATAATCTATTACAGACAACATTACTGTCATAGTAAAGAAAATTACTAAACTTTTTTCTTCCATTTAGGATATAATTGAGAATTCATCAGTGCTGTGGTAGAAATAACTGCACATGTACACTAAGAAAATGGGTTTTTCCTGCTGTGGTAATATATTTATCTATATTGTAATATATTTATAATAAATAATATATTTCGCCATTGTGTGCTACCTTGCCGAGCATGGCTCCTATGATGGCTGGTCCATGGCATTGAAGGATACTCTCTTGATTGACTGGATGATTACGCAGCATGTTCCTAACCATGAGGAGGAATGCAGCTACGCTGTTCCTTTCCAAACGGCCCTCTGGTGAAAAATAAAGAGTCAGAGATGGAAAAGGACTCCATCTAAATTGAACATCATATCAGTTTATAAAAAAATACTTCAGGCATGAATATCATGCATTTATAAAGTGCTACTGCATGTGTAGATGATTACATGAGTAACATGTTAGAATCACGACCTTGCGGCTAACTGATTTGCACACTGTTTAGTCATTTATCAGTGTGTCCAGAATTTGGTGTCTGGACTATTACTAACCACAGGATTTTCCCAGGGGGAGCAGCATCCCTGCAGGACTCCTGGGGGAGGCGAGATCTGCTCCCAGTAGGTCAGAGGTGTCCTGCGCCGCGGTCTCACCCTGCTCCAAGACGCAAACCTGCTCTAGCAGGGGCAGCAGAGCCCCCATTCCACCCACACAGTTCAGCACATCCTACACAAACAAACACAACCAGGGGCAGGGTTAGAGAAATGAGAGTAAATGATGCACTCCGTCATGTTTTGCTTAAAGCTGACAAATCATTACACAGCCCCTAGTAAATTAACAGTAAAGCATTCGGACCTTGACATCCCAGTTGGCAACCCTGTGTCCGGTTAGTCTGCCGTCATACATGTGGTTGGGAGACAGATCCAGACAGATCTGGTTTTTAAACGCCTGAAGGAGACAAAACACACAACAGTAACTCATTTCATAGTCAATCACAGGTCTGCTGGATTTTCTTTATTTAACTGGTCACAAAATGCTTAATTATCTTTAACAGCAGCTCACATTAATGTTTTGTATTAAAATGCTTTTTTTTTTTTTTCTGGGGTTCCCAGATTTTCTCCCTAATTAAGTCGTGTCCAATTCCTCCCTATCACTAGGGGGCTCCCACATTAAGGCTACTACTACCACTCAGTCGGGAGGGCTGAAGACTATCACGTGTTTCCTCCGAAAAACGTGACGCCAGCCAATCGCCTCTTTTCAAACTGCTCGGTCACACACCGTTGGGGGCGGAGTAACACACTTGGAGGACAGCGCTATCCACTCCTTCCGGTTGCGTGAGCTCACAGATGCCCCTGATTGGCTGTAGAGCTGTGATTAATGTGGGAGCACTAAGTACCTCTCATCCCTCCCCTCTGAGAGAGCTCGGCCAATCAGCTTCACAGCAGGAATCACATTTTGGGAATCTCTCCATGCCTATTTTTCAGGATCACGTCAAGCTTTGCTTATTAAATAAAGAGAGACAAAAGCGTGTCTGGTGTTGTAGCTGTTATAACAAAAGTGATAAAAGGGTCTAACTTGCTTTCTGGACGTTGCACAACAGCAGATATGATTATAAATGGACAAACATTTTCGAAGTCATAATTATTATGGTATAAGATGAATAAACCAGTTTAGGATGTAATCCATTTAATATAACCATATAATATAATAGGTGCTGTATGCATGCACAAGCTGTGACTACACTGTGTGACAATCTCTCGCTGTTAGGAAAGAGGACAGAGGTTAAGAAATGAAACCGTTCCAACCTGAGGTGTGTAGTACAACAGGAGTTTACTGCAGAGCTCAGAGAGTTCTCCATCTGCTTTAAATAGTGACACGCAATTGGGACCTGCAGTCAGAAAAACAGAGAGCTGATCCATACACCATTGAACTTAAATTCGATATCAGTTTATTGAACCTGGTGCGTTAAGTTCCACAGTTATATGGTTTATATTATTTATAATGTAGTGTGCTGTGGTGGTGCAATTTTTTTTTTCAGTCTAATTTGCATATATATGTATATATATGTGTAAGAATGTCATGTTTGTGTGAATGTGTGGGTATGTCATACCATTTCCTTACAAGCAATGTTTTGCATGTGTGCTAAGCACTTTATTACATCGCTGTTGTTCACAGGTGTGGAAATTTGTGTGTGTGTATACGTGTGTGACTCTCACCAGCCTTATAGAGTGCAAGTGTCTGTGTAGGTTGCAGTGCTTCGTGGCAAATGAAGGCGGTGCCCAGCAGGCCATCCAGCGATGATGGTGAGCCCCACTCTGTGTCCTGTAGTCCTGCGGGAATGGTGTAGACTGGGACCTCCCTGCCCATACCCCAGCGTCCTCCCGCGCCCGCAGAAAACGAGGCTGGGAAGGACTGAGAGCGTAGGAGAGCTGGAGGACCGAAGGACAGCTCGGATGAGTGGACTGGGGAAGACAGAGTCGGGGAGGTGGTGGTAGTGGTGGTGCGGTGACCCGCCGAACCAATACAGCAGGATGTAAAAGGCTAGAAGATGGAGTTAGATCTTAGTTATTGCCTCAGGTTTAAGACAATTCATTATCTAGTATGCTTTTGGATTCTACACCTTATTTCGTCCTCCTTACCTCACTGAGTGTAGGGAAACGCAGCTGTGCTGTCTTACATGGGTTTCCATCGACATAGATAGTGACCAGGTTTTGTCCGAACGGCCTTCGACCTGCGACGTGCACTATAGCTAGGGAGTGCTGAGGAAAAAAGGAATATCATATTTATAGCTCTGCATTAGTCATTCGTATTTGTGTGTGTATGTACGGCGTGTGTATTTCACCTACCCAGACACCATCGTTGAGGGGAATCTCCAACAGTGAAACAGCCATGTACTCTTTCTTGGTACACACAGCCACCACCAGCACTCCCTCCATGGTAAAGAAAGCCTCTAACCCTGTCCCACTCGCCGTGAAGAAGCTAGAGGAGTTCATTAGAAATTGTCTAAGGATCATTACATGTACAGAAAAGACACTCTGGCTTAGCAAGATATTGGTAGATATTCAATTTCGGAAATAAATAGTAATATCTAGCAGGTAAAAATGAACCTAAACATACGACAGTTCATCACAGATAAGATTAAAGACCTCATAAATATTAAGGTAAGATATTTATATGCAACAACAAACCGACCTGTAGAGCTGTTTACGACGAGGACCCTTGGTCATGCGGAGTGTATTATCAGGGACGGTGACATGAGACTCAGAGTGATGTTGCTGCACCGGTGGAGGGAAGTTGGTGTTAAGGCACAGCCAGGCATGAAAGGCAAAGCCGTTACCCGGCCAACGGTGGATGGCGGGCACCATGATGCCAGCCATGGGTGGACTGAGGTCAAAGTACTGCAGAGCACTACTGCCTGTGTGGGCGTGGGCGGCCATTGCAGCTAGTGCCCGTACGGTGCAAGTGCAGTAAGGGTGAGGTGGTGAGCCCGGGTTTGTGCGAAGCAGGCTCAGGAGGGTCTTCAGATGATGAGGACGTAGCGAGAGGGAGCCAAGCTCCTGCACCAGGCCCAGTAGAGCATCGGCACACTGACGTTCAAGCCGCTCGGGACCCTGCTTCAGCACATCCAGCACGGCGTCCACCAAGCCAGCTTCTACAGCCACGGAGCGGCACGCCAAAGAACCACGACACACGGCCAACAACCATTCGCACACCAGCAGCTGCAGAGAGCGAGAACCAAGCTCGGGAAGCCACTGCAGAAGCAGGAGCAGGGGCTGCTCGTTACTGATTCCCAGCGGGACAGCCTGGCAGTGCTCTCCTTCTACTGCCTGCAGATGTGCATTGGGGACAAGAGAGAAAGAGATATGGACAGACAATGTGAGAAGAAAAGAAGAAACAGGAAAAGAAGGATGTGAGATAAATTCTGTTCATATTCATAGCAAGGTCACATTCGAAATTTCGTCTGAACTCCAGGGGAGCTCGTGTACCATGTTCATGAGTTCCTGGAGGAGCCTTTTGGTCGGCTGCCCTTGACTTTTTAAAACATCAAAGAGCTGGGAGTATCCAATGCGCTCCTTAAAGACCTCCTGCAAAGTAAATCCAACAGAAAAAAACATACATATAACTTACATAACTTACAAATTGTATTATTTTTTTTACAAATTGTACATGTATTAACGGTTTAATTTAACTTCACTACACTTCACAAATATAACACTACTACCGGCAATTACAAGTGCACTCAAAAGTGATTACAAGTGTAATATTAAAAGATAAAAAATACTTCATGGGGGCACTGCGGTTTTATATCAGGAGTTTAAACAAAGTACATAAGATAAACTACAGCCATTTCTCCTCTGTATGTTTACTAAGCTTTCATAACCACAAAAAATATCAGCACATTAGCAATAATAAAAACGGTCAGCGAGCTAAATGACTAGATGGGTTACACAACTTCAAAGGCAAGAAAAGGTGGATGTAGGCATAAAGATGCATGCTGGCGTGTGTATGTGAGTGTGTGTCTGCATGAGTAAAACTAAGAGCACACATACCTTGGCAGATGGTGAGCTGCTCATGATGGCAGTAAGGACTCCAATGGCATGTACTGTAATACCGTCAGACCCTTTTTCCCAAACCTACAAACACACAGATGAGCAACTTATAACCATATTACTACCATGTCCGTGTCACCACTCAGTGTTATACTCTCCACTGATGGATACCCTGGTACATGTATGATGCATGGATGTTCATCTAGCACTGCAACTGTAACTGCATTATATATGTACAACACTAGTTTTTTTCCACTCTGTAGTTCATAATAATAATAATAATGATAATAATAATAATAATAATAATAACTTGAGACAATTCCTGGAGAAACTGTAAAGTAGACGCATGCTCAGGGTCAGTGGTAGCTCAGTGATTAAGGCATTGGACTACAGTTCGGAAGGTCCCAGGACCACCAAGTTGTCCCTGTTGGGCCCTTGAGTAAGGCCCTTAACCCTCAACTGCTCAGATGTATAACGAGATAAAAATGTAAGTCGCTCTGCACAAGGGCATCTGCCAAATGATTAAATGTAAATGCATACGAATGCATCAGTATCCTAAACAAAATGGTGAAAACTGTTTGTTCGTGGCTAATACTGGTCCTTTGCCGATCCTGAGTGTGTGAGGGGGTGTGGTTTAAACCATTAGTCTTAGCAAAGACCATTGGGTCACAGCTGACTGACTCACTGACAGGTTTTTTGATCTCTAGAAAGTGTTTGTGCTCATTTTTTCACTGTATATCTTGTGAACCGTTAGTCCTAGGGCATTTATTCCTTTTGCCCAAATTGGAGGCTTTGCAGGATAAGTTGTGTGCATCTTACACAAATTGGAGGCTTTGCAGGATAAGTTGTGTGCATCTTACACAAATTGGAGTCAGAATGGTAGTTTTTCTCAAGTGGTTCAGCAGGCGTTTTTTGTGTGAGTGAAAAGCAGCCAGAGTGCAAAATGAATGGATTCATTCTGTCAGGTACCAAAGAACCCATCAGATCTCCCAAACTGTTTGACCAAGTTCTCCATTTAAAATTTGAACAAGTCTGTGATAAAAAGATTTGTTGCTTTCTACAAAATACATGCAGAAGCAGGGAAACAGAGCTGGTGGTAGATTTTAGCTTATTAACTACCTGTCATTTTAAAATCCAATTCATTCCCTATGAGCAAGGTTGGAGCAAGTTAGAGGCCATATTTAATAAAAAATATATTTTTAATTGACATAATAAAAAAAAAAACAGTAGACATATTTGAGTGTTTGCCGTTTTGTGATTTAACAAAAAATAAGCGAGCTAGTGGTTACAGGAACAAAGAGGCCCCCAATCCCAATCTACATGCCAATGCTTTTTGCTCTAAAGATGTGAAATAATAATAGAGGGGACATCCAGGATCTGGCATCATTTTTTCACAATGGACCTCATTTATCAATCTTTGAGTTAACTAGCGTGTAAATGTTATAATGGCCCTAACAAAAGTACAATTTTTACTTTCTGATGATAATTCTGATTATGTTTCCTTTTCATGTTAAAAAACATAAAGACGTGCATTCATAACACATCAGATTTGAATTTAGTGACGTCTACAGACATTATAAAAGTGAAAGCTCACAGAGAGCTGAAGACAACCAAATGACAAATAAAATGTAAAAGAGCAGCTACAGCAATGACGCTGTGCATCAACTAATGTAGGAATATTTCCTCCTGATAGATATGAGTCTACTTTGTGTTAGTTTACACGGCTCAGCATTTCTTCTCACACTCTGACACAATTTCCAACTGATCCAATGGATGTCATGTTATGCAATTGCACATTTGATTATATAGCGTACGGCCATTAAAGAAATTAATTTACGGTAGCGTTATTGTTTATCACCCAAATGAGGCTGGTTTCTCCCAAGGTTTCTTCCTCATGTAATCTCAGGGTGTTTTCCTTGCCACTGTATCCTCTGGATCATTTATCAGGGATAAATGTATAAAGGTAGAATGTCGGGTTTCAAGTGTGCATCTCAAAAATTGAGCATAAGATGGCAGTTTTTCCAAAGTGGTCCAAAATGTGTTTTTTTTGCTGAATATCTGTCAGAGTGTAAAATGAATGGATTCTCATGACAAAGTCTGTTTTTGTCAAGTCCTAAACAATGTTTCATAGTGGTTTGGCCAAACATGGTTAGCAAACATGGCAGGAGTTTTGTGTGGGTGTTTGGTGATTGAATTAATTATTTACCTATCTGTATCCAAGTCATGTAGAACATTTCCTACCTTATTTACTTAGCTGTATTATATGTCTTTTATTTCTTCATTATATTTTATGTTGCTTCTATCTTTGTAAAGCACCTTGATTTGCCGGTGTATAAAACGTCTTATATAAATAAACCCGCCTCGCCTCAGCATGCCTTTACTTTATGTTTTGAAGCTAGTTAATCAAGGCTCTTGAAGCCTGGTGTCAAACTTATCATATATTCCTTTCAACATAGCGATTTTGTTCCCCATTTAGAGCTAAATACATGAACATACATGCATGCACACATAGACATAAAAAGAAAATATGTCAAAATATGTCAAAAAATTAAATTCACCTGCCAAAACCTTGTGTATATCTACTAAAATAAAATCACCAATGCATGATTACCCAGAACTCCAAAAGTAACCAGCCATCACCAAACTCTACGTGAAACTCTCTATATGAAACCCATTACTGTACATAAGACAGCACATGCAACAAACCCATGACCCATTACAGGAAAACATAAAGGTTGACACAACAACACAAAAATCTCTAGCAAACACATACACAGACACGTTCACGCCAAATGTAAACCCCCATGCACCCAAGCACACGAAACGCTCGCCAACAACAAACTCTCCCTCCATATCAGTATAAGGGCTGAAAACAAAACTCCATTTCTTGTTTTTCTTGTGTGCATGTTTGCAGGTCTCTGTGTGCAGCAGGACTGCACGCACACAGATATTTGTTGATAAGAAAAAAATAAGTGTGTGTGTGTGTGTGTGTGTGTGTGTGTGATTCCGTGTGTATATAAGGAGGAGGGTGAGTTTCCTGTGGACGGGTGCTCAGGGGAAAGTACCTGCTCCACTTCGGCTTCTGTGAGCAAACGCATGGTGAGGTCACACTGAGCCTCATACTCTGTTCTACCCCTGCTGCTTTGATAGAGCTGCAGTGAGCGTACGTACAAACACACAGACACACATAAACACACACAGATATGAAAAACACGCGATAACCATAGACAGTCAGAAAATGTTCAGCAGTTTTTTAAATGAATCGTAGAAAACAGCAGGGTACAAATGAGAGAAAAGAAGAAAAGCACATAACAGAAAAGAACATAAACTCTTCCTAAACCTGAGCTTACAGTATTACTACACGACTACCAAAGTTTCAAAAGTATACTGTTGAAATACTTAACCGAACCTACAACATACTCGCTTTCAATCCAACCCCTTTCTACAGTACTTGACTGTATTTTAATTCTTATATACATGGACAGTTAATCCATCTGTACATATTGTCTCAGCTCTCTGTAAAACATAACCTAAACTCTCTGGTCTGTATTTTGTTCTAGTGGCAGACAAACCTTTGCTCTGGACTACAGACAGACAGATAGACAGACAGACCAACAGGCAGGCGACGGTTTGATACAAGCAGATTTACCTAATGTATTGGCAACTTGGTGAAGTCATATAAATTTTCCAATCTTATTTCACTATTGTGGATTTTTGTTCTAGTCCCAGAACACGTGATCGGACACAAGTGCCGAGCACATGGCAGAGACTCCTTACTCACAGCGAGCACATCGGAGTATGTGGTTGCATAGACTGACCTTGCTGTTTTGGATGAGCCGGAGAATGTGCTCGAAACAGTTATTGTTCAGAAAAATGGCCTGCAGGACGGGCCGGTCAGGACACTGCAGGATCTCTGGGATGGCATCTAAAGAAGAACACATTTATGTTTTAATATTTAGGGCCATGAACTAAAATGATCTTGCACTAAAGCACTAGTGAGCAATTTTGGTTAGAATGTTAGCCAAGGCTTTCTGTTTTGAAACTCATTAAAATGTAACCAAATACAGCCCTTCCTTTCAAGGTTCACTCCAAGGTCTCCAAAACACAAATCTTTGTCTAGACACAACGGTGAGACAGAAAGCTTTCCAGAAAACTCTTATGATCCTGATTGGGTCTACACACTCTCCTTTAAAAATTGTAGGTTATAAATCATTCCAGATCTTTTTCTACCTTCAATGTGATATAATAACAACTGATAAGAATTCAAGTGAAGAAAAACTTTTGAAATGACTTTATAATGAGGCATGTGACCAAGCAATCACATTCAGACCCCAAATTAAAATTAGCTGCTTTTATAAGAACATCTCCACATCTTCTAAAGTTCATCTAATTATTGAGGTCATGGTCCATAAAGAGCTTGCAAATGTATTGATCAGGAGAGGGATATTTAAAAATATTTCCAAAACATGACATGTAAAATGAAACACAATGAAGTCATAACCAAGGACAGAATGTCACTCCAAAATAGACAAAAGGACAAAAGGATAACTTATCAGGGAGGCTGCCAAGAGACACGAGGCAACATTACAGGAGCAGCAGGAATAGCTAGAAAGTGCTGGTTATTTCCTGTATGTGACAACGTCTTATATTAGTCACATGTCAGGTGATAGAAAGAACTTTCCCACACACAAAAAAAGGATAATTATTATTAATATAAGCATAATAATAATAATAATAATATAATAATATAATAATTATTATAAGCATACCTTAATCAATCTGAACTACATGATAAATTGTATAATGACGCAATATATTTTGAGCACAAAAAAAAAAACATCACAAGCTTGAGGTGATAAAAAACCATAAGGTGGTTCCCCCAAAGACCACCATAAGAACTATGAAGCATGGTGGTGACAGCATCATACTATGGGGCATAACCTCCTGTCAGCTGGGACTGGGGCTCTAGCAAGGGCAATGTCTGGTTCTGTAAAATGAGCACAAGTGCCAAAATGTGCAGTTCCTCAAATGACCACTAGGCTCCAAAAATTAGTCAGCCCACTTTGACCAACTTCACAACGAAAATAAACATGTTTGCGGCCTGGTACAAAAAAAAAAAATTGTTCTCCATAGCTAGATTTCCTATTCATAACTGTTCAGAGTGATTCTTTATTAAACTCATCAGTTAAAATTACATTAAGCCATAAAATTATGTGTAATTATCTGCATTATACCAAATTATGTATAATTATGGGCACTCAGATCGGCCATGGGTGAATCATGGCCGATCTGAGTGACAGCTGCAGGGCAGCTGTCAAACGGAATAGCTGTCTGCTATGCATCACCTTCGCTGGATGATGTATGAGTTCAATCAAATTCAAAATAACGTTAGAATGTAAATTATGTTAGCCACCTTAGCATTTTAGTTAAGCTAAAGCTAACCAAGCTAGCTTGTGGTAACTGTAGGTAGGCAAGTTCCAACAAACGTCCAGGCTCCATTTGTTCATTTATGGATTAATCAGGGTTTCGGCAGCTCCTGCCAAGATGGCGATGACGAGAGCTCCCACAATTAAGCTTCAAAACCGCCCTTTAGAAAACTTATGGGTGACGTCACATAGGGTTGTCCGGGTCTTTTTATACAGTCTATTGGCTCGAGTCGCGATAAATGCAGTCATGGATAGATTCAAATTCCAATTAATTTTGCCACAAAAATTAAAGACCTCTCTTAGACAATTAAAGATGAAGAGAAGCGTTTACATTTCAGCACGATAACAACCCAAAGCATAAACACATGTCAAGAAAGGAATGGCTTCAAAAGAAGAAGATCAATGTTTTTTTTTAAATGGCCCAATCACAGCCCAGATCAAAATCCTAGCAAAAAACAACAACAGTGGAATGACTTTAACTGGATTGTGCACTGGAGATCCCGTTGCAGTTTTATAGATCTAACAAAGGTCTGTTGTGCTATGATGGCAGCCTCCTACCCAAAAAGAATGAGTGCTGTATTGCAAGCAAAAGGTGCTTTAACAATGTATTAATTATGGGATGTGACCGCTTACACAACCAAGTTATTATAATTATTTTCTTTATATATTTTTTCACTTGAATATTGCTGGCTGGTATATCACACGAAAGGCAATTTAATTTCAAATAAATCAAAAATAATAATAAAAACAATGATATAAGTTTTTATTTCACAAAAACCTGCAATTTCAACAGTGGTGTGTAGACTTTATTTTGTAATTTTAGAAATGAGAACTGTGCTAAATATCAAAATCCCTTCAAATCTGTCCTTACATTATGTTGTCACTGTACAGTGATAAACAGGAAATAACGTGTAGTGCCGCTAGAGAAGTGATCAGATTCAAAGGCGGACAAAAGGACATATCTGTATAAATTCACTTCTCTGTTTCTCCACATAAAGAGGCTGACCATGTATTACAGCACAAGAGGATCAGTGGATCACTACGTGGTTGGGTTTTTAGTCAAGGCAGTTTTGAAGTGAGTCAGCAGGGTGGGACAGCCCTGAACAGAGTGAAAAATTTGACCATGCAAATGGTTCTCTCACACCCACACACAAATCCTGTATTACACTGAGGTTAAGGATGAAACTGACAGTATACTGTAATTATAATACAAGATGAATGGATAAGCTCTGACATGAGACGCATCTCTTACTGAGCATGTGTGTCTGCAGGGTGATGATGCTCTCCTCCCAGACGAGGCCATCTCCCTGCTCGTTCACTGGTGGTCTGCTCCAATTGAGCAGCTGGAAATAGTTGTTGAGCACGGTCTTAATCTCCACCTGCCTTTCAGCAGGGCTGCTGCTGTGCAGCAGATGGATCATGGCGGTCAGGCAGCGCAGAGTAACCCGCAACACTTGTGGGTCTTTGGCCTCATCTTGCGCAGGACGGAGGCACCACGAGCGCAGCACAGACAAGAGATCCTCCACTGCATAGGGGGTGATGGAGAGCAGGCCATTCTTCTACACTCGCACATACACACAGAGACACACAGTATTATGCACTGAATTCAGTCAAACATAAAGCCGTCTGACAAAGGAAGTATGTAAAGTATAGTGGTTTACCTTGCACCCGCTGATGATAGCACCCTGTAGATGCACCAGCCGAAGGAGCAGAGGTTCAGGAATCCGCTCACTCTCCTGCAGGCAGTCTGCACACACAGCCAAGACAGAATATGCACACAATGTACAAGGATAGAAAAAGTAACACAGACTATACAACATATCTAGCAAAATAGGGCAAAAGGTGTTCATCAGATGTGCAAAAGAAAATGTGCTTCTGCAGAAGGTGACTGCAGTTTGTATGTGTTGAAATTAAAGTCTAGTGTGTTTCCTCAAATAGTCTTAATTTTTTCTCATTTATGGGCACAACACGAACATTATGAGAAATGACAGACTAAATCCAGATGCTGAATAAAGGTGACCAAGTGCATGAGCAGCCTGATTAGTGTTCACTTGTGTACTACTTGGATGGGATAATTTTAAAGCACAAAGAATTCAATGCTGATCACCAACTATACACCAATAAACTGATGACAGGATCATAGGCACCCAAGGCTTATCCTTGCGCCGCGGGGACCAAAACTGAGCCTATCCAGTCCAATCCCACAGAAAAGCCAATGCAACACAAATCACTGAAAAAAGTCAATGCTGGCCAACGCATGCACTGGGCCCAGCAGGCAAAAATCCCAAATCCTCCAAATTCCCCAGCTCCCCATGGAATGTGCCAGACAAACATTCTGATTCACCAAGACCCCACCTCACAACCCACAGCACCCAAAGGATCCCCTGCCAGATTCCAGACATAACAACACACCACCATAGACCCTGTTGTGCAGCCATGCCTTGAGGGATCACAGCCACCAACGTGACACATGGGGACCCCAAAACCTAGGTGATTTAAATATAATGGCTAACTCATATTCTTTACAGTAGCGACCTTTTGCTTTTATGACAACTTTGCATACTCTTGCCATTCTCTCTGTCACCATAATGAGGTAGTGACCATGAAGGCCTGACTCATGCAGTCACCTCTGAACAGTGGATGTTGAAATATGTCTGCTGTTTGAAATCAGAGAAGCATTCATGTGTGCTCCAATCTCTTCATTCTAATAAACATATCCTCTGCAGCAGAGGTAGCTCTTGGTATTTTTTCCTGGGACATCCCTCATGAAAGCCAGTTTCATCATAGCGTTTAATGGTTTTGAGGGACTGCACTTGGGGATATATTCCAAATTTCTTGAGATTTTTTGGATATGGATTGTACAGTAATTTTAGTAGCAATAATAAGGCTGTTGACTCTGTACCCACTCTTCATCTGCACAAGACACAAGTACAAGCACATCAAGAAGGCAATAAATGTCACAGATTTACTCTTGCCAAGGCACACCTGTGAACTGAAAACCCTTTTATGTGACTAGCTCATGAATCTGTTAAGAGCACCTAATGAGGGTGCCAAGCTGTCTTCAAAGCTAAAATATCAAACATATTCTTAATAATTCATAAAAAACTATTTTGTTTACTACATAATTCCATACTTATTCTACATTCAAAGGTTGGATGTCTTTAGCATTAATGTACAATATTAAAAATGAAAAAAAAAAACACTGAAAGAGAAGGTGTGTCCAAACCTTAAACTAATAGTAAATATTAAATAACAAATATATACAGTAGGTGATGATCAAGGAGATGCGGTATCATGACTATAGGGAATGTGTGTGTGTGTGTTTAAACATTGACAGAAATAAGTAGGGCCGCTTAGTGTACCATGAAAGAATGCAGGTAGCTCCTCTGGCAGGGTGAGAGAGGAGAATTTATATTTGCTCCTTTCCACCATGCTGACCTCCTCCCTGCAACACACACAATAATGTGATTTACACACCCATCCACATACTGTATCAAGTGTATATTCACATGTGTTGTTGGACAACTTGTCAGCACAGTGGCAGCATACACACGGATCTGGGTGATGATGCATGTGTATGTGTGTGTGTTTAATATAAACATCTCACGGAGGGGTGTGTTCATCTCCCCCACATTCCTGACATTGGCTAAAACCCTGCCCCTTTCACACACGCACACACACGTGCTCAAACACACTCACCCTGCCTGCTGTCTTCGCCATGTCTGATAAGGGTCAAAGAGGTTTTCACAGAGCAGCAGGCAGTGCTGTACCACTGATTGCAGAGTGCTTTGCTCCTCAGGCTTCTTCTTTATCTGGAACACACCCAAGCACACCACACCCACATTCCATGCCTTTTAAACACAGATTTACATGAGTTTTGTAAACGGCTTGAGTGTCACAAAAATAGCAAGCACAAAGCTGTAAAGGATTAACTCATGTTCTACTTTTGTTCAAAAAGTAAAAAAAAAAAAAAGGGAATTGAGTGCATTTTTATAGGAACATATGCTAATTTATTTTGTTAAACACAAGCTTAATGCACACACACACATATACAGTATATATACAGTATGTATACTGTATATAAATAAAACATGTGTGTGTGCGAATGCATAAAAGAATTATAATGTTTCAATATCGTGAATGCACACCTGATTCAGACAGTAGTTCAAGAGCTTGATGGTTTCTAGCACAAAGCCAGGGGTTTTATCAGGGTCGATATTCTCCATGTTCCTGCAAGTTCATTCACAGTTAGTTCAAACACAAATACACTGCTCCCACCCACTGTTGACACTATGCTTGTCAAACCAGTTAGAAGAACAAAGCACAAGCCAACACAAGATAATTCAGCAGCAAGTAAAACATAAGCAACATTAATTAGTTCACCTACAAATGCATTCAAGGGAATGTCACTATTGTGTCACTATTGTGTCACTATTCTCTAAATTTCACATTTGGTGCTGCATTTAACTTAACCCTTAAGTGTGACTCATCAAACATCGATAAAAGGAACCAGTTTCTATATAATTCTGAACTGGACAAAAAAAATTTCAATCACTAGAGGAACAATGAAGTCCAGGAGAAACAGTAAATGTAATACAAGTGAGTTCTTGCCTGCAGGTGATGATGAAGAACTTGATGAGGAGCAGTGGGTGAGGCGTGCTGTTGCTCTGCGCCTGACCGGACAGGTGTAGGACGCTGTGCCATAGCTGCGTTCCCAGGAAGACGAGAAAATCTCGCGGCACGACAGGCACCTCAGCATTCCACTCCTCCAGACTGCAGACATACAGTATGGACAGGAGTTACGGTATGAGCTAAGATATAACATATATAACATTTATAACAGCAGTAGAAATGGAGATATATGAGGAGCGTTCAAGTCCAACAGGGATTTGTGATAACATTTCTCAAGAATGAGGATGTAAAACTTTTTTATAGAAGATTTATAGACTACAAACAAAGTATGGTGATGAGATTCTTAGTTGCAGGAAACGATTTGAATGGGGCAAACATTTTAAATAAGGCCTACGTCTGTGAACGATGATCCTGGTGCCCACTGCAGTCGCTCCCCTGAACATTCAACGAGCGGAACACCTGATCCTTGAAAATAGATGAATAAATTGTTGCCATTTTGTGGACGAGATAGATCTGTCTGTGGGAACTGTACACACGATCATTCACGAACACCATTTTTATGTTAAAGGAACTCGCGACTCAGGAATTATTGCCTGCCACATCCCCTGTACAGTTATGACCCCATCCATATTTTTGGAGTTCGTGGGAGGCCAGAGTTTCAGTCCTGAAGTAGGCAGTCCAATCATGGCTTCGATGTACAGTACTGAGAAGATTTTCTACCTTGATGACCTCCAAGCACTAGTGAAACGCTGGGATAAGTGCTTTAGTGTAGCAGGTTTGTACTGGTTTGACTTGAACGCCCCTTGTAGAATATTGTGCCAGAAGGCACCGTTTTTTTAAATCACTAACTAGACAGAATTTACTAAGAAACATGAGCCATAGGTGTTTGCTGTTTTTAATTTTTTTATTGTTTGATAGTGTTCTGGTGTTAGTAGCTAGCATGAAACAGTATTAACTAGCATCAAACAGTATTACCAAACGCAGGAAGTTCCATGTTATTATAAATTTTAACCTCTCTCTGAAAGCCTCTAACAGCCACTCTTGATGATCTGAATGTCAATTTATTTTTCTCCCTAATTTGGCACCTAAAAGCTAGCTCTCGCCTGTCATGTGGCAGCTATTACCAGAGCAGGGTGAAGGCTAACATGTAGTTCCTTTAAGACAAGTGCATTCAGCCAATCTTTTTAAACTGATAGTTATGCATCATTACCTGGCATTGGAATGTATTATACTAATGGAAGAGCTCTCTATCTGGGTAGGAGATATAAAACACTTAATTAAAAGTGTTAATTAAAACTTTCCGATTGCATCTGGCACATATTCCATTAAGAACCCAACAATGGTTGTTTACAAGGTCTTGCAATGCTTTCTATAGTCTCGTTTACACTGCAGGTCTCGATGCCCAATTCTGATTTGTTGCCTATATCTGATTTTTTTGACCGTCTGTTTACAC
>JAQMYJ010000033.1:12552935-12568469 GCA_030014305.1 Clarias laeviceps
TTTTACAACATTATTGTTGAAATACACAGTCCTGAAAAAGGGACGTTTCTTTTTTTGCTGAGTATATATATATATATGGGCCAAAAGCATACTCCAAAAGCTGCAGGTTGACACAAATTTCTCATCATTAGCAGTTACAGACTGTACAAACGCTCTCGTTAAATGATAAGTCGCTGTGTTGGTATATGTAGACAAATTCAGGAACAACATTATGTCTGATTCAGCTCTAATCGGAATTTAACAGAAGTGATTATCAGATCGTAGATTTAAGTCCACTCCTGACATTACCTAATCATAAGAATAAGAATAAACCCACATGCCTAATCTTGTGTAGTTTAGCCCTTAGGAACTCCATAGCTGCTATCATCACTCCATCATTTTCCCAATCCATTTCTGAACAATATTTGCACAGTTTGTATTCTAACCAGTATGCAGCAAAGCAGCTCCAGATAGAGCTATATGTGATAAACTATCTGACACATTTATATTATAACCAGCAGTAAGTTTTTCAGCAGTTTTGGTTACAGTATCTCTTTTATGGGATCAAACCGGCAGGCCGCCGTTCACTCACCACACTCGCTGCTTCACCAATTGTCTTTCCTTGGACTTCTTTTGGTAGGTATTAACCACTATTGCATACTGGGAACTCCCCATTCCTTCCATTATGGAGATACTGTGAACCACTTGTCTAGTCATCACAATTTGGGCCTAATTAAAGTCTGATGCCATTGTAAGAAGATAATCAATGTTAATCACTTCACCTGTCAGTGGTTATAATGCTATCCCTGATTGGTGCATGTGAAGCAAGAGGAAAAAAGAAAGTGCATGTTGAAACTGGTCTGTTTTTAAACATTCATTCATTCATCTTCAATACTGCTTTTACAGGGTCACTTATCCCAAGATACATCAGTCCATCGCAACACACGCACTATGGAACATTTTAGATCACCAATTAGCCTAATCCGCAAGGGTTTGACATGCGGTAGGAAACCCACCAAGCATGGGGAGAACACGCAAACTCCACACGCACAGACCCTAGGCAGGAATCAAACCTTCAACCCTGGAGTTGTGAGGCCACACTGCTAACCACTACACCACCATGCAGCTTTATTTTTAAGCACTTACAATATATATATTTTATATAATAAAAGTACATTTAAATAGCACCACCCAAGTGTTTGCCTGATTGTCAGATGATTGTAAGCTCAAAGCCTTGTGATGCTACCGCCCTATGTGGTGAAGAACAAAATAGTCCGTGCTGTCTGGTAGGGAGGCAAAACCAAACACACTACACACTGAAAATGGATTATGTGGGCTCAAGCGTGCTCTGTGCAGTTAGCACTTTCCGCCAAATGTGTTGTGATGTCATGGGATGAAGCATGAGCAGTAGTTCAAAAACATGTGTAAGATGAAACATGTCTTGGAGGAAACATATTTTAGCTTCCACCCTACCTGGTTGTTGATGAAGGAGGGCTGGCTGTTTGCTACTTAACTGACATGTCTTTAACTGCTTATCTTTCGAGAAAGTGCCAAAATAAGATATACTCTGTGCTTACTGGTGGATTGTCAGCTATTCATCAAATCTTCATATAACCCAAATTCACAAATCCATACATCAGACCAGGGACTCTTGCCTATAATATGAAATGAAAATAATCCCAGGTTTGCTTTTTTGCCTATGATTGGTTTAAATAACTGTAATAGATATGTTGAAATGTGTTAAACCTCATCATTTTCTCATTAGCATTTGATAATTAACATTAACTAAATTAACAGGCTAGTTGCTGCTCTTTATTGAGGCCCTACAGTATGTGATGACATCAAACTTCCTGTATACATAAAATAATCTAATCTAGTGTAATTTAATGTAATCTAATCTAAGATAATATAAGAATATATTATATAATATAATTATATTTTAACAGCTTGTTTTTCATGTTACATGTTCATGCACACGCCTTTTGCTTTTATTTCTTTTATGGACCAGGAAAAACATTAGGGCGGCCAATCACAAGGTAGGCTGCTAGGTGAAAAAAGCCTGTGGTGAAAAAACTGGAAGAACTGCAACAAGCGCTAATAGGGGATCATTGGAGCAGGAAACAATCTGACGAGGAACAGCAGAAAAGAATAAAAAAAATTAAATCCTTTTAATTAAAGTATATATATTCATATACTTATAAAGTGTATATAATAAAGTGTATATATATATATATATATATATATATATATATTCTTTTTTTTATTCTTTCAAAGATGTGTAACATCCCTTTGCATATATTCCTCTAATACAATCCTTAATTCTATTTTTTAACAGTAACTAATAATAGACAACATGGTTAAAAAAAAAGAATCACAAATTTTGAGATTGCGAAACAGTGTTATGGAACTATTAAAGGTATCATTCTGTATTCAAAGGTTTTTATCCAGGCTAACACCAAATAATGGCACAAATTATCTCATTAAGAGGATGATTGCTAATAATTATTTAGCACCTCAAAAGTATTAAAAGAATACTTAAATTATTGACAAATAATTTAAATTCTAGTATATTTTTATTTAACTTGTAACAAATTGCAGGCTTTTGCGATTAAATAATTGCACATGTCCATACTGTGATTTAGATTTTTCTGCAATTAATTATGCAGCACTTCTAGAGAAGGATCTCTGGACTTTCCCCTAAAATGCCAGCTGCAACTCCTGGCCACAATTAACCACTTTCCCCAGTGCAAAACCAAGATTTAAACCCTCCACAAGCATCATTTAGGGCATTATGAACTAACCTCTGAAATAAATAAATCTTTGGGCAGCTTCATCTTGCATTTTATGGAGACTGCAGTGAAACCAACGCCAGAGGTGCTTTACTTGATATATTTAGGTTTCATTTTAACATTTTTGACTCAAAGTAAAAATTCTATGCAAATTATTCTGAGTATGAAGATGACTATCAATGATGATGGTGATTATTATTTCCCTCCACGAATTCCCTCCCACCAGCCAGTTCTCCCTATCACATTACAGCCACCAACTCGGAAGAGAAGTCAAATTAACCAATTAAGACAAATTAAGTCAGCCAACTGGCCACAGATGGTTGTGGCATCATTGCTATTTGAATGACTTTCAAACTACAGTGTATAGCAAACACTTTCTGCCACGCCACTCAGGAGCCCCAAACAAACACTTTTTATTTATTAACCAATGATACACAGTTCTCTTCTTCAGAAACTGAAAATGTCCTGAAGTCCTACCCCATTAAAAAGGAAGAGCATTTCCTTAAAGCAATAAAACTAGCTGTCATTTGATGAATACATAAATATCTCATTAAGTAAATATGTTGTTAAATAAATATCTCACTACAGAAAGCAATGTGTGTGTTTTTGTTGTTAATAATTTTTTTTGTTTATTGTAAGGCTTAAATTTTGTGTGTCAGTTGTTACTACTGTATAGAAACACTCATTACTAAGAACAAGTGCATTAACGAGTGTACATTAGTTCATTAGTACCAGTGTGTGCAACATGGTGGCATAGTGGTGGTTAGCACTGTGGCCTCACACCTCCCGGGTCGAGGGTTCGAGTCCTGCCTCAGGTCTGTTTGTGTGGAGTTTGCTTGGTGCCTGTGCTTGGTGTATATTGGATAAGTGGTACAGAAAATAAATGATTAAATATATTTAATTCAAAAGTAGTAATGATAATTTACAAGATCTTCAATTTACCTGAAACTCTTATTCTTGTCTGTTAAGTTTATTTCATTTATTATTATTTTTTTATTAATGAATTAACTTTTTCTTTATCTCATGTTCATTTCGTGCACAAACTAAACCTTAATTTATGGATGCCAGTAAGCAACCAGCGCAAAACCAAGATTTAAACCCTCCACAACCATCATTTAGGGCATTCTGAACTGAACTCTGAAATAAATTAATCTTATTTTTGTCTCCCAGCTCTGTAGGCAAATCTCAATTTATTATAATTTTTTTTAATGAAGTAACTTTTTCTTGTTCATTTCGTGCACAGACTAATTAATGGATGCCAGTAAGCAACCAGTGCACAAAACATCCCACAAATACAGTCAAATAAAGACAAAATTTTCTGCTGAATGGAATGTTCAGTTTGACTCTAAAGAGAAGT
This sequence comes from Clarias laeviceps, assembly GCA_030014305.1. Lineage (NCBI taxonomy): Eukaryota > Metazoa > Chordata > Actinopteri > Siluriformes > Clariidae > Clarias > Clarias laeviceps. The sequence continues at coordinate 12,557,061 of JAQMYJ010000033.1, forward strand.
CAAAACTAGAGGCCCAATTTGCATTTGTGTGTAGGTGTAATGTAAAATTCAAGACATCATTAAAATGCCACTCAAAAGAAAGATATGTTGACTGACACACTCTGAACTGCTGAAATGGAAATAAAACAATGACAGCCAGTGTTACAATCCTGTAATAACACCACAAATGCTCAGAGCTGCTCTTATGGGAAATGAATCGACACCTTCTGAACAGGTTTCGAAATTAATCAGCACTGTGGTATAATGCATTATAAAAGTCTGATCGGGATATAAGTGTAAACAAATGCTTAGACTCTTACAAATAAAATTACAAAGCTAAAGTATGGGGAGAATCAATTGAGTTACATACTGTGATTTTTTTGTGTGTGAGCGATTCATATATCCAGACTTACTGCAAAATGTATTATTTTTAATACACTTTTAATTTCTTTGTAATCATACAGGCAGAACACTCTAAATAATTCACACATCGGCAGGCAGCACAGCATCCTGTGTGGTAGCAGCGAATTATTTTATAAATTTGTTTAGAAGAGCATTGAAATCTTTAAAAAATTATTTTGTTTTATATTGAATCATGTGTTTGATATAAGTATATTCTATATAAATATATTGTATATCGCTATACAAATCGAATCAGCACCTGGGTATTGTGATAGTATTGTATTGGCTAGTCCATGATGATTCCTATCCCTAATAAGAAAGCTAACTTCAACACATAATGAATACTGTATGTGTATTAAAAAACCAGACATGACTAACAGGTATATTCTGAATAACCTGAATTCCTAGTTAACTTGGAATGCCACAAACAGTATAATTAACACTGTAGCTGGAAGATGTCACAAAGGTCTCCTTGAAAGCATGGCCAATTTAGCTCTCTAGGACTCCTGGCCAACCATAAATATGGTTTAATATGCTGATAATAAGGGAAAGCTAATTTTTTATCACATAAAACTTGCTCTACACTTTTTATTCTCCTCCTGGAAATAATCTTCATCTTCTTGCTTACAGTGTGTAGCTAACTTGTTAGCAGCAGTTGAAAACAAATGGGAAAAACACACAATTACTGCTAGAAGACAATAAAGAGTTTAAATCCACAAAACGATACACTGCTTTGATGTCTAGTATTGAATCTGATCTCTGCTGATCTTTTATGAATATCATTATCTGAAGATTTATTACTGTGCAAAACAACATTTAACATATATAGAATCAGCTGCCTTGTGTGTATGTTTCTTAGTTATCCACCTGAATGACAGAAACGTGTTTCCAAACAATAAATTTAGCAAAAACTTTACCATGCAACAGGCAATCCCTCATCTGTTCCAGCCCTAAATTTTTAAACACATTCTGACATGCCTTTCACGATCACGCAGTAACAGGTCGTTCTGAGAGGTTACCAATGATAGCAGACATGACAGGAAGTGGGTTTTATCACATCACAGAAGTCCTCACTGCAGCACAGGCAGAAGGAAGTGGTCTGACATAGAGGCATCTCTCTGCTGATACAGGTTTGAGACATTCTGGCACAGAAAAAGTTCAGTCTATGGGTTACCTCGGAGAAATGCCGTACTTAGCCATGCATGGCGAATCTAATTATAGTGGCACAGTGTAGAAAAACTTTCAGATGTATGTAGAACAAATTCATAAAACATCTATAGTGTCTATTCAGTCGAACTAGCTCAAATTAGTATCACAATTGTGCTCTTAATAATACCCTTAATAATAATATCCTGTTTTCTTTCTGACAGTGAGACAAATCTTAGTTACAAAGGGCTTGAAAATACTAATGTTTTCCCTTATATCATGGGGTTAGGGCTCATTTAACTGAGACTAATATGCTGATACTAGAGAAGTATTACAAAAGGAAAAGAGAGATAAAGTGGTGAACATGTAGTAAGCATGTATTATATACAGATGGTGTAATCATGTGCATTTAAATCGTTGTCAATACTCAAAGATTGTTTTACAGTCTAAAGTAATAACGCAGAAGACGGACAATTGCAGGCCAGGCAGTTTTTTTTTTTTTTGTGACCTTTAATACTTTAAGGATCTTCAAACACAAAATACCAGCCAACTGATACAAACAAAGAAAGTGTGGAGCTTTAGTGTTCAAGGGCTTATACATGCGTTGTACACTCAAGCATGCATTCAAAGAAAGACAAAGGGCTTGAATGGTATGATGATTTCTTGGTATGATACGGCTGACTGCGCTGTCGTCCAAGGAAACCTAATGCATCTTCTTCCAACATTATTTTCTAACAGGATGTGAATAAACGACATTAAATCAGATTTGTTACAAGGCTCATTCTTATCTTGTTTTTGTCTTTCAGTTATTTATCAAAACAAAATAGCACAGTTCTCAGTGATTTCATTTCCCATGCACGTGCACACACACAGGACACACAGACACATACACAAATTAATTAATTCATCTTCAGTAATAGCTTTGTCCTGTTTGAGATCATGGAGAATCTGGAGAACACTAGGTGCACGGTGATAGAATTCACCAGGTCATTATGTTCACACTGACTCACACCTAGAGGCAATTTAATGTCGCATAGCCACATCTTGGGAAGGTGAATGGAAACCACACAGACATGTGGAGAACATGCAAAACTCCACATACAGTAGTGTAGGGTATTAGAGAGTAACCCATGTTTAAGATAAAACTGTTGACCCAGGAGCTGTGAAGTGGAATTGACATTGCACCACAGGGCTGCCTCAGATACACAGACTTATAAATACACTTACTCATCGACTATACTCACTCACTCATCGTCTATACCGCCTTATCCCGTATACAGGGTCACTGAGGGCCCAGTGTATCGCAGGAGACTTAGGGCACAAGGAAGGGCACACACTTACACACTCATTTACACACTATTGGCAATTTGGGAATGCCAATTAGTCTAATCTGCATGTCTTAGGACTGTGGGAGGAGACCTACCAAGCATATGAGAAGAACATGTAAACTCCATCCACACTGAGCTGAGATGGGAATCAAACCTAGAGGTGCAAGGCGACAGTGCTAACCACTAAGCCACCATTACGCCCTCATATTAATTGATTTTTAAACCAGATAAAAAAAACTGCTACGTGGCATGGTATTGGAACCAAAAGCTAGTAAGCAATGCATATATAATCCAGAAGAGCGTATTAAATTAAGCATTATGATTGACAAATAAAAAAGTAGCAAAGTATAGACAGGATTAAGAGGGGGCATAAAAATAGACTGTGACAGATTACTTGTTCCTAATCAGTGAATTCTGCTGACTTTTGCTTAACCACACATGAGAGACATTAGCAATATCATTAGAAACCTTAGCATTAGCAGCAGGCGCTAGTGCGTGAATGCTAGCTAGCATCCTGCACCTGCTCTTCCCCGTTTCTATGGCAACCATTCATATCGAGCGTTCACTGAAGCACACAGATCAGATTACACTAAACTCACAGGAAACACATGTCAAATAAATAGCTTTACCCAATGATACTTAAAAATATATAATTTTAACACTTTTATATACTACAGTTTTTGTTTAATTATTATTATTATTATCATTATTATTATTATTATTATATGTTTTGAAAAATAATACGTGTCACGTGAACAGGGACCACTAGAGGGGGTGCCACAGGGAAAACCACCAATCAGCGCGCCTTTTTATTTAGCAGCGTTTCTAAAGAACTATAACTTAGTCATAAAAAATAAATAAATAAAGATTAGTTAAATATAGTGTTAGGCGGTGTTTATTGAAAGAAATGGTTTCTGGGATTTTTTTTTTATTGACGCAGCACCAAACTGTGAGCATTCAAATAATTCAGAACTCAAATATTTAATATTAAACAAAAGAAAGAAAGAAAGAAAGAAAGATAATAGTTATAACTGCAAACACATTATGGTGAACTAAATACAATTATACTATGTACTAAATTATATACAGTAGCAAAGGATGTTTAAATGTACATTTATGAAACAATGTAGCTTTGCTGTTAAGTTAAAGAATGTTTTTGATACATAAATATTACATACATATGTTTTATTCTATTTGTTACACACATATGTTCCTGGGTTCGTTTGTGTGTTTGTGTTTTTTTATTTTTTTTTACTCTTTTATTGGCGGTTATCAGGTTACATTGAGCACTGAAGGAAGGAATAAGGAAGTAGATGGGCTGACCACAGCCTACCTGACTCTCAGGTAACAACACTGACAGATCCGGCTGCTGTAAACTGTAAAAATAATAATAATAACACTGTGTAGTTCTATAGCTCTACTTAAATGTGACAAGACGTTGCGTTAAATGATTTGACAACCACCAGATCTCTTTAGTCCAAGTATTTGGACAAACACTCCGATGCTGTCCACACTGACAGTTAACAGAGTCCGTGTACACTTCCTGATTCTGCTGTTGTTTTGGTTACGGGCGCAAACCTAGAACGCGATTCATAACGCAAGAACAACGACAACAACAAAAAAAATGATTGCTGTTGTTCTTGTTGTTGTTATTTGCGACTATGCAATCATGCTGCATTCTCCTCAACAATGTGGCTGCTTACGAGCCAAACTCCATGCCAACAACAGGTGCCGTGCTGTGTGTGTGTGTGTGTTAGTCCAGCTCACCTTGGTATATAACATCCAGAGCTCACTCGAAGCCATTCTCCTGCCGCCCTGCTGCTCCGGCTCCCTCAGGACGACATTAAACCATTGAACTTTTTCCGCGCCTTGTCGTTACATGCGAAGTGTGCGGTGCGGTCTCGCATGCTCCTCTGCTCAGCGGGAGGCTACCTGCTCGGCAAGCTCTCCCAAAGTTACGCGGCTTTCATCGCGCATGCCTTGGTGTCAGAAAAGCCATACCCACACGGCCACAGCGCGAGATCTCAGCGAAGAACGAGACGAGGAAAAGCACTAGTGTGAACAGGCATCCCGATCCGGAAGATCCGTGCAAACTTCTTCCAGCAAACCGCAAGGTTGACTTTCCGCCCAAGACGCACTCACACACACGCACACACACCTCCAAAATGTGTAACCTTCTCCAGCATGACAGTAGAGAGCGCTAGTGATGAGTCATTTCAAACGAATCGCGCTTTATATGAATCGAATTATTATGATTTCGACCTCATTCAGTGTTACAGAACCCACATTGACTCTTTCCGCTAATGTTTTACACTGTTGCGTGGACTATACAAAAACCTTTAGAGCTTTTCCATGTGACGTCAGACACGACATGAAACTAAACCAGACGATGTTTTTTTATCTGCAAAACAATATGTACGGGTTTTACAGAGCCGAAACAAAAAGAAATTATGGAATTTTTGGTTTTCATCCATCCCGCATAAATGTGAGGATAATACTGTTCAAAGATGAGCGCCTGTCAGTCATTGGCACATGTGTGGTGACCATTTTTGTCTCAGGTAATATCATTATATATCATAATTCAGGGGGGTATGGGGCACCAGCCACTGGACGCAGTGCCGGTCCCAAGCCCGGATAAATGGGAGGGTTGCGTCAGGAAGAGCATCCGGCGTAAAACCTGTGCCAAGTTGTTGTGCGGACTGGATATTCCGCTGTGGCGACCCCTTGCCGGGAGCAGCCGACAGACCAACACCAACATCATAATTCAGAGGGGTGTTTAGAGCACGAGGCAGACTTTCGCAGGGCACACACAAACACACACTACATGCAATTTGGGAATGCCAGTTAACCTGCATATCTTTGGATTGTGGGAGGAAACCAGAGTACCCAGAGGAAACCCACCAGAGACAGGGAAAACATGCAAGCTCCATGCACACAAACTTAAGGCGGGAATCGAACCTTCAACCGTATAGGTGTAAGGCCACAGGGCTAACCACTATGCCATCGTGCCACCTCCTGTAAATTTATCATCATAATTATTTAATAAACATGATGGACTTGTGTTACTTTTGCTAATTTAGAGGACATGCAGGGATTCATTTTCAAAAGCGTGATTAAGATTCTCATGGTATTCAGTTATTCAGCGTTCGTTATATTTTTAATCCAAAATCACCGTTTCCTTATAGCTTAAATTCATTAGATTTTAATGGTTACACTTTTAGTGTTTGTTTTAAATGGCTAAGTACACCAGTGCTAGCTCACACACATACTCACACACACACACACATGGATCTCACTCACTTGACAGACAGCATAGATAGCAGAATGGAAACATATAGATCAGAAACTGACATGTTTAATAATTAAATATAAACTTTGCTAAAAACCTGCTTAAACAGTACTTCGGTTTTACTAAATGGTAGTTTAACATTAAAACTTTAAACCTGATATCAGTGTAGTGTTCTTAAAAGTGTTTGATGAAATGGACGAAGCTTGATAACAATCAGTAATATTCAATGACTTACATTTTTTCACATACAGTACCAATCAAACATTTAAACACACCTAATTCAATGTCTTTTGTTTAGTGATTTATTGTCTACATTATAGAACAATGCTGAAGATTTGAAAACTATGAAGTAACACAAATGGCATTGGGTAATTAGGTAAGCAACAACAACAAGAGCAACAGTCAGTTGTTATTTTAAGATATGAAGGTCAGCGGTTCTTTATAGTTCTTGTAAGAACACTATTGTCAAGTGCATTTGCAAAACCCATCAAACGCCATGATGAAACTGGCTCTCATGAAGACTATCACAGGAAAGCAAAACCAAAACTTACCTCTGCTGCAGAGGTAAGCCTCAGAAATCACCAATTAACAACACCTCAGATTAGAGCTGTTATGAAGGCTTTACAGATAATGAGTAGCAGATACATCTCAATATCAATTGTTCATAGGAGATTCTTGTATATTTGGAATGCCTTCAGCATAGTTTTACAGTGCAGAAAGAAATAAAAACCAGACCATAGAATTAGAAAGTGTGTCCAAACTTTTGACTCGAACTGTACACCATTACCTGGTGTCTCATAATGTCTTCAGTAACTTCCCTGTGGCAGACATGAATGACAGCCAGAATGGTGAATGTTTTGATTGAGGATCACATGACTGCAATTAGCACAAACAATCATTAGCCTACAGTGTATAGTGCCCTCAATTATTATTGGCACCCCTTGTAAAGATTAATCTAAAAAAATCCCAAGTGAAGTAGGGAATTTTTTCACTTCCAGTCTTTTTTAAATTTGTGTCTCGTGTGATGTGCTGGCTGTGTTTCCTGTTATGGGGTATCTCAACCATGCAAAACCTTCTATTTTCAGCTATTGTAAAGGATCATCTCAAGTACATACAGTAGTTAAGTGTGGTCTCATAATATTTGTGCTGCTATACTCAGCCCAGTTATTTAATCACTCCTCCCTGAGTCAAAGTGTAGCCTATGTGCCAATGCAGGTAAAAACATGTATATGTTCACCACAAGTGCACTGAGTAATGCATTTTAGTTTCACTGAATTATTGGCACTGATTTGCTCCATCTAATTTGCTCCATTTAAAAGACTTTAAAAGGGCTGGTCAAATCATCACACAGCCACATTACGGTCAAGCCCATCCTCAGGAGGTCATGGTACTACAAACATCTACTGAAAACCGTTCCTCTAAGCAGTGTGAACATGTACATGTACATTTTTTAAAAGTTTAATTATAACTTAGCTATTACAATGCATTTTTACCCTTATTTGTATTTACATAATATGTTAGTACCCTGCTGTCACTCTGTGTCATATACCATAACGCAGGTATAGACTACCTGATAGTCAGCATACTGTATTTATGTATAGACTGCATTTCATTGGCATTGACATTTTTAAGCTTGTGGCAAATTTTGCATGCAAATTACATTCAGCTTTGACAACCAACCCATGAGATGTTAATGCTTTTTGGTCTATGCAAACAAAATGCAAATAAAAAGTTGAGCTGAACTCAGTGATGTCATTTGAAAAAGCAACCACATTACACCTACACAGTTCTGCTGATTCAGCATTTCCAGAAACGTAACCTTCAAAACTTTCAAAAATCTATTTGAAATAGACATTTATTTTTTTAACAGCCAAGCACAGAGTCTATAATGGAGTTGCTATGGACTGCCTGCATGAATACTTATTATTGTCTATGTCCTTTTCCACTTCATTATTATCTGATTGACATTCATTATGCCTGGTTTCTGAGCCTACTTGTCGGCATTATTACCAATTATGTTTTTTAATGATTTTTTTTCATTGTTATACAATAATTTGTTAAGCAAAACAAAATAGCTGAGACGTGTCTTATCTAAATTGTCAAAATAGTTTGTTTGTTTGTATGTGTGGATGGGGGGTGTTTGTAACGGTAGGCTGTAGGCAGCATCAACTTTTGTATCATACTGGCGTTTTGTGTCACACGTGTTCCTCATCGACTGTGACAGTAGCCACAGGCATGTCAGGCCGATCTCCTAATTACTAAAACTCAGGATCAGACTGTGGAGTATCTACACTGGCAGCGTATATAACAGGCAGAAGTAGGGGCTGTCGAAACGTTAGAGCCGTATGGGGAACAGCAGTGAGTTCCTCGCTAAATGTAACGGTAGTCTTTTTCTTCTTCTTTTTCTTTGTTGTTTAACAGCGGTTGAAATCCAGTATGTTGTTTACAATATTGCTAACTGTAGGTTGTTGCTCTCCCTCATTTTCCCGGCCTCTTAAAGCCGATTTTCCAGACCATCCTTCCTTAAAACATCTAGTGTAACTTTCCCTCATCTTGTCTTGAATTGCTCTGTGTTTCGAATTCTTTGTCTGCTTTACCAGGCATTTTCGCACGCACATTTTCTTCTCTCCACATTTCCCTCTCAGTACCACTCAGCATCTAGTTGGAGTTCTGTAGGTTGCATCACCGCCACCTATAGATGTCACTCCTCAGCTTCCCTGTTCTTGAAAGCCGACTTTCCAGTCCAATCTTCATCAAAATCAACATCAAAGGCTTTCTTTCCCTGATCATTGACTCCCCATTTTTAAAGATTTTTAACATTGCCTTACATTCCCCCTAGCTCTTGGAGCTGATCTAGCCTTAGATCTAGCTTCAGCCTCAGATTGGAGCTGATTGTACCCGTTTTCTCTATAGACGACACACGAATATATTTCCAATGTTGTCTTTTGTGAAAATGGGTACGCCAGGCCGAGCTTCTAGCTACTAAAACCCTGTATCGAAATTGCTACAGTGTCTACATCCGACAGTGCATATGACAGGCTGATACAACATTGTGAGGCGTGGCAGCGAGATGACTACACACCAGGTGTGTCACAGGCGTTAATCATGTTATGTCACACTTTCAGTGTGCAGACGAATCAGTGTGCAGAGTCATCATCAACTTGTGTCTCACAGAATGTAACCCTAGCAAAATCAGGCCGAGCTCATAGTTAAAGCATTTTATAGGTTGGTGTAACCAAAACGTTAAATGGGGGAAAAGAATGTAACAGTAACGAAAACAAGTATGTCAGGCTGAGCTCATAGCAACTGAAACACTGAATCAGGCGCGCCTACAGCACAGACAGAAGTAATTGCTGCCGAAATATTGGAGCAGCATGAGGAGCAGCAGTGAGTTGATCGCACGCTCCATTCACAAGTAATAGTAGCACGCAGGCATCAGGATCTGTACACAGACAGAGCCACGGGTACCCTCTAGTGTTTTATATAGAGAGTCCAGTGTTTAGGACTGAACTGAGTCCAGTGAACAGTTGGTAGTGTGTGTACACCTCAACTGTAGGCTGCCAACATTGTATTATTAAAGGGATCAGTAATCTAAGAAGGAACAGATCTATAGCCGTGGTTTACTTTATTATATTATTTAGACATACAGTTTGTATGACATCATGCTCAGTACACCACATAAACTGCAAGTAACACAGTTGAACAATCGATGATTTCTGCTTTCATCTAGATGCCCCTGGCAGGACAGACAAACAGATATCAGATAGACATCATCATGGAGCTGGAGCCTGTGAGCGCCTTACAAGCACAAGCTCTGAAAAGGAAAGAAAAGTTAAAAGCCCTAAGAGAACGACAGCTTCAAGTGAGTTCAGTTAAAAACACAAGCCAAACATTTATCATATTACACAAGAAGGATTTTTATGGTGTTTAATACTGTGCCACAGGTTATTTAATGCTAGCTGGCTAGCGAATTAGCAAACAAACGTTGTAACTTACATTGTACAGTAGTCGTTGCTTATTACTAGCTTGCTCGCAGCTAACTAGCACAATAAGCAAGACAAGTCGTTAATTAATTGGTTTATTTATTTATTAATTATTGGATGAAGTTTATTGTATTTTGTGAGAAGAGTAGCAAACACGTTTGTTTAGCTTGTGAGCTTGCTAGCTAGCTAGCTAGTTAGCTGTGTGATATCTGAGTAATGTCATGCATGGCGTTCTTAGACTTTATATTACTATGAAATAATACCCATGAATATGATTATTTAAATTAAATATTGTTAAATGCGCAAAAGTATGTTGCAACCTCTTTTCAGGGGAAAGTGCTTGGTGCTAGATGACGTAGTTGACCAATTAGCACAATCAAGTGCAAATCGAAACTTTACATGAAGAAATTTTTTTTTCTAAAGACACATAACAGAAATTAAATAATGGTATATATTAATATGTATAGTTAGCACTGTGGGCTCTCACATTCATGTTCAAGGTTTCGTCTGTGTGCGTGAAGTTTGCATGTTCTCCCTGTGCTTGGTGGGTTTCCACACAAAGTCCAAAGAAATGTAGATTAGATTAATTGGGTGTCCCCAAATTGCCTGTAGCATGTGTGTTGGTGTGTACATGTGTTCCCTGCAATGGATTGGCACCCTGTCCAGGTGCTCCAGGCTTCCTGCAACCCTGTATAGCAGGCAACACTAAATGGCATACTGGACTGTGTTACAGTTCTGTCACGACCCTGATGCTTTTCTGATAACTGAAAATAATATATATATATGCCAGTAAGCTAGCGCTTTTTTCCTCCCAGGTGGGTCGTGGTTATACTTGTCACGCAACAGAGCCAATTAATGCGATAGTTTACCGTGTATAGACAGTGTGTGCAGAAGAAACATAAATGAAATGAAAGCGAGACACTGCATGGCTTACTGAAAAAAGAACATGGACTATTACAACTGAACTGAATAGACAGATAAATGCATGTTTATTCTTAATGTGAGACCATTTTGTCTCATATGTTCAGAAACTGAAGTAATGATAAAATGCAGTAATGTGAAGCACCACTATGAGTAGGGTTGGGTATCGTTTGGTTTTTTTTCGATACCGGTGCCAAATTGATACCTTTAAAATGGTACCGGTGCCAAAACGGTGCCTGAACCGATACTTTACAAAAGCCACAAAATTATGGTGGATGACTCATGAATACATTTTTATTGAACAAAAAATTTAATGCTTAAAATTGAACAATATATTAAAATGTGTTCCTCCACCTTCTCC
>JAQMYJ010000033.1:12570375-12581003 GCA_030014305.1 Clarias laeviceps
ATACACACACACACACACAGTGAAAAAGACATGTCGATAAGATAACTTGCTCAACACAATGTACATATGTACATATATAACTGTCTGTATGATGAGTTCAGTGTGCCAAGAATGTTCTTGGCAGTTGATAACATTGTACTCGAATAGTTGCTAGATTTGTTACTAGGGTGGTCTGAAAAGTATTTAAATATAGACTCAAAGTTGTAGTTTAGAACTTCCTATTCCAGACTTTTTGCTCTAAGGTGGAAGTTGACATTTTTTAAATTATATTAGAATGTAACTTTGATAACAGATTTTCAACACAAGTAGTAATTAAAAACATGTTGTCCCCTAGTTGAGCTTCTCTGGATCTTCTATGGGGACTCAATGTAGAATAGATCCTTAAGCTCTCCCCTTGCTGTAAGTGTTAATGGATTGGACCGATTGTTTGTTGTGAGTTGCAAGATGTGATTGAGCAATGTGGTCTGGTAGTTGTCAACTACCGTAAGTTCGGCAAGGTGCTTTGGTTCATACTTCATATAAACAAAAGGTTAGAAGGGCCCGTTCCTTTCAAGCAGCAGGTCGAGGCCATTTATCATAATATGGACCATTTATTTTCCCTTCCCAAAAGTTGTTGGCTACGAGTAAATTGAGCTACGTAATTTCTTTAGTTTGTTGCTTGAGTATACCACCCCTATATCCCTGATGCATATCTGCAGGATGTTTGAGATGAACTTACTTGCCTTTTGTCTCCTGGAGACCCGCCTCATACCAAATAGCTCCAGTGCCCTAAAGCAGTTTTACAGTGTTCTGTGCTTATGACTCAAACACATAATGTCACTCAGATCTTAACAAGATTTGATATCATCCATAGCACCATTTCAAAGTACATCAATCTATAGTCCAAAGAATACCCTTAGCACTCCACAACCCCATCACACTCTGCCTTTTCTACACTGCCTGGTAAAAAAAGTTATGGACACAGTTTTGTTTGACCACATTTATCTCTGCTTAGTCTCACTAACAAGCGGTTTCCGTAAAGCTACACAGATGTTTAGCCCCAATCCTGTGAGTTCTGGTCTCATTGTGTTTATGGAAATGCTCTTACGTTTACTATTGAACACTCTCGTCATTGCAACTTTGTTAAAAGGCGTTTAAGTGATCTTTAAGTGATCATTCATGATTTATTCTGACCACATGAGGTTGATGGGTCAGCACGATCCACTATCAGGTTTTAATAATATGTTGGTGTTGGATGGTTCCTAGTCATTTTAATGTTTTTGTTGTTGTTTTTGGGCTAAAATCCCCTCATGTCCCCTATGAATGAGGGGCCACAAACCACTATGGGAAAATAGGCACTACAAAACTATGGAATTTTTTTAAATTATTATTAGTAAAATAACACTTTGGTAAATGACCGCTCCAATACCTACGTCCATCCAGTACATGGGACAAACTCGTCAATTTATTTGACCGTATGTGAACTTGACACCTACTTAACCCTTGGTTATAACCTTTGCAGAAGGAGAAATTAAACAAAGAGTATGAAGATGGCAGCATCAGGTGGCACTATGCAACACAATCAGTAGCTAAATGTTGTGGCATTGCTGAGCTCCTGCTCCTGTTCAGCATTTCTTTAGTTTTTTTCAGTATTTTAACATGGCAGTGAAAAATTGGCAAAACAAGGACAAACTCAGCAGAAAATTTCTTTAAAATCTCCACTAAATACACCAGCAAAGACGGCTTGGGGCATGTTGTGTAAGGTAAAAGGAAAAGGAAGCAGACAACGAATACAGCATGTCCAATGTTAAGGTACATTTACATTCATCAAAACATGTAATAGTAAACAAGCTAGCAGAGACTTAATAAAGAAGTCTCATGATACTGCTGATGGCCCAAACAAAATCACGACCAGTTTATAAAACTCACCCACTCACTCTCTATACCGCTTATCCTGGAGATTATCTTAGGAGACACAGGGCACGAGGCAGGGTACACCCTGGGTTGGATGACAATCTATCGCAAGGCACACAAGCACCCACTCGCACACTATGGGGAATTTTTGAATTGGTAGTTAACCTACCCGACTTGTCTTTGGACTGTGGGATGCAACTGGAGTACCTGGAGAAAACCGCCAAGCACAGGGAGGACATGTATACTCCACAAAGCCGAGGCGGGACACGAGCCCTTGACCCTGGAGGTGTGAGACCACAGTGCTAACCACTTTGCCACCATGCTGCCAGTTTATGAAACACTTCCAGCATGTATTGTGCACTTCTAGAAACGTTCCACCCTCCTTGCTATGAGCAGTTATCCTACACATTCCTGAACCAGTTATCCTACACATTTCTGAAGGCAAGGACTATGATGACACCAAAAGTTACACCTTGACTAGTTGACTTTGTAAAACCATGAAGAGGATGGTTGATAATCGTCATGTCTGGAAGCTAGAAGCCGACAATCAAATAAGTAGACTGCAGTGTAGCTTTAGACTGTGTGGGCGTGTACTAGATCTCCTTGTTAGACTGGAATCCTATGTATGTGACACCTTTTGTTGAAGTGGTGATCCAGAGAAAGCTTATGATATAAAATGAAATTAAGTCAGGGTAGGATCTACCTTCTCAGGCTTACACACTTTGGTGTATTTTGCGGTTTGATAGCAACACCACGGAATCTGCATTCCAGGACAAAAATCTGTCTTTACAGCTGAGCCCTGCATTTTAGTTTTAACTTAGAAATACATTGAAAATGCATACTGTCACAACGTTTCCATTTGTGCAGACTTGAGATTCAAATCCAACTTACAAGCCCTTGAATCGATGAAACAGATCACCTATTTATAGTCTTACAAAACATGATCTGCTGCTGGGTACTGGGTCATTGTGGTTTCTTTGGCCTTTATCAGGCAGACAGTGCTGGTAATAAGGATCTCGGAATGAGAACCAGCAAGCGCCTTATCTCACCATTAGACCTCAGACTGGTCTTGAACTCTTGAGTCTAGAAAATGGCAAGTAAAATGGGCCAAAAATGAGACAAAGGTATTCAGAAAGGTTTCAGTATGGTCTTTTAAGAAGATCTTTGATGATGCTATTTCATGTGCATCTGTTCAATAAAAAAAGTTAATTTTTGCATGTATTCATTCATACATTTTGATATATTTATTTATAACCTTGTTCCTGCCATGAAAAAAATCACCTGAACCTGGCATAAAAAAAACGTAAAAGTATATCCTATTGCTTTCTTGGACCATATCTATATAAATAAAAGTTTTGTCTGTACATTGGTTAGAACTCTTTCAATGATATCTTTGTTTTGTACATTGGAGGACCCAAAACCAGTCTCTGAGAAAAATGTCTGTTTGTATGTCTATATATCTGTATGTCTGTCCAGACATACATTTTGTGACAGCAACAAGCAAAACTGCCTGAACAGAATGTTATGTTAATGACACTTTGCCAGTCCTTTGGTATTTTCCTGAAGTTAAACCTGTGCCAGAAACTAAAGCAAAATGTTGAGTCGAAGGGACGTCACAGCATCTAGCGGGTTTATTTTACATATTTAGCACCTACCCGTGGAGGGTGGCCATGGTTATACAGTGTAATACTAGAAGACACAGTAATCCCATAATGCACCTACAAATCTCGCATGCACGCATGAGCGACATGACTCGTCATGGCTTACTCCAAAGCATACTCTGAAAATATGAACCTTGTGCCAGAAATTGAATCAAAAAGTTAAGTAGAAAGGATGTTATAAGCAGTTACTCGCCACATTAGGTCACAGCATCTAGCGGGTTTCATTCATTCACTGCTTTTTACCTCGAGGTGGGCGTGGTTATACGTGGCATTCAACAGAGCCAATCAGTGCGTTAATTTACTCTGCATACATACAGAGTATGCGGAAGACACAGACCGTAATGCTTCCACAAAGCCGACACAATCCTCAATACACAGACACGACAGCGTGCCTCATCATCGATTATTCCAAAAAAGGGTTCTTACTACTTCTATCTAAATAAAAGGTTTCGTCTGTACACTTTAACTATTTCTATATAACGCCAGTAAACAATAAATAAATAGTCGCATGTATTGCTGATTAACAAAGGAGAAGGAGAGTACAGAACAGTAAAGCATGAGCTCTATAAGAACTTGCTTATCCTGTTTGAAGTAAACATGATTAACAAATCTTTGGTATTTAATCTTGTCATTTAGACATTGTGAAACAAATTGGTGTTGGTGTTTCAGTTGAAATGGGAGTATTTGAGACTTGATTGACAGCTGACTGATCTGCTAGAATGACGCAAGTAATTCCAGCTGGTTCAACTTGAATCTTCCGGTACAATATGTCTGACATCATTATGTTGGTCAGATTTCATTCAGTAACGAAATGAGTGTTGTTTGCACAGTTGTATGTTATGACTAATGATTATCATGTCACTGTATACATTTTAGACAGGTTCAGAAGATAGTCATTAGGCTGCGATTTCAACTTTTAGTAGTACCAGTGACTACAGTGATGCCAACATGTGTCTATTAAACACCAATCAGGCCTTTCAGCGCAAAACATGTAGTGTAGTGTAGTGTAGATTCTGGGGTTGTGGATGTTGGCAGCGGATCCTTTGCGTGCTGTGGGTTGCTGGGTGGGGACTCAGTGGATCAGACTCGTTTGTTATTACATTCTGTGCACAACTGAATTGGAAACTGGAGAGTTTGGGGGGGACAAATCGGTAGCCCTGAGGTCTTTGCCTCCTGTCTGTTCTTTCTTTCAGGGCTAGCATTAAGTTTCTTTATGGTAATTTGTGCTACTTTGGCTTTCCTGCGGGATTGGACTTTACAGGCTAGACTTTGGTCCCCATAAGGGGCACGGGTAAGCCTTGCGTGCCCATGATCCCCCGATACAATATTATCACCAATATTTGATGAAAAATTGCAGATTCTACAAGTATCACTATTTAATAAATATCCAGATTCTATATTACATTTCCCCTCCAGTTTTGTTTAATTAAAAAAAAAAAGAAGTTAATGTCGAATTAAATGTAACCCATTACTTATAACATTAGTTTACATAAGTAAACAAAACAAACTAACTTAAAATACAAGAGTTTAACCTTTAACTTAAAATTTAATTAAGCAAAACAATCTACATTGTTACTGAGCAACACGTATCTCTGTCATCTGATGTCATAACTCCTACCACACGGGATGCCAGTATATGAATAGTTTAATAGTTCAGTAAAACTGTAATGTTTTACTGCCTCAAATGCCTCCAAAGTCGCAAAAGGCAGATCGGAGGCTTTTAATGTGCACATTTTTTTTGATAATGTCACACCATAAAAATGTTTGTTGTGCCACTCAGAAGCTTCTGTGCCTAGTACCTAATCGTTTATATATCTGAGGCCAGTTAAACTGAAAACCAGCCAGTTCTGTTTACTGGCCGATCAACTGGTTCATCTCTATTATAAATGTAAAAATAGTTTAAAAAAAAATTATTTTGGAGTCTGTGTTGCGATATGTGAATCGCCACACGAAAGAATCGCAATCCATAATTGACTTTTTTTTTTTTTTTTCCCTCATTTCTACCAAATATATTATAAAATGGAATTTTGTGCTGAAGATTGTTAAACAAGCAAGAGGGTTGGAATAAGGGCTACGTGCTCAGTAAATGAAGTAGATTGAGAATTTTTGAATTGACTGGAACTCAGTTGTTTGTATGAGCCCTTTTCCTGCAGGGTACATTAGAAACGAATCTCATGAGGGCTGAGATTACAGCTGGACTTATGCCAGTCCATACATAATATCTGAACGGATCCGCCCTTGTAATCTCATTCGTGCACCGTGAAATTTGCAGTCAAACTATTGAGTAGAGCGTAATTGGGCTGATTTTTGTGGGTGATTAGATCGTTGTGGCGATTGCTCAAGGTAGCTGGATATTACGCCGGTTTTAAATGAGTAAATTTTTCAGAATATTCCATGATGTGGGGGTTTATAAAATCGAGTCTTTTATCACAATAAGTTAAAATTTTATAACTTCTCCAAATCTATTGTCTATTTACAAGAACAAGCTTTTAACTCCCCTTTTTCTTTGTTTAGATCATTGACAGAATCATCTGTGATTATCTACAAAAAAAAAAAAAAAAACAAGGTCAAGAGACGACAAGTTTTACAACCTTTCTCCTGTTTATTTAATTCTGCTAAACTATTTAAAACTTTAAATACGTCAATGTGACTGAGTTGTAACTATGGAAACAATAACCTAGCAGAAGGTTTAAATTTGCATAAATAATTTGAATCGCAGTCATTATTAATCAATGCCTTCATCAGCACTGTGGTACCAGTACCGATATGATCTGTGGCCACATCTGAAACTGATTTAGAAATGTCCGTGGAACACAAAATAGTTTTTGTTTTTAAGAATTCCGTACATTAAAGAGTGGAATGTATTGTTGTTTCCTTTGTGTCTGGTGTGCAAAGCCAGCTCACTCCACAGCGCAATATTTCCAAACCCATAATCATTGAGTAAGTCGAATTATCTGGGGCCTATCAAGATAAATTTGGTGGACATTTTTCTTCATAGGGACGGGAACCAGCAGAAGGAGAACCTGATTGCAAGAGAGCAGCAGAAGTAGAAACGGAAGAAAGACACAGGTAAAAGCACACATCCTGTTTTTGCACAAAATACATTTCAGTTAGTTCCTAAATGCACATGTTTTTTAGTGCCAAGTTCTGCTTCCAACCCTGAGTTTTCATGCTCCGTGTCTTGTCACACTCTATTCTGTGCCTGAGAATATGTGGATTGCCCATTACAAGGCTGCGACCAGTGTTTACATGAGCTAGTGCTGTGGGTCGCCAGTTTCTCTCAACTCTATTTCAGGCAAGGCTTTCAGTGGAGTTTTTCCATTGTTTATACTCATTGTTTATACTGTATAGAACCTTGTTCCTCTCTCTTGAGAGTTAAGGTACTGTTTTCAGTTTACTTAGTATTCTTGTTTTTAGCATCACTTGTATAGAAATTATTAATCCCGCGAAGACCACGTGTGACTGAGGCGTTCATGAAAGTAAATTGTTTTGTTGCAACTGCATTCACCAAAAAAAAAAACCCCAAAAAACACAAGACATCCTATTGGCATTAAGAATTAAGGCGTTATCTTTGCTGGAAAGTTTAAAGGCGTGTCTCTTGTGACTAAGCATGCATCATTAAAATTGCAACGGAGCTCCGATTGCAAAACAATGGTCCCGCAGACGGGTGACGAGCACCTCCCAGCTTATACCTCCTGTCTGCTTTGTTTTCTAAAAACTGCACCACTGCCCTGATAGAATGTGGGCGTAATCAAAGAGTTGAGACATCTTTAATCGTAGGTTTACGGTTGTGCTTCATTTCGTTTATATGGCATTAAATCATAATGAGCAAAAAAAAAATAGGATTGTTCTATGGTTGGTTTAGTTCTTGTAAAATATGCATGAAATCAAATTAAAAAAAAAAGAAGACCAAGTGGCTAGGGCTGACTTGACCCAAAAAAAAAAAAAAAAAAATTATCAAATGGAAAATATTACATAATTTTTGTCCAGACGAATTTTGGAAACAATCTAGCAGTCAAACCATTTAGTGACTATCTTCCCAAAATAAATAAAAATAAATGGCTTCTATTTACAGAACTACAGTAACCCTTTTTGCATTTTTAATGACGACAGGAGAAATTCCTGGGTTTTTTTTCCCCCCTGAGTGTACCCAGGCTTTCAATTTGACTTAATATTGATTGAATATTTCTATGAGTAGACAATAACTTTGCTCAGATGCATCATGGTCTATAAAAATCCAAAAATATACATTAAACCTCAGTTGCTGGACATATGGCACACTCTGTATATGCGCTGTGTAATTTGTTGTCAAATTCGAACCGCAGAAGATACCTCTGCGTTTTCCTGTCATACTTTGCTGCTCAGATCAGTTTGATCTATTTACGGTTACTTTCTTATGCAAATGTGTTTCCCAGCATACCAAGTATGACGGTGTGTGACTGTGGCATGTGTGTAATTGTACTGCGTTTTTGTGTAGGCTGCCAAAAGAGCAGGGCGAGGCAATAGGTAAGGCTCATGACATTATTTAACTCTCAACTACTGCAGTGCTAAAGTTACAGATTTGTATTATGCAAGAAGACAGGGTTTTAATCCTCCATGAATGAAAGGAGTAGTCCTTCACCCGTCGTTCATACATGCAACACGCGCTTACACAGCTCTATTGAGAGAACCAGACTGTATGATTCTCAGACCCCTGTGTGAACATGCTGTAAAGTGTAATACAGGCTCGTGTTGATTGTGAGCTGTCGACATAATGGTCGATATCAGCTTAGTTTTCTTTTCTTTTTGGTGTGATGTTACTCTGGAAAACTATCAGTATCAGATAAAGTGTTGTGCTATAGACTAGAATTGTGCAGCAGCTCTAGGTCTGGAGAAAGTGCTGGACAAACGACTGTTGACATTCAAGTAGCACCCCGCTGTACGTCCGACATGCTGTACGTGAAGAATGGCGGCAGAGCGGTATTGTTCTAGCAGGTGGTCAGGAAGTTTCACCAGGAAACTTGGAAGTGGGAGGGGTTCCTAGTCCTTTGTCTATGTTTCTGATTTAACTGATTTTTCTTTCAGTGCTGGATGATGTTTCACTTGAAAAATAGCTTTTTGTGTTTTGTGAAAAATCTACTTTTATTTTGATGGCTGTTCATGCCAGCGTTCGTATTTTGGTCTCAGAGGTTTACCATAAAAGGCCTTCTGCCAGTGACTGTGCTCACAATGTGTGGGTTGATGAATGCCGGCCCAGTCGTAGCCCTGACCTACAACACACACACACACCCCACCCCCACCCCCTGATTAATCAGCACTGAACTGGCACACATCACTGGAGACTTGCTGCTCCGAAATTACAGAAAATAAACTTTGAATCCACTGATGTACGAGTTGAAACAAAGCGCCATGTCTGACTCGTGTGCTCACTCAATGAAACCCCTCGTATGATTACCAGGAGATTTAGCAAATAGCTGTAATTTGTGAAGAGGTAAGAGATGACATAATTGGGCATGTATTGACTCGGTCTCAGCTGGGGAAACTGCACTCCCCAGATGCAGCCCACAAAACAGGTGTTACATGCTAATTAGCTGGTGTGAAGAACATGAAGGAAGCCATTGTGTACGTGTATGGGTTCGATTACCCAGATTGCACCAGTAGCTTGTCCCAGAATAGAACCAATCATGATGTTGGCCTGCACTGCTCCCTACTGGTCATGGGCTGTGTTGGGGGAAATGGACTTGAGCACATTATGCGCCACACCAATATTGTAACAGTTTTGTGTTCATGAACAAGTCCTGCAAGATTACAGATATCAATCTGTAGTTCTTGGGTGTAACTCCTGTGTGTGTTACACCTATGTGTAGCATGTAGATAGTGCCACTTTGTTGTTTTCCCTTTGTAGGTAAATAATAGAGAAAATACACCTTTAAAACAAGAAACGTTTGCGGGAATATCCATTTCATTCAATAAGAGGAAGGACTTCTAAGACCTTCTTAGTCAATGTAACTGAAAAAACTAAAAATATTGATGCATTTATATTTCATTCTCAAGTGAGCTAACAAAAGCACTACATCGATATATTGGATCTGTAACTCACTCACTCATCTTCTATACCACTTTATCCTGTATTCAGGGTCGCGGGGACCTGGAGCATATCCCAGGAGCCTTAGGGCACGAGGCGGGGTACACACTGGACAGGGTGCCAATCCATCGCAGGGCACACACACATACACACACTCACACACCCATTCACACACTGCGGGCAATTTGAGAACGCCAATTAGTCTAACCGGCATATCTTTGGACTGTGGGAGGAAACCGGAGTACCCGGAGGAAACCCTCCAAGCACAGGGAGAACATGCAAACTCCATGCACACAGAGCCGGGAATTCTGTAACTTACTGTCTCAGATTAACATTAACGTTTACCTGTACAGGTAAATATACAGTAGAAATAAATTAATGTTGTTTGTGTGTGTTTATACAGAGACCTGAAGCTGAGGAACTACACTCCAGAAGATGAAGAGCTAAAAGAAAGGCAGGTGCCCAAAGCTAAACCTGCATCAGGTGAGAATTAGCACATGCTCAGTGCTTCTTATATAATTATTCTTATTTTTGGTAGAACTACAGAAACTTGAGCATTGCTAACTGATCTTCTGAATGTTCACTGTATTACAGTCCAGATTCTTGGTTTAGTACATATTACCGAGCACTAAGTAATAGGTGTTTAAAGAAGTTTGTCAAGGTCAGAATGCATGCAGTCTGACCTGTTCTGCTTTTGTATCTCTGTAGTGGAAGATAAAGTTAAAGACCAACTGGAAGCTGCAAACCCAGAACCCATTATAGAGGAAGTGGTGAGTGGTATTACACCTACAAAAGTCAGCTCTTTGGTGTTAATGTAGAACAAAAGCGCTTCTCCAGTCAACACCATTGCTCAAGCTACAAAAGATAATTAAGTGTCGAACTGCTCAGCATGAACAGAAAATACTAACTAAAATTCAAAGAAACGATTTTTAAATTAAAGGGGTCCTATTATGCTTTTTCAAATATTATCTTTCATGCAGTGTGTCATGTAGCTGTATGTGAACATAAAC
>JAQMYJ010000033.1:12626133-12639547 GCA_030014305.1 Clarias laeviceps
TAGTTTTGAAATCCCCAGTATTGTTGTAGAATGTAGAAAATAAATCACTAAACAAAAACAAATTTGCAAGTGACCCCGAACTTTTGAATGGTAGTGTGTACAGTATATATAAAACAGTCTAACACACTTATTTGAGGACCATTTAAGAGATTTTGACATTCAGTAGAACTTAAATCTTCATCTGCCTTGATCTGTAGTGCAGAAGTGAAAGTATGATGATTTACCTGTGGAGACAATCAGACGGTGAACTTTGGATCGTTCATGAGGCCCGGTGCCGAACAAGGACACGGAGTACTTCCTCTGTGGGCGAAGATTCTTGAAATGATGGGAGCGAGCACTTCCAGCAAGAATCTGTGAGAACTTCTCATCACTCCTTCCGTCAGCTTTTCCACTATAGACTTTAGACGAAGTTCTGTTTGAACTATAAACCTTATCTGCTTTTATCTCACCACCTTGGCTTTTCTCAGCTTCCTCTGCATCCTCCTCATTGCTTCTTCCTGACCAAACTTCCCTCCTTGTTAATGTGAAATTCTTGAATGATCCTTGAGGTTTCCATGTGATAACAAACCCAGTAGCAGTTATGTTGTGAACCGCAACTGGTCCGATGTCTTTCAATTTTGTCGTCCTGTTAACATGAATTTTAGAAATTGTGATGTTTTTCAAATCACTGTTTACTTTGTTCTTTCTGGATGCATCTTCTTTGAGACTGTGCTGCAAACTCTCATCTTTTTCACTGGTGGTAGTTGCATTTACATCTTTCTCGTCCGTTTGTTGAATTGTTGTCTCATCACCTTGTAGAAACTTTTTGCCTTTCTCATTGGACTTTTTTACATTTACGTTGTCAACCTTCCCCTTGGGTGATGATCCTTCTTTAATAAGTGTGCTATTGCTCTTGTGGTGCTTGGTGTCCTTTTCAGTGAAAGTAGTCACATTTAGATTTTTTTCCACTCTTTTCTTTTCATCTGTAACATCTTTAAGAACTTTTGTCTCATTGCTTTGTAATATGTTTTTGTCCTTCTCAGTGGATGTTGTTGTCCTGTCTAACTTTGGCGTTCTAGGCAGTTCCACTTTAGGATGCATAACATTCCCTCGGTGTTGCTTATTGTCCTTTACATAGGACATAGTTATATTTACATGTCTCTGTGCTGTTTTCCTTCCTAGTGTATCCTTAAGAACTTTTGTCTCATTCCCTGATACTAACTTCTTCCTTCTCTCACTGGAATTTGTAATATTTCTCATGTCAGATATTTTTTCTTTAAGCAGTGAGACACTGCTTTGATTCTTCCTGTCTTTTTCAGTAGAATTAGTTACATTTTGACGCTTGTCCACTTTTGTCTTTTCGACCGATGCTTCTTTAAGAAGTGTGACATTGACCTGGATTAGCCTCTTCTCCTTGATGGTGGAAGCTGTCACATTTACATGTGTTTCCCCTTTCTTGTTTCCTGATGTTGCTTTTTGTTTAGCTTTTGTCTCATCATCTGGTACTAACTTTTTGTCTGCACCTGTGACTACTTTTATCTTTTCTGATGATCCCTCCTTAGGTAGGTTGTTACTTTGTCCTGATTTTCCTTCTTTTTTAATGGCAGGAGAAACAGAGTGTTGTTCTACTTGTTTCTTGTCAGATGATCCTTCTTTAGGTTTTGTGACATTGCCCTGGCTTGGCTTTTTGTCTTTTTCAATAGAAGTACCATGAATCTGTATTTCCACCAGTTTTTTCACATCTGATCCTTCCTTAACACTGCCCAGACCTGGTTTCTTGTCTTTTTCAGTGGAAGTAGTAATGTTTGAATTCTTTCCACCCGACTTCTTTTCAGCTGATCCTTCGGCCGATCCAGCTGAACTCTCATTAATATCCTTTTTGCCTTTTAACTTTTCTGTTGCATTTATATGCTTTTCTACCTTTATCACCACAGATGCTCCTGCTTTAGGAATAATGCTGTCTGGGGATGACTTTTTGTCATTTTCAGTAGAAGTTACATCAGACAAAGACAGCTTCCCTTTTTCTGAACTTGTTTTAATAGACTCTGTGCCTTTTGTCAATTTGATTAAACCTTTTAACGTTCCGTTAGATTTCTTCTCAGTGCTGTGAGTAACATTATGATTCAGAGGCAAATCTTTGTGCTGGGAAATTCTTTGGACTGTTACTGAACCTCTTGCTTGATTTGGGTGACTTTCCTCACTGTCCTTTTTAGTGCTTATTGTAGTGTTTGTCTTTGATTGTTCCTGGGTTGATGTTTCTTGCTTTGCAGTACCTTCAGATGACACCTTTTCCTTGTTAGCAACTGTAAAAAAAATAGTATTTGCCATCAAAGGTGTATTACTTTCTAGAAAGTCTGTTTAACCACCATGTGGTCCTACCTCTGCTGCAGTCGACACCAGTGAAATCAGCCTGACACACACACTTTCCACTGACACATTTTCCATTCTTGTTGCAGTTATTTGGGCAATGTGATCCAGAGCAGTGGGTGCCTGTATACAGGGACAAACAATGTGTGGTTTTAAGTGCAACAGATTTTAAGCATCAATGGAGTATTCATATGGTGATATTTACAGGCATTTTTTTCAAGGCACTTTATAAAGTTCATCTGGATTTTTACCATTTTAATATATATCTTTCTATAACAGCACCTAATTAATAATCAACTTAGGTGTCCTGTTAATACTGTAATTACAAATGTAATATTTTTTGTTGATATTAGTGAAGAGATTTTCCCACCGACTTTCATCCAAACCTGAGCTATAAAAAATAGGATTATTATTATTATTATTATTATTATTATTATTATTATTATTAATAATAATAATAATAATAATAATAATAATAGAACTTGTGCTTGGACCATGAAAACCTAATATTATTTTGCACAAGAACATTTGGTACATTAATTCAGTTAAAGATGCATTCAAGTGACACCTATGCATCCAAGACATCTTACATTTTTTCTTTAAAGCTGACATTTCCTTTTCCAAGATCGCTACTCTGTCCTTCAGTGCAGTCATCTCAGCCTCACAGCCCCCAGTACAAGAGCCTGGCACTAGGCTGATGTGGTGCATCATCACTAGAGGAGATCCTGGCTTCAGGCTCAGCTCTGTTTCCTGCGGTTTACTGGCATCAACCTTATCTTTCTGAGGGTCCTTCTGAACGCAGCCTTCAGTGATGACAACTTTGATGGGCGGACTTGAGGGAAGCTTGTCTTTGGTTTTCTTAGTGCTAGGAGTCTCAGGAGGCATTGTTGTAGAGAACAGGGTCTGACTAACATTACTGGATTTTGAGGCAGGAGAAACAGTTGGAGTTTTTTGTTTGGTGTTCAGCAGCGTAGTGATAGTATGAGGTGCTATTTTAGTGGAATTTTTCCTCTCACCAACTGAGGCTTGAAAAGTAGGAAAAGGGGTTAGTAAGAAGAGGAAACCCAGGAAGATGAGCATAATGACTGGACGTCAGGGGAACAGACACTGCTTTGGGTGGGTGTTGATAATCAGTTTTAGAAGAATTAACACTTGGTTTAGATATTTCTGCCCAAATCATATGTATTATCTGAAAAAGGAAAGAAAAGACATCTTAGAACATACAAGTAACAGTGATATTACCGTAAAACATATTAAATTTCCTTTAAATGGGCTTCCATGTAGATTTAGGAAGAAATATGGAGAAGAAAATGGATAATTGTACGGTTTCCCCCTTAAATGTAATGCAGAGCCTTAAATGTAAAAATGTGCTCTGAAAAAAATTCAAAGTGTACAGAACAGAGGAACAAGTTCAATATGAAATATTTGAAAATTCCTGCCAGCAGGACAACATTTAACAAAGGAACACTATGTACTCAGGCTCTGAAGGACTTTGGCTTCACTCTTACATAAAACGATCCCAAGTGCAATTTCTAATAAACAGTTTTAAGAGTTAACTCTTACTCCCCCAAAACTAAAGGAAACAGTGTTTAATATAGCCAAGCCCCTAAAAAACCTACTCTGGTAATAAATAATGGCAAATTTCCTGTGTTACCCTTTAATAATACCCCAGTGTTTTTTTTTTTTTTTTTTTACACTTTCTGTCAAGTACATTGCCAGCAGTTTGCTCAGAGAATAGCAATTCAGTTTAAACACAGAAAGTCAAATGTGGATGTCTATAATAAACAATGTTTTACTTATTAATTAATTAATTCATTCATTTATTCATAAACCTTCAATGTATCAATGTATCAATTTTCCATCTTGTTAAACATTTTAATCCATTAAAGCAGCATCACAATAAACATACATGAAAGATTGCCTCATTAGGATTGTATTGGACACTCACTTGGACTTGGTCTTGAAATGCTGTTTTGAGCTGCTATTGTTTGGCTCCCTTCATCTGCTTTGAGACCCTCCAGTAGACTCACTGAGGAAGCTAGAAGGAAGAAAGTTTGTACGAGGTACACTGATACCTGAGGAGGGAGGCAACCAAACCTATGAACTTAAATGTAACATCCAGATTCCCCGCCTCCCAGCTGATTTACGGTAAGTATATGATAAGTTCTGTTTTATTTCTCTACAATAAGGGAGCTACAAGTTTAAACACATTCCAATATCTATCTATCTATCTATCTATCTATCTATCTATCTATCTATTTATGCATGTATCTACTTTTCATATATACAGTATGTTGTATGTTAAGTATAAAAAATATATGTTATAGAGAACATAATCTGGTATCCACTTTTTTGTAACTGGTTTTCATTCATTTTCTAACAACAGATTAAATACATAGCTTGTCATTCTTATTTGTGATACAGATATTAAGCACAACAAATAAGCATGCAGTTAAGCATAGACCAATATTAACACAGGTTCATACATATATGCTTATTTGTTTCAGTGCATTTATATAAATTTTAGTGATGCCAGTGATGCCATATAGGATATATTGAGTACCTTTCCCCCTGTATGCCAGAATGTTAGTCTTGGGATTTTTCCCATTTCCGCTGAAACATAAAGAGGGCTTGTCACCAGCCCCCAGCTGTATCATTATGGGTGGTCTGTTCTTCCTACCTGGGCCTACTTCACAGGATGCTACATTAGATCCAGTTCCTCAGTGTGTCTAAACTGACCTTTGCCTTTTTCAGTGGGGCTAATGTCAGGTCTTGATTGTCAGCAACTATGAATGAAAAACAGTCAAACTCCCACAGGCAAGCTCATCAGCAATAGATTAACGAGGTAGAAAAAAAAGCTACATTTATTAAGATATAAACATTTTTTTTAGATATTTTTGTAAAATAATAAGTAAGACCACAAACTGTGTTTATTTATTCAGGAGCAGGTTTTTACATTGCTGATGGACTGATAAAATATAAGATACTCTGCTGTGTATTGGGAGAAACATTTACATTTCTGTATGTATTCATGTATGTTTGTAAGTATGTATATATGTATTTATGTATTTATGTATTTATGCATGTTTGTGTGTATGTACACTACTGCTCAAAAGTTTGGAACCACTTGCAAATTTGTTTTTGTCTAGTGATTTATTTTCTACATTCTACAACAATACTCGGGATTTATAAAGTATGAAATAACACATATGGAATTAGGTTATTATGTAACAACAACAAAAGCGACAGACACGGAGGTCAGCCTTTCTGGAATAGTTCTGCAAGAACAGTATTGTCAAGTGCATTTGCAAAACTCATTAAGCACCCAGGATGAAACTGGCTCTCATGAAGACCATCACAGGAAAGCAAGACCAAAACCTACCTCTGCTGCAGAGGAAAAGTTTATTTAAAGTTACTCGGATTAGAGCCATTAAGAGAGCTTAACAGATCATGAGTAGCAGACATATGTCAACATCAACTGTTCAATGAAGATTATAGCATATTTTGGACGACTTCAGCATTGTTTTACAATGTATAAAGAAATTAAAATCAGGATTGACCATGGAGTTAGAAAGTGATCCCAAACTTTTGAGCGGTAGTGTATGTATTTATTTTGTATGAATTTGGTCCCTTATAACTGCACATAAGAAATAAGAAAAAGAACAAATGCTTATTCCAGTTACGGTATTTGGGGGGGGCATTTTTTTTTTTACCACACATAGCTTGTCACATAAACAAATCATATAAAAAGATTCCTTTGTTCAATGCAACTGAAAATATATGCATTTCAAAACATTCATATTTGCATTTATTGGTGCTAAAGTAATGAGAAGGTTAACGGTGATAGAAAGACAAGGCAGCCATTCACCTGGTCCTGACTGAAGTGATGGCCAAAGTCCCCAGGTTGCTTATATTGGCCTGGCCTTCAGAGATTAAAATAATATTAGCGCATAAAGCTATGGTTTGTTCCAGTTCCCCTTCAGACCTCAGTATTCACCTCAATCTCTTGACCCCCACCCATTACCTTCCTAACCTTTTCCTTCCTGATTCCTGATTCACCCTTCCTCGCTTCATCCCTCACTGCTCTTTATACTTTTTGCCACCTCCTAAAGCCATTCTCTCTCTCGCCTTTTCCACCAGATTAAATTCAACATTTTATTTAAGCAATCCATTTTTTACACAATTTTAAAAGCATTTTAAGAATAGGTGTTTCCAGTTCTTGAATGTAGCTCTGTCCCGCCCTTTTCATACAGACAGACAGTTTTGCATTCACCTGAACACAAAGGCTCCTCTCACACACATCACCCCATGGTGAGGGTAGAGTGTGGGCAAATTCAACAAAATAAACAGAAGCACTGGCAGGGAAACTGAATCACCCCATTTTGAACCGCTGAGTGAGACTAGATCACTGTACAAGGTTGAAATGGAAGAATTTGTACAGGTGAAAGAGCTGGCCAAATGAATAAGTGTGTGGATATGCTAACGTAAGCACATGCTATTATGTGGTCACCTGTGTGTGGTCAGTGGCTCATGACTTCTGGTTTTCTTGTCTTGAAACATTTTACTGTTGTGCTTTGCACTCATGTTATGTTGACATACACATAATTCTTTTATTTGTTTTTCTTTAATCAATATATGACCAGTTGCAAAAACCAGCAACATTGCAAGCAGCAAAGAAGGTAACATAACAAGATGAAATTTATGCAAATAGTGCATTACACAACATCAGTGAAATTGAGTAGTATATACGTTTGCCTGAAGGAAGCATGAGAATAATTAGGCATATTTGGTGATCATTTCTGCTGTCAAGTGGAGAAAATAATTGAGTTTTACGCACATGTAACACTACAAGTCTTTCCTAATTATACTGTAACTAATGCAGTAACAATGTATAGCAGTCAAACTAGCCATGACAGAATTTTATGCTAGAGTTTCTATCAAATGAGAGTGTGGTCACTTTTGGATAGGGCAGCAGATTCTCAGTGACAGAAACAAATTGGTCCCCATCATGCAATTAACTTGTACAGCTTTAACTCCAGTCTGGCCCACTTATTGTACCACAATGTTGTCACTGATTGACTGAATTACTGGGAACAGCCGTTAACTTGGTATTGTCTTCGGAATGCTTTAAAACCGTTGCAGTATTCGCGCAAATTTGTTGACGAGCATTTCTCCTTGGTAAGCTTCTGCTCTACCCATGTATTTGAATCCAAAAGGTACACCATTCTGAAAGAGAATGCAAACGTGTCAGTGATTTATAATTTACGTAGGACAAGGAGCAAAGCATTTGGCACTACACAAAAAGTCAACACAAAAGTGCAAGATAACACTCACTGTCCTTTGAGGTCAGTAGTAGAGCCATCCTTGCCCATGATAAGGTAAGTCTGTCCTACATTCAGCTTACTCTTACAGTGTTTCCTCTTAGCAAAAACTCGAGATGCATCTTCAGTCACAAAGACATCTTTATCTACAAGTCAGAATGGCAGATTTTACACATGCAGTTGATGACCCAAATTCCTGCCAGACAGACATCATGTGCAAAGTAAGCACATTAATTCAGTTCCAAACACTTACTGAATTTGAGGACCTCAATCACTTTGGTGTGGTAAAAGTCAAAAGTTCTCTTGTCTTCCACAGATGCCACGTTCACCATGAAGCCTACAAGACAACCCAATCCCAATTACAAAAGACAAAGCAGGGACAATTTAGCTGGTCCCTAAAAAACACAGGCATTGATTGATGACATTCTTTCTTATAGATGGAAATTGTTTAAAAGGCTAGACCACAAGTTTCCACAGAAGAACTAAAAGAACTTCTCCTATTTTAAGATTTTTGAAATCAGTAAAGAAGGATTCTAAAATAAATATAAAAATAGAGATATTGAAAAAAGTTTGTATTTAAAATGTGCAAATCTCAATTGTTTTGTCTTTATCTGAAAGTGTAAGTGATGTTTTTGTAATTGATGCACAAACTGCAGTTGTATTCCCTGGTTTTAAATGAGTTTTATAGTAATCAGGTGCAGAAAATTCTAAATCAGTTTTGTTGCCATTATCCATTTCAAATATACTTGTTGAAATCCTTCAGGTGAAAGCCATCATCCAGTTAGATTATTTATTGAATTGTTTTGAAAATCTGAATTTGAATTAAATCGTAGCACCAAAAACAATTTTTATTTTATTTTATACACATTAACAAATGGTTCATGTAAAATCAGCTTTAATATTATTTAATTCAGCAAGTAAAACTTCACGTACAAATAAAAAAAAAAGATATAAAATATCATAAACATCCATTTTTAATTCAGAAGCAGATAGTTCTAAAACTAATGTATTTAAATTGCTGGATTATTTTTCCCTTACTAGAAGACAACGGAATTATGGCTTTCTAAGGTTTTAAATTTAAGTACAAACCATAATCTGCTACAGGCTCATAACAGGCATGCCTGAAGCGGTCTTCCTTTGAAATAGTTGATAATTCTGAGGATTGCTTTTCTTTGAAACAGGGATCTGAAAACAAACAAGTTATTCATCATCAGTGTGCATGTTGACCTTTCCTTAAATTTGAATTTCATTGAAAATTTGAAACAATTTCATTCAAACAAGACCATGCACATGGATATAAAGGCACAGTGATGGTATGGTTAGTGCTAAGCAATGCCTTTCCTTTCCTAATACCCTGCTATACAAATGCCTTTATCCCACTACTTCCCTTACTAGTGCTTGACTGCAGTGGCCACTGAGCCACCACACCCGGGATTGTCATTCATGGACATTTGGTCTTCTTTAAAACATTTGCAAAATTCAAATGTTTTACTGAGGCTTAGAGTCTCGTCACCATACAGTGCTTGAAGTCCTATGTCTGTCATTCGATTTTCACCTTCATTCATGAGAAATTTTAGCACAAATTCCAGTTTGACTTGAATGCCCCTCATAGATTAGATTTTAGATATATTTAGATTAGATTGATCTCATTTTAACGTTTGTAAAAAATAATGTCATTTAAAGTAGACTTACAGATATAAGCATATATTGTTTTAATAATAAAAAACAAGATTAAGGCCTACTTTCAGCACACTGGCATACTTCATCAGAGCAGAGAGCAGAAACCATCTTGCTCCTGTTTGGTGCAGCATAGAACACAGTGCATCTTCTTTCTGTTAAATTGAGCAGGAGTAAGAGTTTATATAAAACACAACACAAACCTCCAGTGTAAAAACCCTGACCCGTAGGTTCTAGACAAATATTTCAAATCTGTTAATTATTTGTCCACTGGTGTCAAATGGACTAACTAGATTCAATAAAAGTAAGAGGTAAGGATCCATACACGTGCCATAGGGCACAACAAGCGCTGAATACTCTCCACTCCTGAAGAAGTATCCATTGTTTCAGTTTCCTACAAGGTTGGGTTACCAGCCCAACACCTGAAGTGTTAAGGGCCCAACAGTGATAGCTCCATGTTGCTGGGGCTTGGACCAGAAACCTTCTGATCAACAGTCTAACACCATAACCACTGATCTGCCTCTAGACTGAGTACAATAAAAAAAGCAAAAAAGTTGTATTCCTACCTGGTTCATAATAGTCATAGAATGTAGCAGGAGCAGGCTGCAGCAAACCTATTGGCACTCTTTGTACAGCTTCAAATGCAATACATTCCTGACCATTATATATCTGTAGATGAAGGGCACATTGTTACTGATATGTTTCCATATGTGTGTGTGTGTGTGTGTGTGTGTGTTTTATTGATTTGTCACACCTTATTAAAATATAACAGGACCCTTCCATTTGCAACCTCATAGTGAGAGATGTATGAAACTTCTGCATCCTTCAGCTGTTAAATAAATGGTAATATAATGTTTGGTGAATATAGTATGTAAAAATATAAATTATACTGTCTCTTTGTGCATGTAAACCAAGGAATGCCATATACTACAAAACCACTGACCAAATCTAGATCATCAGTATTAGGCTCAAAGCCACTGAGCAATGTGATATCAGCAATAGCCATGCCTGTGAGGTTCCTCTCCAAGGAGTGACTGCGGTTAAAGAGACACACTGGAACTGTTAGCCTGTAAGTCTTGATATCACACATCCTTTTACATGCATTAGAGCTACAAATCACCCTAGCTTTTATTTTTTTGAGAGTATTATGTTTTCCTCACCTGACGCACACTTGGTACATGACTTTGTTATCAGAGTTCTGTCTCTGTTCAGTGTCACGTCTGCGTCTGGTGCGAGCATCGAACCACTCGATGGCTGAGCGAGGGAAGTCTTCCACCTCATCCCTTTCATCCTGAACATCATAATACGCGTAGTCATAGTTTCCTTCTATCTGAGCTGGAAAATAGACTATTTATTTACTTTCGGTGTTTGTGAGTAAAATGACATTCATGGTGGAGGAGGGTGAAAAGAAACCCCAAATTGTAATTGTATTATTTTATTACCAGTGTAGTCTACTTTCCCAGTCATTGTTACATTTATCGACAGTTGAGTACAATGGCTGGAACTGTCAGGGATGTAATATGCCTTTACCACCTGTGAAGAGCAATAAAAATATCAGATCTATTCATATCTGACACTGACCTAGAATTTCATAAACAGGAAATATTAGTTAATTTATGCAATACCTTTACTTTTGCTTGCCCTTTCCCTGAAAACTTTGCAGTGATTTCACTTCCTAGCAGCCTCTGAAACATAGAGGAGAAAACTGATAGAAAGAACAAACTGACTCTAAACAGCTCTAAATTGACATTGGGATTATGTTTTCTAATGGATGATCATCAGTTTGATGTGTAGTTTAAAATAGCCAAAATCTGCAATGTGATCCCTTGTATCAGATTTGCTGTTTCTGGTGAATAAATTATCTAGCAGTCCACAGAGAACAACTTAGTATACCTTTAAATCCGTCTCCACTTTCTCGCCTCTCTTGGTCAAAGACAGAGACTCTTTTTCACTCCTCATTTGACTGGTGAACTGCACATTGAAATTATTTAATGGCACTGGAGGTAAACGCAATGCATACTCTGAGAGTGCTTCCAAAGCTGTAATTGTATCCTAAAACAAAATAATAGCATTAGTTGTAAATGAGTCTTTAATATGATGCCTTTTATTCCTACTGTCAAACAATATAAAGGGAAAAAGGCAGAAATAATGATCTTCTTGATGCTCGCTCACCTGTGTGGATTTGAACCCGCCTCCATAGTTCTCTTTGGAGGACAGGAAGCAGACAGCCATTTTCGCCTCTTCAAAATCTTGATGTTCTAATGCAGCAAGAAGAGCATATGCTGTGGTCTCTATTGCAAGAGCCACCGATGAGGGAATCAGGTATTGTTTCTTCTCACCAAGCAATCTCATGTCCTTACTATCCTGCCACACCTTACAATCACCCTCTGAATGGTGTAATAAAGCAGAAGAAGTTATCTTTTTTCCAGATCAGATCATAGGTACGTCCCAGCAACTGAGTGAAACAAATGTATTACCTTTTACTGCTTTAAGTTTAAGTCTCTCCCAAGCTGACAAAGCCACTGTTTTGTCTTTAGGGAGAGTGGATAAGAAGTAGGTCGTAATAGCCAAAGAATATGGCCTCTGCAGTTCATCAACACGATCGCGGAGATATGTGGCGGCTTTAGAGATGCTACCGCGCTAATAATCACAAAGGGCAAAAATGAGTAATCATTTACCGTGCTACTTCACTATTTAGCATTTTTGAAATTGAGAAACCTTTATAAAGAACTTTAGAGAAAAATTAACACATATACTAAGTGTACTAAATGTTACATATTACATGGAATAATGCAGTGTTACTACTTTTGTCAGCCAAATATTTCTGTCTTGCTACAGTATGATCCGCCTGCATACACTGATACTACATACACAGTGCTATTTACTGATACTACATACACAGTGCTATTTACTGATACTGCATAGACAGGGCTATTTACCACAGACTCTGTTTCCTGGTCCAAGAAAGGAAGGGAGCGATTAAGAGCAATGGCTATAAATGCAGTAAGGGAGGCATCTTGTTCAACACCCCCAATTCCACCCTGAAAGAGAAACACCATAGACACAGCATAAGGTCAATATCAATCTACCCTACGTAATGAGAATGAATTAATATAATCAAAAAGAAAAGGCAAAGAATTTTCTGACCTGCATTTCTCTATGAATGACTGGATTGGGATCGCTGAACGACCCATCATCATTCTGTTTTTTAATAAGATAATTGACTGATTTCCGAATTTCGAGCTGTGAGACGATCTCTCTGTTTTCAGAAGTTGCTAACTGACATTCGGACACCAGAGATAACACCTTCACTACCAGGGCAGTTAGCCTAGCGAGAAGCAGTAGAAGATAAACAGATGCTAATTTTTATGCCACACCATGATCTGTTTTCTTAAGCCTTCTTAAGAACACTACTTGTGGGTCTGTATGCTGCAGTGCAGTTTATCAAAATAAAATAGCGTTTTTACAAAGACTGATGTTTCTGCAACCTGCTCAGAGAAGCCCTTACCAGTTACTGGTGGGACGGGTCATCCATGCTCCATACGATCCATCAGGCTTTCTGTATGACAAAATCCTGTCATAGGCTGTAAAATGATCAGCAGTTAGGAACACACAGTGCTAAAGTAGAATTGAAACAGTACACTATTACAATGCCAAAGCAACACAGTTACACAATTTAAAGCACTACTAGTTCACAAAAAAATTAAAAATAAATAAAAATTACAGAGCAAAACATCTGCATGGTTACACCACTGTGTAAGGTTTTCTAATATTGTATGATATTTCTGATATACACTACTCACAATAAGTTAGGGATATTGTGAAAGACTTAGTGGATGTCATACATACGGTGTTTGTTTCACATTTTTGTGATGTCACACAGCTGCAGGCCCATTTACGAGATGCGAGGGATACTAGGGTTTCCAGACAAACCATTCGCACTGACTCCAGACTCCACCGCTTTGGCTTGAATGCCAGACGACTGTTGCAGGAGACTCCACTGACACCAAGACACCGCCGTGAACGTTTGCAGTGGGCACAAGACCATGTGACCTGGACAATGCAGCAGT
>JAQMYJ010000033.1:12653945-12667561 GCA_030014305.1 Clarias laeviceps
TAGATAGATATATATATATATATAGATAGATAGATAGATAGATATATATATAGATAGATAGATAGATAGATAGATAGATAGATATGCTTGACTATATTCAATATATTTTTGTCTTAAGATGTTTTGCAGTACTGCCTTAATAATAAATTTGAAAGTAGTGTGTACACAACGTTAATGTAAATAAATTGCCAGTGTAATGTTAAAAATAAATAATCAAATTAAGAAATGAGAATGTGTGTATACAAATAACAGTAAATATCATTTGAACATCTTTAATCAGCATTTTGTACCTGTGCTGGTGTGAGTTTGTTTTGGGCATTCAGGGCATAGATGGCTTTGTCCACTGCCAGTAAAGCCACTTGTGCATTTGCTTGATCTTCCACATCAATGTTAAGTTCAACCATGTCTGCTGGATCATAATAATTTTTCAAATTTGGTTTCTTTTCTGTTACCTCAAGCTATGCAGAACACATAAAAAGAGTTGCATGAACTAGGGAAGAGTTCACATGCTAATCTGCAGGAGAAAGTTACATTTTCTACATTAAGAGTTGCTTTGACAATCCCATGTTTATCCACAGCATAATTTAACTAGAGTAACTATTAAAAACACAAAGTGAAATATGGCTTACGTTTCCTTCACATTGATCCTTGACATCTACCCAGATCGAGTCTGCTATAATTTCATTATTGTCATAATAATATCCAATGAGGCGGAAGGATGGCATCATGTCAGGGCTGAGGATGAGGCTCAGAGTGGCTGTATGTCCCATTTGAACAGAACCTCCCTTCCTGAGCACACCTTTGCTGAGGACCTGAACAGAAGTTTGGAATTTTGGAACTTTTGGAATCTGCATGTTCCCTAGTAAATCCTAGTAAATGTTTTTAGCCTTACTAACTTTACCAAGCACTTCAGCAATCTTATTGCTTACTGTATTTTCTTGACCCAGGCCAATAATTTGACCCTTCTGAAGCACAATAGCATATTTTCCGTGACTAACTATATACCCAACATTATTGTTTAAGAAATGAGAAGTTACTCATTGCATCAGTTAGGGTTAAAAGAATTGTTTTCTGATAAAACATATTAATCACTGCAATAATTATTTAAATCTAAACAGTGCTTTTTTTGAGCAGACAGTACAATATGTAACATTCTATGTCCTGTAATAATTTAAAAATATATATATTTAATTGACATAAATATTTGCCATTTTCAGCTATTAAGAATAATGTATGCAGCAGACCTTTGTTCTATCAGTGCTTATAAAAAAAACTTATTGGCATTTTAAAGGTATGTTACATTTGCAATTAAAATTTAAAATTACTTCTGTCATGTTCATTTTACATTGTGCAATGTATTCTTCTTACCAAGTAATAAATGTATCCACGAGATGGCACGCCATTGACAGCATTAAACGTAACACTCAACTGTTCTCCATGTGACCAAACCCTATTGATCACACTGATATGCAAGAACTTGTTGTTTGAGGAAGTGGCAATGGCCACATTTTTTGTTGATCTAAATCCATCGACTGTTGCCTGTCAGATAGGAGCACAATATAAAAATCACTGTAAAAAGCACTGTAAAAATCTTTCAGCATATTAATATAAACTAGACTAATATTGTACTTAATAATTAAGAAAAAGAAAAAAGATTCACTATATGTCTGTGATAGAACAAACATGGTGCTGGGGCATCTTCTTAAAATCTTACCTCAACAGAAATGGATTGAGGTGATTCTACAAGATTGAAAACAGAAAATGCTACTCCCTCATCATCTGTATTTACAGTTTTGGGGATCTCTTTGGTGTGTGATACTTTTATTGTCACCGGGACACCTTTAGCTGGCATACCATTTGGAGTACGCACCACTACCTAGTAAAGGAAATACACATACCTTAAATCTATTATTTGACTTAAGCAAATAAGACTTACAAGGAAAAAGCTTACCTTAATCTCAAAAGGCACTTTGGGAATATAGTGTGATCTGGTTCTCTCCAGGTCCACTTTGTATCTCTGTGACACAATGGGAAGTAATATTTCTGTCTCTTGTACCTCACCACCTAACAGGGACATGAAGTCATTAAATTCCTCATTTACATTAACAAATTTATTAGAAAGTCTTATAAATCCTGCCTTAAATAAATAGACGTTTTAAAACAATGTACATGCCCATTTTTATTATTTTTTTAAGT
The DNA here is from genome assembly GCA_030014305.1 of Clarias laeviceps. Classification (NCBI taxonomy): domain Eukaryota; kingdom Metazoa; phylum Chordata; class Actinopteri; order Siluriformes; family Clariidae; genus Clarias; species Clarias laeviceps. The sequence goes on from JAQMYJ010000033.1 coordinate 12,656,142, forward strand.
GCAACATGATGATAAAATATTGCCTTGATCCATTTAGTTTGAGTTATGCAGAGATCCATCCACATTTAGGCAATTAGCCAATACATTAATCAGAATTAGTCTAATTAATGATATTAGCTCTATTGTGTGTACCTTGCAAATTATAAAATTTAAAACAGATTTGCTGTATCAAGCACAGTTCAACACAAGTGCATATAAAACCACTCAGCTGCTGGACTGTTTGCCTGATGTTGTCGATTTTTGCCAACTATGAAGTTACTTCTCAAAAAAATTGCTAGAAAGTACAGTAGTCTATAGCATAAGTCAAGTGTAAAATTAATTTAGTTTGAGGCTATATCATTATTACTGTCATTGTGCCTCCCCAAAATCTGTGATCATAAGTCTATTAAATATCTATTAAAATGTGTATTACATGATAAACAATAATAAAATTTCCCCATGTATTTACTTAATGTATCTGTGACGGTAACAGCAATGTAGAACAGTATATGTCCATCCTGCACTAAATCTTCCAGCTTTAAGTTTTCCAGTTTCTCCTGGATGTCAGTGATTTTTAAAGTGATTTGAGCTACACCATCTCTTACCTAAAAGAAAGAAACATTGGTCAATAATAAATATTATGTGTGTATGCTCCTTTTTCTTTTCTTTTTCACATTTTCACTTACTGGTCCAGTTTTTTCAAGCCCCTTAATGAATTTGATATCATTTGGCCCATCTTTTCTGTTCTCTTCCCTCAACCCAAAGCGACAATGAAATCCACCATTGATCTTCTTTCCATAGGAATATCTATTGAGTGAATGTATTGTATTGTTTAGCAACATTTTTTTATATACTGTAGCAGACACGTTTACAGTTAGTCAGTGCAGTATTTCAATTGAAAAGTTCCTTTGCTTTTTACATTAGACATTTTAAATATAACCTGTGGAAGTGAGGCATATGGAAAGCAGGCGAGTGCACAGTGTTGTCAAGAATTTTTCTTTTTTTTTTATTTGCTTGATTAACCAGAAAAAAACGTTGTGGAGCAAAAGACAGAAAAACAAAATGGAAGACAGAGTTAATAGAGACAAATTGTTAGTATTTACACCAAAATAAATTATTCTGGCCTTCTGTAGCTTTTAAATATTTATATTAATATCCTAATTTACCAAAAAAATATTTGTAATGCACTTAATTCTGTTTAATTAGCTTAATTTAAACATGCAAATATTAATATGTTATAATTTGTATATCAGCAGCTTATCAGTGGGTACTTGGTATACCTACAAATTGTGAGAAACAAAAACAGATTTTAGACCAAAGAGGTAATTCCACATCCAATTTGTGATGCTACAAATGATGTCCAGTGTGATCCATTGAATGATCCATTAAATCTTAAGAAATTAAGAAGAAATGTAAAAAAAATAACTAACACTTACTTCACATCAATGAGAAATGTAAAGCTTTCTGTATTCACGAGGAGATGATCAGTTTGAGGCTTGATGGTTACACCAAAACTAGGAAGGACTGAACAAATGCATTTTGTTTAATTGAACATCTTGAATTCAGTTCGAGAAAATGGTGAACAATTTAACATTTAAAAAAATAGTTTAATAAGTGTCTAAAAAATTATCCAGCAGAAAAAGATAATAATAATAATTAAAAATATATATAAATAATAATAATAATAATAATAATAATAATAATAATAATAATACTATAGAATAGTATGAGTGATTAAAAGGGCCTGAGGCAGAATTACATAAAAAAATATATATATTATAATTTGGGTTAAACTGAAATTGCTTAAAATGTAACTGTATTAATGTAGACACTAGGCAGTGATATGTTAGACTATAGAACCTGCATTCTAAAAAAACATAAATATAAATCAGTTTTATTAAGAAAAGTATTGCTCATGTTTCAGTATTATTCTGATAATTAAAGAACAACATTAAAAGCAAAAAATAAACCAACAAAGAAAAATACTTATTTTTTTGCGTACCAAACTTTTGAACCTTGAATTCTCGAATAGTTACATTCTTATCATCACCCTCGTAGTGAGCTTTGATCTTCCACACACCTGGCCTGAAAAAAAAAATTCTGATGAAGAACCTTTAGGCTTTTCATATGTTCTATTAAATATAGATATATATTTGAGAGAAGGCATAAGCAGCAGTCACTAATGGAATGGATATAAACATACTTTGAAACATCAGGAATATGAAAGTCCTTGGCATAAATGCCTGCTTCGGAACGAATCAAAAATTTTTTGATCGTGTTCCCGTCTGCATTCTGCAATTGATATCACAGTTAAATGGAGGTTGAGGGCAATGATGGGTCAGAGTTTTTATTTTTAATTACTTTTATTACTTTTATACTTTTATTTATTTATTTTAATCTAAGTTAGGTATTGAATCTAGAACTGTTGAAGCACTTACAATTATGTACACAAACATCCTCTGGGTTACTGGACGCATAGCATGATCCAGAGTAAAAATTCTGTACCGCACTGAAATTTAAATATGACATATTGTGAATGTTGGATTTACAACATATTGTAACATATTTTAAATATGTTTATAAATATGTATGTAAATACACTATGTATCTGTTAAACAGAACACAGAGTGTACTGTTTAGTTCTAGTTTGAGTCATTTATGTTGTACCTATCTGTGTGGGGTTGTACATGGGCTGGTCAGTCTGAATGAAGATGTAGCCTCTGTGCTGGGACACCAACACTCGAGTCTTTCTTGCATTATTACCAACCTTGCACACCAGATTGAGATATGGGGGCTGTGCACCGGCTGATGGTAAGTTTGCAATTTGGTCTGGTAAAATCTTTAATGAGAGTATAATTATAATATGATTAAAGTATATCAGCAGCTCTTAAATACAATAAAATAACATGGTTAAGAGGTTAATCTTGAAAAAAATTATATATTTACAATGTGAAATCTTCAGTCCCAAAAAAAATCTGATGCACTATTAATTCAAACAGGTGTAATACATACTAGAAGAAATGATAAATAATAATGTATATTTTATTGTCTTAAAGTTCCAGGTCAGACAGACACCACCCCTGCAGAAAAGCTTAGGGAATTGGATAACATTTCTACCAACATTCATTAATTTAACTTCAGTAATTGCTTAGTCAGGACAGTCGTGGATCCAGGGCCTATCTAAGGAACAGCGAGCAACAATAAACAATAGACGTCCCAGTGTCCTTGGGATAGGCTCCAGAGCCACCTTCTACCCTGACTGGTATAAAATGGTTATTAAGGTTGAATTGATGAGCATTTTACAGTCAAGAGAAGAATGTACACCCTTCTTGATCTTTTTGTTCGTAATAATTGTGAGGTCTTCACCAACGTTTACAAGCAAACAAATATCGCCAAGCCTATTTTAATCCCAAAACTAAACCAACATTTATAAACTAGGTGAGAAGAGTATTCTTTTCCCACTACCACAGTGACTAAAAGAGAGAAGTTTTACAAGACGTTTTACAGCCTCTATAAAAGCAGAATCCTAGGCTGTTTGCTGGTCTGGAGCACTCAGGTGTATGTCTACATCCTTCCAAAAAGAAAGATGCACAGACGTTTTTTCTTCTATCTAGAAAAGGGTTATAAGGAAACATCCAAAAACCTTTAAATTCCCCACTGTACAATACACTAAAAATGATTGTTTACAAATGTACAGACTTCATGACAAATTTCTCAGGAGTGGGGATTTCTGCAACTTTAGTTGGAGCATTTATTGCTCATAGATACAAAAAAAAGTCTAAAAAGCTACATCATCTTTAATATTCATGACAGCACAATCAACAAAAGCATACAAGTTATGACTTTCAACGTTAGGTAATCATGCACAGCACCATCTTTGTCAAGCATAGTGGTGGAAGGGTGATGACTTGGTGATTTGGATTGTTTTGTAGCCACAGGACCTGGGAAACTTGCAGTCATTTAAATAATGATGAGAGACAATTGTGAAGCAATCTGTTATACTTGTATGACCAAAAGTCATACAAGTCATACAACAGGACAATAATCTTAAACACAACAGCAAATCAATATCTAAATTTGGAAAGCAGAAATAAAAAAAATAAAAAAAGTTTTGGAATGGACAAGGAAAGGCCAGACCTCAACCACACTGGGATGCTGAGGCAGGATCTTAAAAGAGCTGTGCATAAGCAAATGTGTTTAAACAACAATAAACAGATTTTGAACTGACTTTATGGAAGTTGGTGAGGACCACACAATTGTTATTACAGCCCTGCATAATAAAAAACATATAATTGAAGCACTGTGTACTGTAGTCTTCCCAAGAACTGTTTCCATGTTTGACTTCTTTACATCAAGTATATTTTATTTACCTCAAGCTCTATTGTTCCAACGTCTCCTTCCTGTGAGATCCTTATAGTTTCCTCCTTTGACATATGAATAGGTTTCACCTCTCGCTCTAGGTAACAGATCACAGGTTGGTTCAGCAGTCCCTCCCCGACCTGGACTGAAACCCTTTCTTTCACACCAACATGAAAAACGCTGGGTGCTGTCACCAGGAATCTAATAGATTCAAAAGGATTCTAAGTCATAGAAGAATCACAGAATACAGTATGTGTTTTTAAATCCAGGCTATTTAGGAGTGATGTGATTTTATAATCATTCTTTTAAAATTTTCCAAAACACCAAAAGTCTGTCTGAATTAGTGAATTACTTTTTACTTTTTCAAGCATTTTCCAGTCTCTAATAGCACTTTATTTTTTTAAGGGTTTCGAACATTGTCTGTCTGGAAATTACTGCAGTGATTAGTTCATTTCAGCAGGCAACAATTCTTTTAACCCGAACCAATGCACCTTTTTTTTAACCAATTGTGTTAAAAGGTGTATGCCATGGTTGTAAAAAAGATTTTACCGTGCATAGAAGGGTTATGATCAGTGCAATGAATTATTAAAAACCTGGAAGGATAGTGCTGAAACGTCAACTTCACAAAGAAAATCTGGATGATCATTATTGGAGATCACTGACATGATTGGTAAAATTGCATCATAAAAAATTGTCTGAAGAAACCACAGTTATGTTTAAGAGTAAAAGTAAGAGCATTTTCATATGGACAATGTGACAAAAAGGTAAACAATAGAGACTAAATAGCCACTTGTTGGTGAGGCTAATTGGGACAAAATTCTTCTATTTGCTAAGGCACATATAAATCGGACTTTGGGACAGTGGACAAAGATCATGGGGTCTGATAAGTTCAGATTTATCCTATTCAAAGTAAGAAGGGAAGCGTATGAAGCAATGCACCTATCATGCACCTATACTCCCACTGCGCAAGCTTCTGGAGGCAGTGTTATGATCCTGGTTGCAAAACCCATCAAGCACCATGATGAAACTGGCTCACATGAAGACCTTCCCAGGAAGGCAAGACCAAAACATACCTCTGCTGCAGAGGAGAAATTCATTTAGAGTTACCAGCCTCAAAAATCACCAGTTTACAGCAACTCGTATTAGAACCGTTATGTAGGCTTAACAGATTATGAGTAGCAGACACATCTCAATATCAACTACTCAACTGTGCAGATTATTGCATATTTTGACGCCTTCAGCATTGTTTACAATGTAGAAAGAAATAAAACTCAGGAACGAAAGAAATAAAACTCAGTTAGAAAGTGATGCCAAACTTTTTAGCAGTATTGGCCATTTGGAGTTAAGGGTCTTGCTCAAGGACGAAGCAGTGGCAGCTTGGCAGTACCAGGCTTCAAATTTACAACCTTTTTCGCCAAAAGCCCAGATCGCTAACTGTCGAATCACCACTGCCCTGAGCATTGAGTGATGTCACTCTCACTGCAATAAGTCATTGATAAGTTGGGCTTCATCAGAAAATAACTCAGTAGCTCAAATGACCATCAGCGAAGAAACTAAGCCACAAATCACACACTTGCATACTTACGTCTCTGCAGAGACCAGCTGTGCAATATAACCTGAGCAGAGCAGCAAATACAGAAGAGAGCCCATGTTCACACTTTCTCTGTAGGTTCAGAGATGGTGTGTGTGCTCTGATAGAGGGTCAGTGGTCAATGTGCTGCTTTTGCCTTATCACCAGTTTTTATCTGGTGAAAGGAGGATCCAAAATAACTGCACTGGGACATCAGGTTGCACAATTTGGCGTACACATTGGGTAAGTGGTTTCTTGAAAGTCATGTGATTTCACGGGAAAACATAACACAATTTGCCAAAAAATTTGTTTATTTCAGGTTTGTTGCACATATAAAATTAGTATTTTAATTCTGCACTGCTAATATTATATCAGATGATCATGATGATTTTAATTGTTGTTGTTGTCTCATAATCAAATTGCAGTGCATTATGCCAAGATCCAGAAAATCTGAAATATTAGAAATCAGAAAACAAACACTTCTCACTGCCTTTTTTCCATCATCAATTTAATTGAGCTTTCAAAACTGGCTTTTATGACAAAATGCCTTCAATAATAAACTATACAAGACATTGTAAAAAAATAAAGTGAATGCAATGGTTAGATCATTGTTGATTATATGTGCAGATCTGGCATGTATTAGTTAAAGTATTGATTTTTTTTATTTTATTTGATTTGTGTTTGTGTGTGTGTGTGTGTGTGCGTGTGTGTGTGTGTGTGTGTGTGTGTGTGTCATTGAACCTGGTCAGTGGGTATGTTGTTCTTGCCATGAATATTACAAGTTTTATTTGTCCTCCTTTCAAACACCTCTCATCACTTGCTGAAGGTAGCAGCTAGTCAGAAGTATGATGTCCATCCACAACTCCTGCTCAGTGATCAGACAGATGCAAGAATTGCGTTTGGACAATCAGCCTCTGACAGCCAAATGGAAACAGGAAAATCAGTGGAAATGAAGCTCCAGAGCATGTCCAGGTGAATAAGGTCCATTCATTTTGGCTAAAAAATATACACATAATACAGGAAAATTCCTAGAAATGTGCAAAAGACCAAAACAGAAAAGGTAATATTAAATGAGTTGTGAGGCTTCACTTTCAACAAAATTCATTGTAGGTCTCTGGAATTATACAGCCATACCTCACAATGTGGTATGAAACATTTTGGTTATGTCAAAAAAGTAAACATGACATTTCTAAAAAAAAAAAAAAAAACATACACTGTTTACTCCATTAAATTAGTTTAGTTAACTAGTTTTAATGTACCTTACTTATGTTCCTTATCCAACACAGAGCCAGGTTTCTACCTTCTCATCTGGCTGATACAGACAGATTTACACCACAAAACATTATTCAATCCGTTTTTCTCCTTGAATCTAGATTAGTTGACCAAATGCTATACATTTATCTAGAACTACTTAATCTGTTACCTTTGAATCGGCTACTGTGATGGATCACTTGTAAACCAGCAAAGCTCCAAACTGGGAATTCCATTTCGGCGTGTTCTGGTTTGCGGCTGACTACGTCTGCGTCTTGCTCCATCTCTCTCTGTCGGTATCTTTGTGTGTGTGTCTCTCTCTCTCTCTCTCTCTCTCTCTCGCTCTCATTCTATCCATCTCATTACATGCAGCACTGGGGTTACCTAAGAGACTGGGCCTCAAAAGAGAAAATCTCTCCAGCCACAATAAACGGTGAAAGTGACAGAGGGCAAGGAGGGAGGGGACCAGGGGGGCAGAGAGAGAGAGGGACAGAGAGAGAGAGAGAGAGATGCCAGATGACAGGTGGATAGAGCAGAAATTAATAAGGGCCTGGGTTTGTGTGATGGTTCTTCAGATGGTCAAAAGTGTGTCTCAGACACTTGAACCTGGCTGATAAAGTGTTGCTTGAGGTTGTGTAAAGCAAACATGATTTCCTCCACTCTGTTCCTTTGATGGTGTGATATAAACTTATAATCATCTATAATTGACTATAGGAAATATTTACATAAAAAGCAACTGAGCCTGAATTAAAAAAGAAAGAAAGAAAAAAAAAATCTAAAAAGAAAGCACTGTTTTTTTCCAGAATGAATCAACATCAAGGTATAGGTTTGTCAAGTAACTCTTCTTTTTTTCATTATCAGAATACTTCTCTAACATTTTTCTCCATTTGCTTGTTGTGCAAAAGTGGGGGCCAGAGCAGCTTAGCACCAGAATAAATCAGATGACTTCCTTTATGCCTCTTGCTTAGAGAGCATATATTATCACTGACCATTGTGTTGCCATGGCAAGCTCTGCACAAAAGGGTGTGGTGTGGGAACTGCTCACTAGGGTCAGGAGTGAGGGCCAAAAGGGGAAAGGTCACCAGCAGCTGGACAGTGGAGTGCAGAAGACAGAGGAGCAGAGGCTGAGAAAGGGGCATGGGGGAGGACACCACCAGAGAGTTAGTGGCCACAACAGGGTATTAACATTGAACGATGTTGTGAAAAAGTGGTGTTGATGAGGGTTCACCAAAAATCTCGCTGTCCAGAGTGTTTCAATGACAAACACTACACCACTGAATACCTGCTAACGTCTATGGTCCATGGTGAAAGACATAACTATTCATACTGACTGCTCAAAGGCTCAGATGGCACAGTTACCACTGTAGACACTGTAACGTTTAGATGTCATATGAGAAGAAATTTAGCTAAGAAACCTAAAACATTAAGCAAGAAATCTCAACATTTTTAACCTAAAAGTATTTTTTGACCACAAAAACTCCAAAATGAAGTACCCAGGGTGGTCCTGCAAAAGACACACTGATCTTTCTTTGTTCAAACATGAAAGAACCTGTAGGCCTTAATCTCCATAATCCACACATAAAATGGTCACTCAGTTGGAAGTCTAATTCTGATCCCTGGTTGATAAAATACCATAAATATAATTATTCTGATAAGTATAAAGTCAGTCTTTCACATATCCACTTTTTTTTCTATCTGTACATGAAATGAAATAAAACAACAAACCTATTTTGACCCATTTATATTTTAACACTTTTGCTTAAATTTACTTGCAACAAAACATTTTAAAAACGTGTTTATCAAGAGTGATAAGATAATACCCCCCAGACAGCCTTTTAAATTACCACCTTTGCCAAAGTGTCAATTGCATTATAATTGTATTATATTTTTACATCAGATATGTACTGTAACAAACCATGATGTTCCTTTAAACTGAAAGAAAACTCTAGTCTTTACAAAAAGTCATTAAAACTGAATTGGACATCTGTCAAAACCAAAATGTAAAGTACCAGTCAGTCCTCTATTTGCAATGATAATAGTGCTTATATAATGTTTGGAAAACTTGACGGAAATAAGAAATTTACAAACTTAATCAGTTTTATTGAATAATTATTTAAAATTGAATAAAAAAACTTTTTAAAAAGTTTTTAGCTAAATCTTTTTTTATAGTTACCTATTTCTTTGTAACAGTATAACTCTAGCACTAAAATTCTAAAAGTGCCATTAAAAAATCATCTCCATAATACATCTCTATAATAATAAATGCTGTCATTCTGTTCTGTGGTTCATGGGATTTTTTTTTTCGCCACTGGAGTGAAGGTGAGGTCAAGCAGGTGGAGCCTGGGTTGGCATTTTGGGGGTTACTCCCTGGAGGTCAAGGGGAGACAGCTAAAGAGCAAATAGGGGACAATGTCAATATGCAAATGGTGTCAGTTAGGGCCATGGCCTATTTGGCTGCAAATTTAGATTCCCATATGTTCCTCACGAGCCTTTGCATTGTTTAACAGCAAGTGACTTTCTATGAGAAATATACATATGCACTGTTCCGCGATTCTGTGAATCAGATTTGTGAATTCTCTAGCAGCTTTTTTCACCAGAAGTAGCCAGTTTCACCAGAAGTAGGAAAAATCATTGGTTGCCTAATCAACCTTTACTACCTATTGGATACCTTCCAAAGAGTTGCAGTAAGTACTGCTTTCATACACTGGTCGTTCCCTGAAACACTGAGATCAAAGGGTTTTGAAGGTTATCCAGAGTCTATTAGAAACATAGCTACATACATTCGCTGAGCCCTTTATTAGGAACACTCGCACATCTACTCGTTCATGTAATATTCTATCCAGGTAATAATGTTGCAGCGGTGCATTAAATAAAATCATGCAGATGCAGGACAGCAGTTTTAGATAATTTTCCCATCATTTAACAGAATGCAGTTTTTGATTGTGGCATAATTGTTGGCACCATATGGGCTGGAATTACTGCTGGTCTCTTGGGATTTTCACACACAACAGTCTCCTAGGGTTTACTTAGAGTGGTGCAATAAAGAAAAGAAACATCCAGTGAGCAGCAGTTCTGTGGACGGAAACGCCTTATTGATGAGGGAGGACAGCAGAGACTGGCCAGACTGGTTCACACTGACAAAAAGGCTACAGTTACTCAGACATCTGCTCTGTACAGTTGTAGTGAGCCAAAAATGCATCTCAGAATGCACATCATGTCGAAAATTTTGAGTTCCACAATTTTGGGTTCCAAAATATTGGGAGCAAAAAGATGACACTGCAATGTGAACAGGTTCACTCAAACTGGAGAGCTGAAGACTGGAATAATGTAGTCTGCTCTGACTGAATTAATCTTAATTTCAGCTGAGACACACGAGGAGAGAATTTGGCAAGTAGCGCGAATCTGAAACAACCTGCCTTGTGTCAGCAGTCCAAATTGGTGGAGGTGGTGTAATGATGTTTTTTGGCATGATATTAATCAATCAATCATCACATAAATGCCATAGCCTATTTGGGTATTGTTTCTAATCATGAAACTCGATTTTCCATTTTTTGTGCAGGGGAGAATCACAAACATTTATGGTGCATTCAGAGTTTTTGTCTAGGAGAGGTAGACAAAGGGTAAGAGTGCTGAGCCTTATATTAAGGCATTTCTAATTAACAGGGCAGTAGTGGATGTGAACCTAGGAAAACAACACACACACACACACACACACACACACACACACACACACACAAGCATTTGTACATTTAGTAAAGTGCATTTATTCTTCACTCTCCTTTGCAATATATTATTCTATAAAAGACAATAATCTCCAATGACAAAGTGATTTCTTTGTTGCATGTAAATGAACAGTAACATGCACTTACTGTCTGATTAACTGACTGTTAATTTTACCCATATAATATTATCCACTTTATTGACTATAAAGAATGGTGTTATAGTTGTCAGCACTGTGGAAATGCACCATCTCTGTGCATGGAGTTTGTATGTTTCCCTTGTGCTTGGCGGGTTTCCCCCTCAGACCAAAAACATGCAGATTAGGCTAATTGGCGTTTCCAAATATCTTGTAGTGTGTGTGTGCTTGTGCACCCTACAATAGATTGGCACACTGTCCTCTGGGATAGGCTCCAGCCTTCTTGAGACTTTGTACAGGATATATATATATATTTATGTATATTTAGGATATATATATATACACTACCGTTCAAAAGTTTGGGGTCACTTGCAAATTTCTTTGTTTTTGTTTAGTGATTTATTT
>JAQMYJ010000033.1:12669664-12718209 GCA_030014305.1 Clarias laeviceps
TCCTCTTATACTTCCTGGTTCGCGACCGCCTTACTTCCGGGTCCTAGTGCCGGTCGCAGATTGAGTGTGCGTGACAGGGTTTTTGCAAATGCACTTGACAATACTGTTCTACATTAGTCAGAGCTCTCTTTTTCAATGATATCTTTATGTTTCATACATTGGAGGACCCGGAACCAGTCTCAGAAAATCTATCTGTATGTCTGTCCAGCCAGATTTGTCACAGCATCACACAAAATTGGCTGGACAGAATTTAATGAAATTTGGGAGGTACTGTACTTAGGTACAGTATTTGCCTGATGTTAAATCCGAGGCCATAAATAATAAATGAAATCAAATTGTTAAGTAGAAGGGAAATTATAAGCAGTCATGTGCCAGATTATAAACCACAATTTTTGAAAGCGTACTGCGCTTGTGACTAACTGTGGGCGCATTTTAAATAGATTGCTGGACACAATTTAATTGCATTTTTGTAGTACTTGGGTATCTGAAATAACAACTCTGAAGTGATTTTTATTTTACTTGGAGTGAACAAGGTGTAAGATACTCAACCTTACATAGCCTATATGTGGGTTTCATCCTGAAATAATACTATAACTGATTACACTTAGCTTATTTTATCACTCATTACATTTAGCAGCTTTAAGCTTTTAGCATTTAGCTATTTTAACCTTTAAAACCTTTTACCTGTTTCTACACACTCTTTACCTGTATATTATATTATATTATATTATATTATATTATATATATATAATATAATATAATATTATATACAGGTAAAGAGTGTATATAATATAATATTATATTATATATATAGGGGAAATAGTAGAGAGTAATACAGTACAGTATTAAGATGTATTACAGGTAAGGTTTAAGTGGTTTAAATGTGTAGAGTAGAGTTTAGCAGTGTGATGGTTGTGGGAAAGCACTAAGAATTATTTGGTGGTTTGATGGTTGTGGGAAAGCACTAAGAATTATTTGCCATAACTTAAATAACGCTGTCTGGTCACTTAAAACATATTTATAAACATAAACCTTGTAAATGAATGTTTCCTCGTAATTTGCTTTTCAGTAATAAGCCTGTGGAGAGAATGGCTTTATTGTTTGCGGTTTTTTATCAGAGGGCAAAATGCGCTCTCTGTCCACTGGGCGGCTCTCTAACGGGGCACTTTCCTGGATTCAAAACATTCGCTTCATATTGCGTGTTTGGTAAAATAATAATTTTATCTGTAAATTATTTATAGATCAATAAAATTTGTAGCGTGATCGCGGAACGCCCCTTATGCGGTTTATAGCCAAAGGGCAAATGCAAATGCTTGCATAACTTAACAGGTAAGTAAATAGTTGTGCTAAGCTCGTTTGGTCGGCTCGCTAGCTTGCTAGCATACACGCAGTGCTCGGTTGCTAGGGAGTTTGAAGCTGTTGGTGGCGTTTGCGTTCAATAGCTAGCCAGCGTCGTCATATAATTTGTTTTTTTATTTGTAATTAATATTTCTTCAATACAATGGCTTGGAATGAAAAGGCTGTCGGAACAGGACAACATTCACAAAACTGAAGTGCATCGTGCGTTCTTTTTTTTTTTTTTAATCGGGTGAGATTGCGATAGCTGCGTTTGCTAGCCAAGTTAGCTTTATGGTCGCTAGCGAAGTTAGTTGTCTGAACTGACTGAGGAGTACCGTGCCATGTAATTTGGCTACACTGAAATAACGTTATATATTCGAAATCGTTAATTGTTTTCTTCTAAAGTTATTTTACTTTGCTTGGAACCAGGACTGAAAAAAACGTACTGAGAAAATCCGAGCTAGCTAGCGCTGGGCGCTGTTTGGACGCGCAGGCCTCTTCGGCCATTTTTGTTGACATTCCTGCTCTCCTTTCATATCGCTATACCAAAAAGTTTTCGATATTATACTCGACAAAATGTAAACGTTTGCAAAAGTTTTAGGCTAAGCACGACTTTTTAAATGACTATTACTAGATGGGTAAACAATATTTTCAGCGTTTTCTAACCGTAATACTCAGGCAATACTGCATGTAAAGTCAGTGCAGAGAGAGAACTTAGCTGTAGCTCAGTAACTTAGCTAGCTATCATTGTGGGGTTTACAGGGTTGTAAACTCAAGTAGTCTGTTTATTTGAAGTAGCCATACAGCAATGTTTTTATTTTTTATAACAACCCACTTTTTAATCAGTTATATACTGCTTGTCCCAAGTACTGTTATTCATATTCTTATTCTTTCTCTCTCTCTCTTTAGTAGTGAACACCAGTAGTCTCATCTAAATTGGCCAGTTTGGCTTGCATCGATGAACTCGCTGGTGCCCACCACCTCGGCCGTCAGTAGCCCTGTTAGTTCCCTGGACTCCCCCCTCTCTGTCATCAGTTCATCCACTGGCTCTCCGGGTGTGCCAGTGACCCCTTCGGTGGGTTACGGACCCATCAGTAACCCACAGGTGGGCCACGGTTAACCCCATGTACAAAATAACTATACGCTGATCACTTGGTCCAAAAATGAGTTCTATTAATGTTTCACATATTGTTTGTTTGGTGCCCTGCTATAACTCCCTCATATTTTTTTTCTTTTTAATCTTCATTCTCTTAGATTAACTCCACAATGTCTGAGCTGCACACCGTCAGCAGCTCTGATGATGTGAAGCCATCCTTTGTTCTGAAGTCACCAGGAGGCACTGGGCCAATGCTGTCCCAAAAAAGACTCTGTGCCATCTGTGGAGATCGCTCCTCCGGTGAGAAGGAAGGGCAAACCAGTTTTACAGAAGCTTTAATAATATATATTTCCTATAATCAAGTAGATAATTTTAGCCCTGGAATTGTACATTGTAAACAGCTTGGATTTACAACTGAGCTGTGCTAATATATACCAAAATCTTAATACTGATCCTGGATCAGTGCTAATCCAAGGTGCTTAGTAAAATGTAACTTAGTAACTGTGCCTCAGTAATTCTTTGCTTGCTAAATTTCTGGTTTCTTGTTCAGGAAAGCACTATGGGGTGTACAGCTGCGAAGGCTGTAAAGGCTTCTTTAAGCGCACAGTGAGGAAGGACCTGAGCTATATCTGCAGAGACAGCAAAGAGTGTCTTGTGGACAAGCGCCAGCGCAATCGTTGCCAGTACTGCCGTTACCAGAAGTGCCTAGCCATGGGCATGAAGAGAGAGGGTGTGTATTTTTGTCATGCTTGTCACAGTGTACCATTGCTTGTACTTGTATTGGTTTGGTCTTTTTGGCTCTATTCAGACTTGGCCTTAAGTGCCCGGTGAACATGTGCACGTGTGTAAAACAGGGTCAAATGTGTTTTACGATCCTGCCACTTGGAATAAATTCAGCATGTGGCCGGATTACATTTGTAGTGTCCCCGACAACAGAAATAAATGGCCAGGGACCAGTGTTGCTAGGGCTGCAGTTTTACCATAGACTCATTCTATTTCTGAACTGCCTATGCTGTTAATGCATGTAATTATTTGATGGCTTTTATTTATTTATTTTTTTGTAAATATGCATTTTAGACATTATTAATTAAAGTTTTAGGTCTTATCTTTCATATGTGTGTTTGTTGTTATTATTTTAAAATTAATTATGCTTAATACTATTTGAATGTGTACCAGCGAGTTGGTCCTCATGTCACTGAATACATGAAGAATGAAAATACAAGGAGAGCTTTAGACACTTCTCTACGGTTAATACAGTTCTTACACCGACAGCTGTTCAGGAGGAACGGCAGAGGAATAAGGAGCGTGATGGAGATTATGACTGTAATAGTGCAGCCAATGAGGAGATGCCTGTGGAGAAGATCCTGGAAGCTGAGACGGCTGTGGATCACAAGACAGAATTGCACTCTGCTAGCAGTTCTGCTGGTGCTGTGAGTGTTTGTTAAAATTTTTTTTTATATATTTAATTTAATAATGAGTTCTTGAGGAGATTTGAATGTTGTTATGGGCTTGTTATTTTCCACACACAAGAAAGGTCCTACACCTTGTAGCGCAAAAAAAAAAAAAAACAAGGCCCACAAATTTTACATCATGTTAGTATTGCTCTTTAATGTGATGTTGCCTCAGTTAGACAGATTATTAACAAATTATTGTTTATGTAATAATAGTGTGTTTGCATTCTGCAGCTTGCCCTGATAAACAAAATATTGTTTTATATTCATAATTTAAGCCTCGATGTTTTGTAAGCACATTCCAAGTGTTCTAATGCCGTTATCTGATTGGCATACATGAGTAAGTGAGAGTTGTTTTACTGCCCTGCTTTGAAGCAAGACAATGTAATTAAGGCTGATAAGGTTCATAAAGATAAGAAATAGGACGAAAGGAAATACACATGATATATGACAGTTTGTTTCTGTTGTTCTTGAAAGCTGTAGACACCATGACTTAATAGCATCAGAAAAATCCTCTGGATAATTGGTCTTCTCAAGCATAGTGTCTTCATCCCTATTAAAACAGACAAGAGGCAGTTTTTCATAAATGGCCATGTAAGAGTAACAGAATCAGTTTTACTATATTCTAAGCTTTCTGAAGTCATAATATTAAAGATATGTATATTTGCAAGGGGTGTTCAAGTCAAGCTGGGACTTTTAATTGGGCAGAATAACAGAACTCTGTAAAAAGGTAGTCAAAGAGTAAAACTACCTTTATTCCTCTATATGATCCCCTGCTACACTAATGCACTTATCCCAGTGTTTCGCTAGTTCCTTCTGACAGATAAATTTCTTCTGCAAGTTAGTGACAAGTTATCCGTCGTTTTTCAAGGATCAGGCTTTCCACTTGCTGGATGTTCACTGGAACGACTGCAGTTGCCTATCTGCAAACCATTCAAGTGTTTTACTGCGGCTAAGAGTCTCATCACTCTGCTGTGTTTGACGTTTTCTGTAAATGCTGATCAGAGATCATGGAAATTCTGAGGTCGACAGCATAAAGTTGGCGTGTTTGACATTCATGTTTACAAAGTCAATATCGAGAGAATAAGCCTCTGTTATCGATCACAGCTTGACAGGCAGAGTTTTCTGTACAAATTCTCAGCTGATGCCATAGAATTATGCTGTCTTGTCTTAATTAGTCTGTCCTTTCCTTGGCGCTATCACTCTTGGCCTTCCAGACCTAGAGCGATCAGCAATGGAACCAGTTGTTTGGAATCTGTTCTGTAGCTATTCCTGGCAACTCCAAACTGTTTGGTGATTCCTGCTTGTGATACACCAAGTTAAAGCATTCTTATGACCCTCTCTCTGCTAGCATTGTCTACACTGGGCATGATATTGTGCAGACAAATTTGTGCTGTTTTGATACAAGTCATGTCAACTCTACATGGTTACATGGCACATTTTCTACATGTGCACAGCGCACATGCAGATGTAAGTTAGGTTATCCATGATAAAGTAACACTCTACTGAGCATAATGGTAATTTTACCTGACCTGTGTTCTTAAAGTAATCAGGCAAACATAATGTGGATTAAATTTAAGGGTTTTATATGAAATTTTTTAAGGTCTATCATTTATAATACAATAAATTATTATCCTTTGTATGTATATTAAGAAGTAAAGTGTTTTGTTGTAAAATTTCAGGCGTTTATATGATTATTATCCATGTCATTATCACAGTATAAAGTTCTAAGGAAAACCATTCTTTAACTCATTCCCCCTTCCTGTCCTTTAGGCCATCGACCCAGTGACTAACATCTGCCAAGCAGCAGATAAACAGCTGTTTGGCCTGGTGGAGTGGGCCAAGCGCATCCCACATTTCTCTGACCTGCCTCTGGACGACCAGGTCATTCTGCTACGTGCAGGTAGAAGCGTTCACTTTCAACATCTACAAACCACTCCTATTAACGTTTAAGCCAGATCCTTTAGTCAAAGGAGCGGGGATATGCTTGTCTGTAAATAATAAATAATGCAACAAATGACCTATGCTAAAAATGTTGAAAATAATCTTGATTCTTGTGAAGAAAAAAAAAAAAACCTTCATTGATGACATGTTTTGTTTAGTGTGTCGGACTGACTTCTAAAACTAGGCTAAATCGTGTTAGAAGTAAATGGACTTTTCTTTCCCATTGTATCTATACTTCAGGGTGGAATGAGCTGCTTATTGCCTCGCTTTCTCACCGCTCGATCGGGGTGGAGGATGGACTTCTGCTGACTACTGGCTTGCATGTGCTCAGAGACAGGTGACACCAGACTACGATTACTTATTGTTAAGTAGCTTAGGAATTTGTTTCAAAAGCTGCGTGAATGCATTGTGATTGTGTACTGTAAATTTTTTATGAATGCACTGATTACAAAATTCTTGGCCAATACCACTGTTTAAACATTAAATTGCTAGATACTGGTGTTTTTGTCCATTTGTTTATGCTCTCTTTTATGCCAAGAAAGCTTCATTATAATAATAATTTAATTGTTTTATCATCTTTAAATCCCCAATTGTATTTTTTTTGTGAATGAGCATACATTCAGTGAAATTTTTAATATAACCTTTTAACATAAAAGGTACTTTTTTGTAAACAATAATTGTTTCAAAAGCCTTTCTAAAATTTCTAGCATACATGCATAGGCAAAAAGCATTCAGTATTTACCTAGCCTGAGAGAAGTAATTTTTTGTGAAATATAAATTTAATGCCTAATACTTCAAGTGCTGTGCATTTTAAATAAAATATTTACAAAGTTTTCCTTCTTATATGAAAAGAATAAGGTAAAGTCATGCATTTTTGTCTGGGCAACAATATGATAAATAACAATATGAAGGTTCAATAATTGTGAGCAATAAAATGATATTAAAATAAGAATATGACTCATAACTAATAGAGGAAACTGTCTTGAAGTGAGAAACAGTAATGCTTTGTAGTATTTGTTTGATGCAGGCAAATGTATTTTGAGCCAGACAGCACAATATTTATTTTTGCTACAATCATATTCCCCTTCTTGGATTGCTTATTATTTTGCTGCTTTCATCACCGTCATTGTTTTAAATTTTTTGTGTTTCTGATGCCAGCTCTTCGCTTAGCAAAAAACATTCTGCTCCTCTGCTGTGTGAAGTTTTCTAAAAAGACATACGAATGTTGCTTTCAATAGTATATAAAACTGCTTTTTAGTACTGCCAGTTAGCACGATTCAGGTCAGATGTAAATGGCTTTTAAAAAAAGCCTTCTTTTGCAAGCATGCTACTGCTTGCGGATGTTTTGTTCCATATGCAGCACTCGCTCATCAGTGTTGTCCGCTTGTGACTAGCAGGGCTCCTCTAAAAGCACCACGTGAACATTTTTTTTCTTAAAGACTTTAAATTATTTAGAAACATTCACACTTTGTGTCGTCCATTTTTTTTTTTTGTCTTCTCACCCTCACATTTCAGTGTGTCTTTTTTGCACTTCTCAAATTAAGTATTTTTCCTCACTGTAATATTAGCTGTGCCTGCTAATTAATGGGTATTATAGCAAATGAAACAACAAGTACAAAGTTAGCCCAGATAATGTAGTGAACTTGTAATGTAGCCTGCATAATTAGTTTGAAAGCCTTTGTTCTGGTTTTCTGCAACCATGTAAAAATGTGTTAGAAATAAAATCACAAAACTGAAAAAAATTACTCTCAGTACATGACTTCATATTGCAGTGGAAAAAAACCCAAGTAAAAATTAGTTATTGGTTGCTTTTAACAAGCTTTTTTGTGTTGAAGCATATTATGTGTTGTATTTTTCTTTTTCTTTCAGTAAATATTAGAGAAATGCATTACAGCTAGTACTACTGCTTTATACCCGTTTCTGTCTCCACAGAGAAAGTGCACGCAGCCCTGAGGTGGGGGCTATATTTGACAGGTACATGAATATCAGGCTTTTTATTTCTGAGTTCAGTTCCATAAGCAATGCTAATAACTTGTAAGCTGTAATTAAGTCAGAAATTATCTGTTGTTCTTTCCTCCCTCATCATTTTCTCACTTCCCTTCCCAACTCTAGAGTGCTCACCGAGTTGGTAAATAAAATGCGAGATATGCAGATGGACAAGACTGAGCTTGGATGTCTGCGAGCCATCATCCTCTTTAACCCAGGTGCAGTTATCAGATCTTACTGGTTACAGGCTTTTGGGAGAAATATCTGATTTGCAAACATTATTTCAGCATTCACATAGCTTCTGCGATCTCTGGTAGAAAAATTTTATGATAAGATACGCTTTGTAACACGGATTGCAGAGAACCGATTAATCTGATGGCTTTTGTGGCAAATCGGTGCATGTCCAGGAGGAACTCAGGGCTGTTAGGGACTAGCAATAGCGTTAGCATACCTCAATAAAAATACCATTGCTAAGGACAAGCACTTAGAACCTCTCACTTTCACCTCTTATGAAGTGTGTAGTACAAAAACATTCCTCTATAAGGTTCTCAAGCTGTTCTGTAGCTGGGTAATGATATAAATGCTGTAACTAGGATAAATTACTTGGCCTATCGTTTACTAGCTTCCTACCACACTGGAGAGAAAAGTATTCCATGTGTGAGTGTTCCATTATTATTATTTTTTTCTTCTCAGTATTATATTTTAGACACTTCCTCCAGGTTATATCTCAGCATTTCATGTATCTGAGCAGCCCTATGAGGTGTAAACATAGATTTGCTGCTAATTGGAAGACATTTATATTGATAATTCCACTCGGGCATTTCTGCACTTAGAGAACCTGTTCTTTATCTAATTTGTACAACATATAGATACGCAAAATATCAAATTTAACCGCAGATCAACTGCGGTTAAAAGTAAAGTAAATAATTTTCATGCGCTGGTGTAAAATGGCATTATTTCCTCAGAAGAAAGTATCCATTTTGATTAAGATATCAACCATTCTTTTAAGGTTTGTGCAGTAACTTTTGTCTAGTAGCCTTGAATCTTGTAAAGTGCTATTTTTTTCCCCATTGTATTGTTTAGATGCCAAAGGTCTTAGCAACACAAGTGAGGTGGAACTCCTGCGAGAGAGAGTGTATGCATCCTTAGAGGCTTACTGCAGGCAGAAATACCCTGAGCAGCAGGGGAGGTATGCTAATGCTTTCTAACCAATTCTCTTTATAATTTTGCAGCATAAGCTGCTGTTACTCCATGCTAAGCCGCAAAAACCCATTGGAACATGCCGAAGCAGGTTTGTAAAAAGGACAAGTAAGGCAACAAGCGTAAAGATCTTTGAGGCTGGCAGAAGACATGACATTCCTACAACCTGTTATTATCATCAGATAAACAACCATACACTATCAGCCAATATAGCAAGCCCATAAGCTACAACATTAATGTATTATTTGAATTTGAATTTGAATTTGCCAACTGGCAATAAAGGTTATTTCAATAAAGGTTTTAAACAAATATATTTCTTTTTTTTTTTTTTTTTCATGGGTTTGTTTAAAAATGCTTTAAAATTTCTTGGATGATCGCCCAAGCAGCAGAACAAGTTTATACTAGTGCAAATTGTAGATGAAATAATCACCACTGTCGTCACAATAAGTTTGGATCAAGCACTTGTCCTTCCTGTTTTTACAGTAACCTGTTGCTAATTAGCTGATAATGAGACTCCACAATCTTTACATTTTCCTTCGAGTTACCCAATGCCCAAGCAAAACAGTCAGCATTCTATTAGACCTGGACCAAGTTATTCTGTAATAAAGTTGTTGTAAAGTAATGTAAATCTGTTGAACTTAACCCCCTCTGTAGGATAACGCTTGTCATATCATACTTGTGGAAGAATGTTTTGTAACATGGATTGAGCTGCAGCACCTTCCACAACAGATTAATCTCATGAGTATTAAGCACACGTTGAGAGATCTCAGTGCTGTAGTGTAGCTCTAGTGTTCGCAAGAAAAACCTCGAGGACAAATAGTAATTGTGAAACTTTTAAATCTTTTTGTTTTGAATTTGAAGCATTTTATGCATTAGAAATCAACACCTAAGGTTTCTCTGGTGCACCTGGACTATAACACATTTAAACCAACTAGTTAAAAAAAAAAAAAAAGTGTTAATTTTTCATAAATCTACATAGGATTTGTATCGTAATGTCTGTTAATGTTCATATCAGCACGGGGAGGGAAAACCTGAGGTCGCCAGAATTCCTTGATGTTGAGCACTCCCCATCACCCTGCTCATCCCTTTTTTGCTTTCCTCATCTAGGTTTGCCAAGCTTCTGCTCAGGCTGCCTGCGCTGCGCTCTATTGGGCTCAAGTGTCTGGAGCACCTTTTTTTCTTCAAGTTGATCGGAGACACGCCCATTGAGACGTTCCTGATGGAGATGCTGGAGGCTCCCCACTAGCTTTGCCCTGAGGGAGGCTGGAAGATGACATCACTGTGACTGCACTTTTCAATCTCAGGGGAACTTGAGCAATTGGCCAGCCTCCAGTCTGCGATACACTTGTTGCTAGGGTTGTCTCATTGTAAGTGCAAAACAGAGTCTAAAAACCCAAGACTTGCCATGAACTTAGAGTATGTTGGTGCTATATTTCAGTCTTGAATTCTTGTGGATTTAAAAAAAAAAAAAAAAGAACCTTCAGTTCCCTTCCCTTGCTTATAGGGGATTTACATTTTGATAAAACCATTTAAGGCTTTTAAACTTGTGGATGTTGAGCTTTATTTGTCTGTAAGTGTGCTCCATCATCTCGTCAGTGTAGTTTCTTTTATTTCTTAAGGGACTAATTTATTCAGCTCAGACCTTAAAGGACTGGCGATACGAACAACTGAAAGAACAGTTAGGAATAACTGTTTAAAAATCTATAAGCTGACATCGCTCTCCCAGTTAAGCTAGCCTGGCCAAACATGTATGCAATGAAACTTACAGAAGTCTGGAGAAAAGCTCATTATGATGTGCAATTTGCAAAATGATGTTAGTCAAATATTTAGGAGTTGATTCCAGGGAAGCGAGGTCTTACCATGCGCTCATTGATGTTGATCATGGGTGCTTGACTGATCTTTTATGCTTGATACATCGTACTGTTTTTTTCTTCTCTTTTTTCCTTCTTCTTTTTTTGTTCTGTTTGCAGTTTTGGTGAAAAACTGAAAAAATAACTAGGATATTCAGTTCACTAAATTAGCCATGCATTGCTTTATGACTGCAGTGTTCCAGGCTGAAGTCGGTAAAATTGCTTGCGACATTGCTTTTTCTCTCAGTTATTCTTTTCGTAGTACACGCTTGTTTTATCACATATCACATAACCTTGTAACTTGAGTTATGATTCCTTATGTAAACTGCACTATACCAGTTCAAATATCAAATATTTGACCAAAAAGGGGTCATATTTGTGTATGCTTTGGTGCTTTAAAAAAAAAAAGAAAAAAAAGAAAAAAAAAAAGAAACAGCTGTTTTGATGTTACATCCCTGAAAACGCACATAGAAAGTTGTAAGCAGGAAACGGTTATATTTTAACAAAATTGAATCTGAGCAATAGTAAATTTAAAATGCAAATGTGTATTCTCTTCTCACTTTGGAGTGTAAAATTTATTTCTAGTACTGTGCAAATGTTTGTTCAGGGACAGTAAAACGTGATTGCTACAAAAGCGCAGAAATCCACATACATTAATATTCCAATAATTTTATCATTGATTTTAGTTGATTTGTACATCTAAAATACAAAAAAGACCTTAGTTTGCACTGTATTTCCTGTGAATCCCAGTTTTCTGACTGTCTTTGCTCTTTTTCTTAGTGATATGTTTTTCAATTAGATTTGTAATCTTGCTGGTTTTTGTAAAATCTTTGCTTTGCTGTTGTATTTTTGTGTCCATGCCAACAGCTTTGGGGACGAAGACCACAGAGACTTTGAAATGCAAGTTCCCTATTGGCAGAATTGTTTACTACACCTTCGGGTTGTTTTGTATGGTCCTGTACAACCACCATCTTAACTGCATTAGACATGTTTGTGTCTGCCATTGCACTAAATTTGTCATACAATGATGATTGTAATGATCCTCCATCAGGTTCTCCATCGTTAGGGCTCAATTTAGAGGAGCTTGATGGGCACTGCAAGTGAACCATATGGACACGACCCTAAATAAAAGCTGGTGACATCAGGATTCGTGTGGCTTTTCGTCTGTCATGAAACAGATGAGGACAATTGATTGGCTACAGTAGAGCCATAGCACTGATTCAACAAATTGGCTCATCAGTTAATCATCAAGTCGGGTTCTATGTTTATTAGGCATTAGATGAGAGCAATTTCCAGCTGTATGTGCTCTGGTCTTCCAAAATGTCAATGCTCCCAGCCTTGGCAAAGAAGTAGGTTTAATGTATGGAATGTGTCATGGTGGGTGGATTAATACATACTTTAGGTGTGCTTATACAGTTTCATAGAGAAACACTACCATGTAATAGTGTTTGTTCAGCTCGTTAACACCATAGACTATAAAAACTGGACAAACCCTCTGTGACATCACCCATACAACAAACAGAACCTGGTTATTGCTGCCTATGTAGCTTGAACCTGCCTACGTAACAGTTACCATCCACAAGCTAGTCAGCTTAGCTAAAATGCAAATCAGCCATGCCCATCTTTATCCATAATTTTATGGGTTAATGTAATTTTAACCGATGAGTTATTAACCACATTTACAGTTGTCATGAATAGGAACTCTAGCTATTGTGACCTAAACTTTATTTATTTTGTACTAGGCTGCAAATATTTATTTCTGTAACTTATGGCATTTTATCATGGGGGACTATGGGGATTTTGGACATTTGAGGAACTGTACATTTTTAGCACTAAAAAAAAAAAAAAGAGTATACCAATTTCTCATGAGGGAAAATGGTGTCGCCATAGGCTATATTCCATCCTGATAAAGGGATTTTTTTTTTTTTTAAATATAGCACATAGTTATTTTAGGCATTGCTAAACTCAGGCTGCCTGTCAGAAAATGTTTTTGCTACCGTTTAGCAAGACTGTTTACTGTTCACAAGTCTTACTAGTGTCTTTATTTTCTCTTAGTATGTCCGGTGACTTTGGGATCATGTGACTCAAGATGTGCCATTCCACTACCATGGAATATCTTACATTTAAACCTACATAAATCAAAATGGTTATTATGCAAACGTGTTATTTAAACTAGGTGGTGGAGACATGTTTTCCAGGTTTTTTTGTATGTACATGTAGGGTTCTTGTTATTGAAATTGCTTAAGAAGTGGTTGAATGTTAGTAGGATTTACGGTGCATCTCAATATTAGAATATTGTGAAAAGTTTTTTTTTTTTTTCATGTCAGTTCAAAATTTTAAACTTAATCTCGATTCATTGTGTAAATTGAAATATTTCAAGCATTTTGTTTGTTTTAATTTTGATTACAGCTTATAACGCATGAAAATAATTTTTTTTTTTTTTTTATTAAAAGAAATGAAATGATCAACATTGTCCACAAGGAGGGTAAGCCATCAGGTTAAGGTCATCATTGAAAGGGCTGGCTGTATGCGGAGCGCTGTATCAAAACATATTCATAGAAAGTTGTCTGGATGGAAAAAATGTGGTAGGAAAAGGTGCACAAGCAACAGGGATGACCGCAGCCTTTAGAAGATTGTCAATCAAGAGTGCAGTGAGGCTGGAGCCAGTGCAGCAAGAGCCACCACACACAGCCACCTTTAGGAAATGGGCTACACCTGTTGCATTCCTAGTATTAAGCTACTCCTGAAGAAGAGGCAACGTTAGCAGTGTCTTACCTGGGCCAAGTTGTGAAGGACCCATTGCTCAGTGGTTGAAAGTAATTTTTTCTGACTATGGTAAATTTTGCATTTCATTTGGAAATCAAGGTTCTGGAGTCTGGAGGAAGTGTGGGGAGAACCAGAATTCAAGTTGCTCAAAGACCAGTGTGATGTTTCTACAGACAGTGATAATTTGGGGTGCCAAGTCACCTGCTGGTGTTGGTACACTGTTTTATCACAGGTCCCGGGTCAGCACAGCCATCTACCAGGAAGTTTTAGAGCACTCCACGCCTCCCTCTGCTGTCCAGCTTTATGGAGATGCTGATTTCATTTTCTAGCATGGCGTGGCACCTACCCACACTGCCCAAAGTACTAATACAGCTGGTTTAAGAACCAGGGTCTCCCTGTGCTTGGTTGGCCAGCAGACTCACCCGACCTGAACCCCACAAAGAATCTTTGGGGTATTGTGAAGAGGAAGATGTGACACCAGTCCCAATAACGTGGAAGAGCTGAAGGTCGCTATTAAAACCAACCTGGGCTTCCATAACACCTCAGCAGTGCCACATTGCTGCAAATGGAGCCCCCACCAAACACTGAATGCTGTACATGTTCATACTTTTCAGTAGTCCCAACATTTCTGTGTAAAAAATCTTTAATTGGTCTTAAGTAATATTCTAATTTTCTGAGAAACTGAATTTTGGGTTGTCATTAGCTGCTGTAAGCCATAATCATCAAAATGAAAAGAAAGAAACATCTATATCAGTCTGTGTGTAATGAATCTATATACAGGTTTCAGTTTTTAATTGAATTACTTAAATAAATAAATTTTTTAATGATACTCTAATTTTTTGAGATGCATCTGTATATTTCAAGGTGTACAGTAGTTATAGAGTTATTGTACTGAAATTTACACTCTTTTGTTGCATGATCTGCATGAAAACACTCAACTCAACACCAGTATTTCTCTGGATGCTTCATAAAAGCTATTTATTGCAAGATTTGTATACAGTATATACTTTTTCGCTGTGAGTATTAACAAGATAAATTCACATTCTTGGTACTCTTATTCAATACCCACTTTTTATGGCACTTGCAGCAAAAAAAAGGTTGGACATAACTCAATTTGATTGTACCGAAGTGCAATGAACTTAAAAGACTTTTGAGCAGGAGTTGATGGTGGGTGGGTGAGTGGGATTTACAAGGACCAAACAAATTTCAAGTTTGTGCAAAAAGGAAGGAAAGAAAAAAATAATAATTACAAAAGCACACATCGCTGAGCTTCTAACTGACATCACAGACGCTCCCCTTGACTCAACTCTCTTGCTTTCTTGTAGTTTTGAACAATGGCTTGCTTACTTTTCTTAAATTATAATTAATACAGAATAACACTGCTTCTGACCTATAATACACTATTCTAT
The DNA here is from genome assembly GCA_030014305.1 of Clarias laeviceps. Lineage (NCBI taxonomy): Eukaryota > Metazoa > Chordata > Actinopteri > Siluriformes > Clariidae > Clarias > Clarias laeviceps. The sequence goes on from JAQMYJ010000033.1 coordinate 12,684,705, forward strand.
ACAAATACAAATGCAACAGATGCAAAAATAAAAACAAAAGATTTACACAATTATACAGCATTTGTCTTCTTAGGGACCATTTAGTTTCTACATTAGATTTCTAGTTCATTTTCATTTTACAGTACTCGGTTATCTGAGAAGAAGACATCAGACAAAAAAAAACAAACAAAGCAAAACAAAAAACAGATACTTCTTCTTGTTAATACTTGACATTGCTTTAAAATGACATGGTACAATGTAATAAGGTGCTGGGATGTACTACCGGGTCGTGTAGTACGACTGTGTGGATTGACAGAATAACGTTTTGGGCTTCATGCTGGAGAATGGACATTTGGTGATTTTTTTTCTGTAACCGAATCACATTACATGCTCCTTCTAAAAAAACAAAAACAAAAACAAAACCATAGTGCTGCTGTGCTGAAGAGACCACATCCCTCTGTTTCCAAAGACACATGTCATAACCGAATGCCACGAGTATAGTTGTCATGCATCACATTAATGATTTAAAAGTGAATTTATAACAGTGAACATCAAGGCAGCATTGAGGCTCTTCTTGGGCTAAGACTAACGTTGAGTTTTGTCTGGAAACGGATTCTCCTTGACCACTTTTAGCAGATGGACTACAGTACAAATGGCAGAAGGTGCTGTAGGTCAGACGTGTTGTTGCATATTGCTGATCGTATTTCATCTCAGGCTCAATCTAAAATCCGTATCAAATAAAAAGAAAATAGAAACGTGCAAAAAACCTCATACCACAGCAGTGCAGAGAGAATCACCCCTTATGACATCTATGTCAGCGATTTCTAGAAATCTGTGCTCTGCAGTTTCCACTGGACATGAATGCTGAGTGTGCTACTAACCGAAGCAGGCAAGATTTCACCAAACAGCTAATATTTGATAACCAGAGTGCAAGAGATCGGCCTTGTTAAAAGCACTGATCTTCGGGTTCACACTCAAGGCCACAGTGGTAAGAAACACTAGTACTGTACGTTTGTCTCTGAAGAGAACTTGGTTCTTCACTAACAGGGCTACAAGAGTGTGTGAGTGTGTGTTTGTGTGCAAGTATAAGAGGTTTGTGTACTAGAATTGAAAGTTGAATGGTGGCTAATACTGTGCTTGTCTTTTAAAAATGCAGTAAAAGTGGTAGGTGTCAAGAAATATGTCGTTCAATCAGCATGCTTAGGTTGCAGTGTCCAGGATCAGTTGTATCGAGTGTGTTTGTGTGTCTTTAGACCCTGAGCTGCTTGAATCTATTCTGCGTCACACTTGCATCTCAGAGCCGCTGGCTAATCCCAGTGCCTGTGCCTCCTCTGGGGTGAGCCCGTTCTTCAGTGTTCTTCTTACTGCAAGAAAAACAGACATGTGCGTTATTTTATTAGTCAATTATCTCAAATAAACCAAATTTTACATACACCACCTTGCCAAAAAATACTGCGATTTAAATAAGCAAATACTTAAGAGGCTTTGATTGGATAATTACTGCAGTGATTAACATGTTTCAGATGGGAACAATTCTTCCAATCCTGATGCAGTGGGCAGCTTCTCATGTATGATTTATCCCACAGTTGTGAAAAAAATTTTTTTTTAGAAGGGACTAAAGAGACTGCTGAAATTCTGGGAACTAGATTAAGAACTGTTATTAAAACCTGGGAGGGTAGTGCTAAAACATCAACTTCACAGAAGAACTGTGGTCGGGAAAAATCAAGAACAACTGTCGGATCAAAGTAATGTCGAATTATAAAAGAAAAATTCAACAGTAGAAATAAGAGCTATATTAAATAGTGAAAGTAATATACACGCACAGTGTGACAAGAACGCACAGGATTGGGATTAAACAGTATTGTGGAAATACATAGGAAAACCATTCGTTAGTGTTAGTGTTTGTTAGCTATATTAAAAAGGCTTCAATTTGATTGAACCTTGGAGCAATAGAAAAAGGTCACAGGTTATCACATCAATGCATTTTTTCATCTCTGATGCGCGGCCATAAATCTGGGCCAAAAATTAATTCAACTCTGGTCAGAAATAAATGCTGTTGCATGAAGTTCTTGAAATAGTGTGAGACCTTTTTTTTTCTTTTTTTTTTTTTTTTTTTCGAAATTCTAGTGTACACACACACACACACACACACACACATACACACGCACAAAAATAAAAATAAAAGAAATCTGTGGGCTGGCGTACAACCAGAGTTTATGTTTAATTGAGAAACATGCTTCCTATGGTTGTTAAGTAATAAGTTGATACTTGGTACTAAAGTCTCAGCACTAAAACCAACAAAAGTAAAAAAATTACTTAGAGATATGACCCAGACTAGATTTTATTTATTTATTTTCAAATCCCATTTCTGCCCACTCCTGAGAGACTTCTGACGAAACCTCAACAATCCCATAGATCCTCTTGACCAACCCTTTGGCCAAATCCACCACTCCTGTAGAAGATTTACAGTAACCTCTCTTCATTTTAGTAAATGTGACCAATCCAGGATCCTCATGCAAAACCTTTAACCAATCCCACATGGTCCTGCAGAAAGTTTGACCAGTTCTCCACAATCATGCCGAAAATTTGCACTCAGTCTATAGAAACTGTATGCAAGCTTAACTTCAACAGAAACCTTAAACATTCCCTCTCAGACCTTTGCAGAATTTAAATGAACATGGTGTCTTTTTCTCTTGTGAGCTTCACATCTTATTGCCCTTTCACACGGGAGATAGACTGACCTATTTGCTAGGCCCAAAGAAACATAGAAACATATTACAAGCAAAAGCTAAATATTTATGCACATACAAGTATTGTGATTGAATATTTTTTAAATCAGAGACTGAGAAACCATGCAGCGATTCATCATTTCTGTGTTGTGTAATACAAGACATTACTATTCTACAAGATCATGCTGTACACACACACACACACACACACACACACACACACACACACACTGGTATTCATGTCCTGTATTGTAAATGTCATGCAGAGACTTACAGGACTTGCGGTTAGCTCTTGAGCGTCTCCTCTCGCGAGGCTGACTACGTTGACTGGGGCCCTGAGTTGCTGATTTTACTATGCGCTCCATGATCTCATCTGCTGTGTCTTCCATGCAATTAGACGTGTCTTCATTGGCAGAGGACCACAGTCCCATGCGGCCTATATGGACACAGAAAGCACAGTTTTTTTTTTCCTGAATATGGCTCTGAAGAGAATTTTTTGGTTACATAGCAGTGATGGAAAGTTTTAATTATTTTAGTGACTCGGTTCTTTGATCCTTGATCCTTTATCAAAATAAACAAATATTTTATAGAAATGAGTCATTTCGTTTATTTCGTTCTTTTGATCAGAAATAATGTAAAATGTTACACTTTCAATAAACAGCCCTCCAACATGTCTACATACACACATTTTGGCTATAGTTCCAGTAATGAAAATATTACAATGCAGCTAAGGACATCATTATGATAAACAGAATGAGCAGCTCACCTCTCATATCTTCTGGTCCGAATTGTTTGTTCTCTTGTCATGTGACTCTCATAGACACTACAGTACTGGGATGAAAGAACGACCGTGTCGGACTAGAAGACTCATAAGATGAAGGTTTTGCGACGCTTGTGCATGTGCACCCAGTAGAAGACGAACTAATCACCCTCTGAGACTACTCGTTCTTCTGAGTCACATTAAAGACTCATTCGAAAAGAATGAATCGTTCATGAACGACCCATCACTATTGCTATTACCGGAGAGTGTATTGCTCTATTTATAGTGAAAGGGGGGACTGTAGGTTTGTAGGTACCTCGTCCAGCTCTGGTGCGGGTGCGCAGCCCAGGCAGGACTGATGGGGTGGTGTCTCCGAGCTGCAGGCTGTTCCGTAGCACTGCTGTCATCTGTTCGTGCTCTGCTGCCTTCTCAGCATAGTCGAGTCCCTGACCTGGAGTGTCCTGTCCTTCTGCTGAAGCGCCTGCAAACTTACCGCTCTGTAAAGTAAAGAACAGAAAAAACAGCAGATAAACCTCGCTGTCCAGCTTCTGTCTCGCACTCCTTTTCCTTTTGAGTCTTTTGGCTTGCATGTTGGCAATTTGAAATTCTCCACAAATGCATTTGTTAAAAACAATCCATAACAACTCCTAGCATGCACCACAGAACACCAAAGTGCACACTGGCTTTAGTATCGTTAGTCTGTTGCCTTGTCGTTAGTGGTTTGATGATTTCCAGGCCAAGGCTGCACCAAATGAATCGGTGAAAAGTGTCAGTATTATAAACGCTAATTTACTGTCCGTTGTTTGTTTATTTTAATGATCTCATCGTCACTATGATGCAAATATACACGTTTAACATGTTGCTTATACAGTAGGTTCCACATGGTGACCCTGCTCCCTTCCTTCTCTTCCTATTCTCACAGATTGCGTAATGGGAGCACAAACATACAGTACTGCCTCTCTACAGGCCCTTTAACACCAGCCCCACATGCTCACTGAGTGTGTGTGTATGTGTGTATGTGTGTGTAGGGCTGGTATACATTTAAAACACCTCCATCATGATCAGCATGATGTGATGTAATCCCTGATGGGACTTGTCTTTGTTAGTCTCAGGCCACGGTCATTTCATGTCAAAAAGTTAATGAAATGTTGACGTGCACTTAAACGAGGGTTGTTGTGCACACAAAAATACAACCGCACACAGCCATGCATACCTCATCTTCTTCTTCCTCACTCTAGAAAGGACAAACAGAGACATGATGGATGAAAGAGAGAACAAAATATAAGAGAAACTACGGTATAGTACAAAGGTAGTAGGGATAGAGAACAAAAGCAATATACACTATGTAGGATTTGTTGTGACTATACTAGGTTCATGATTTTTTTTTTCTTTTTTTATAAAAATGGCTGTTTACTCATTTACGTTCAGATTTTGGAAAATGTGAACTGAAGTAAGGACGCTTCGATAGTATATATATTAAAGAAATATCATAGATCGTGGTGTTTTACGCAATATATCATTATTTCTTTGAAATCAGAAACGTTTACTGACGTCCCATACATTTCCCACTTGCACTGTTCCATTTCAAGCTCTTCCAGACTGTCTGACGCACCAGTCACAGTGCTTACAAATGTCTTCGCTGCTGGTCTACAGGCTCATGAAGAGAGTTGGATTTTCAAGCTGAGATTAGCTTTTACACCGAAGTATCCCTCGCCAAACTAAACAAACTACGTAGAGGCCTCTCCTAACTGGGACTCCCCCACAGAGACAGGCTTTAGCAGGTCATGTTTGAGGGATCAGGGGTAGCCTCAGGCACTGCTACAGTACCACTGATATTAATTACGCAGGTCAGTGAGCGCTCTACTGCTGCTCGGCAACAGAAATGGATCAGGGTTATTAAATTCGCTGGGTATTTATGACTCCCTACAAGCTCAACGCAATTTAACCAGGAACCTTTAGATGCAGTCGATCAGCCGTTTACTGAATATAGCACACATTTAAAACATCGAAGTAGTTAAAGTTACAAGCTTTTATTTGCTTTATAACTTAAAAAAAAAGAATTAAACGTCAGAATCCAGTTTGTGAAGTGGTGAAGTGCTCCATCTAGTGGCAGACGTGTCGAACTGAACAGTGCACTATGAGGAATGGCAAGAGAGGGCGCACTCACGTCAGTGATCATTTTGCCCCGGGTCTTGTTCCTCTCCCGGTGGTTAGCTCTCTTCTGCTTCTGCTGCAGCACCCTCTCCCTGGTGGTGCGATACTCCAGAGCAAACTCGCTCAGAATCTTACAAAAGCGGTGGATGCTGACTTCCTTCACTGCGTATGCTGGGTGGCCCAGGAACAGCAGAAAGGCATGGAACCTGAAGAAAGTGCACAGAAGATTACACATCATGCAGAGGACACTCAAACTGCCATGCTTTATTCATTATCTCTTGGAATTGCATTATAGCATGTAAAGGAAGCGAGCAGTGATGAAGTAAAGGGTTGGTTGTGGGGCTTAAGTGTGATGCTATGTGTGTTATCTGGATTTCTTGTAATTATATAAAGCTGTAAGACTTGGATGCAGGACAAATTTTTGAGCAATTAGACATTAATTATATCGCATTACAGCAGGACAGGGCTTGAAACCTTGTTATGCATCAGGGAATGTGCAGAAAAGAAAATTCCAAATACAGCAGTTTTAGATCCTGACTATCTTAGGTCTAACTTTAACACCTGTTCTTTCTTCATAAATGATTTCTAAACTTCCCAGATAAATGCCCATTAAGCCTTAAACAGCCATGGAGATCGCTTCAACTACAAGGGCACATGCATTCTGTCCTCTCTACACTGTCCTCTCCTTTGTGCTACAAGTAGCCACTCGAAAAAAGAGTGTAAAAAAACGAAAGCTTAAATGAAAGTTTACCGATTGATGATGCGCCTGTGGACGATGGTGAGGATGATGATCCTCTCAGCGCAGTCTTTCAGGAAGTCAGACATACGCTGCTTTAGTGCCGGTTTCATCTCATGCTTGGCAATGACCTTCAGGTGGTCCCAGGAAGCCTTGCATCGCCGCTCCATCTGGGCCAGGTTGTCCTGCAGCTGGTCGAAGTCCACCTGAGAAAAGCAACGCAGATGGATGCTTATGAATGCAGTTAAAAAAAAACATGCTTTCTTATGCACCTTAACCACCCCTCTGATGTACTCTAATATACAGTACATGTACAGGAGTTACTACATGTATGCTACTGCTCAGATCTTCTAATGTTGTGTTTAAAACAAAGCAAAAACAAAAAAAATTGATGGTACGACTTTTCATTTTGCGAGGGAACATAAATGTTGGATTTTGAATCAAATGAAAAAGCTTATTTGACCTGATGAGTTCCGATTGACCCTATTCCATCATGCATACTCCCCAAGTGTTATGATCTGAGGTTGCTTCAGTCAGTTAGGTCTAGGCTCAGCAACGAAGTCAGCTGGTGACCTGAATGACCAAATCATCACATCTATGGAACTTTTCTTTCCAGATGGCACAGGCATATTCCAGGACTCAAATTGTGAAAGAGTATCATTTCACTGGATATCATACTGTGTGGTTGTGTACTATATGTGACAAATAACATATGAATTTGAAATGGTTCTGGGAGTATAAGGAATCATTGTCACACATGAACTGGACACCATATTTCGTACCGTAATCAAAGTTAATGGATGTTGAGCAAAAAAAAAGGATTTATTGGCAAGAATTACAATTAACAAATATACAAGAAAAAGTACATTTTGGCAGAAATCATGCTTTTTATCTTATCATTTTATAACAGCAACATTTCTATAATTGTCTATAATTGTATAATTCATAATTACTTTGGAGTTTTATAAATACACAAAAATATGAGCATCCAGATGTGAAAAGCTAAAAGCGAAAGCTTTATAATTGCAGTCAAAAGTTTAGTTTTAGTTTGCAATACTTATGCAACCATTAAATAACTGTATTGTTTAATTAACTTATTTGTCACTATAAAAACACCCTCAGGAGCTTCAAATGTAAGACATATTGTGTAAATGAAATGGTAACTATCCCAATTAAGAGCATTTTTAGTTCCTGGTTATATCACTGGAAAGCACAGGAATGTTCAGTGAGACTGAATACTTATGCAAGACACTATATGTTCTTTGATAGAACTTGAACATGTCTGAACTGCTCTTTGAGTGTAACAATTCTGATTTGGTGCAGTACCTTAGCAGAGCGTGTTATCTCGCCGATCTCAGAGTACAGGTCGGAACTTTCTGCAAACTTCTCTACTACGATGGAACAGACGTGGTGAAGCAGAGACTGCTTATGCACAGTGTCTTTCACTTCTGGAACCTTCTCAAGGTAACTTAGCTCAAAGCCTTTTGCCTGCGCGCACATACACACACACACACACACACACACACAATATTAGAATGGACAATATGAGTGAAACTTTCCTTTAAGCGAGTAAATTGACGCTGTAAATACATCCACCTTTGAACAAATGGGTCACTCTGGATCTCATCCAGGAAATGATTTCTATAAATGGTTTCTAATCATAGGCCATTTCCACTATTTACAGACATTATTCTGCTATAGCTGAGTAGATTATCATCAGTTCCATTAAGCAATAATACAGAATGCTTTGAAAAGCAAGGTGGGTCAGTAGTCTGCTCTTATGCATGTTCACATGAATGCTCCATTGACTTGTAAATAGCTGAATCTCAAGCAAATGTGGTAAAGTACAGGAAGTCAATAGCCTACACCCGGGTCAGCCTTGCAGTACTGAAGACCCAGCCGTAATAAAAACGGGAAATATCCCAAACGACACGACACGAATTCGACTTGCTTTGTTCTCTTGCCCACACTCAATGGTTTACTGTAAATGTGGTTTCAATCTTTTATAACTTCTTTAGCTTTTTTTTCCAGTCCTCAAAGGGAAACTGGAAGCGAGGAGGGGAGAAGGCCGTGAGCACAGGCATAACTCACATTTGATCCATTAAGGAAATTGCCGATAGCGAGTAGCGTGGACAGAATAAAGCGCAGTGTCTTGTTCTTCTCCAGCTGACTCATGCCCTCCTTCAGGTCCTGTAAGGGCTCTGCCACTTCCTGTAAAAGGGAAATCAGAGACTAATTTATGCAAGCTGTAAACATGACTACTGTTTATTGCACATGCACTCTAAGTGTGCTGCTTGGTCTAACAGCTCAGCCTTTGAATCTTGTCCAAAGTCCTGACCTTCTCTAGCACTTCGTAGTCCATCTTAAAAGCCCAAAGGTGCAGGCGAGCAGACAGCTCACTGATGGAAGAGAGCGTGAGGAGAAACTGTTCAGCACTACCCAGAGGAATATCAGGGTTCGCCAGCTGTGCTTCCTGTATCTTTTGTTTCTCCTCTTCTGTAGGAATCATTGTTAGGATTTTCTAAAGAAAAGAAAAAAAGCAATGATCAAATAGAATATACTAAATACACTGCATGGCCGAAGGGTCAAATTATTGGGCTGCATCAAGCAAAGAAAACAACTAAAGAGATTTGGAGTTAATAGAACTGAGTTAAGAATCCTTCAACACATTCTCAAACCTGGAAGGATAGTGCTAAACTGTCAAATTTGTGGAAGGAATGTGGTCAGTAAAAAAAAAAATCATAAATGGAGATCACTTAAACACTTGATAAAGTGGCACGATAAAAAAAATCAACAGTAAAAACCATAGTGAAAGTAAGAGCATTTCCGTACACACACAATGAGATGAGAGAACTCACATTGGGACTAAACAGCTGTATGGCCATAAGAAAACCACTTGTTAGTGAGACTAATCAGAAAAATTTGATATGGAGCATAAAGATTGGACTTTGGATCAATGGAAAAATGCCACATGGTATTTTTTTTTTTTACATTAAAACAATTTGATTGACTCCTGAAAGCAATATGTGCACAAACATACAGTAGGTGTATGCTCTGATTGCATTATACTTCAACAATAAGATATAAGATGCATTTAGTCTAGGACACACTTACTAAAAGGAGCTTAAATCTTAAATGATGAGATCAGATTTTTGTGCTCCCATACTTTAAGTACATTCACTTAGGGAAAATGTCTGTATGCAGTCAGATGCACAAATGAGAGCAAGTCAGTAAGAGAGATCGGACCTAAGGGAAGTGCGTGAATCACTGTCCAGTGTCATGAATTTATGTAGTTACAAAACTAGTTTATAATTCCCCTAATGAATCCCTAACAGACTGATAAATAATAACATCTGGAGAAAACTGTCAATACATAAATAAAGGTCATCGTTTCACCGAATAGAATGATTTCATCTGTGCTACGGCTGTCCGGTAGTTTATTTCTTTTGAATAATTGTATGAGATTTTGCTCATGAGAAGGGATGAATGGCTGTGAAAAAGAAAAAAAGATCCTGATAATAAGATATAAAAAGATCCTGTCATAGAAAAATGATAGCAGGATATTTTACATTCCTCATGTTCATATTGTGGTGGCATTTTTGGCAATGAGTCATTTTATTGATTCATAAATTAATTTTATTACAAAAAGGCTAAGGAACTGTAGATGATTTAAACTAACAGTAACATGTTATATTTAACAGCATTTTTTGAGTTAATGCCGTTGTTCTGCCAACTCAGCAAAAGTCAATATTGTGAGTAAAGTTACAGAGAGCCATCAATCACTGGAAATACAGAAATATGCCTTTATGTGGTAGGCTTTTATGATTGAATGATATAATGCCTGAGAAAGAGCATTTGAATGGCTGAGAAGAATATAAGTTTTTAGAATAAAAATGTAATACTAAGTGCATATAGACATGTTGAGTTTTACTATGGTGTTACAGCTGCTTTTTCCCTTCAGTGGAATAACAGAAGTAAAATGATAGCAATGTGAACTGATGTTACCTCTATACCCTCTTTGTTCAGAGCATACTCGTCAAAGTTGAGGATGGCTGTTTTGATGGTGCGTGGTGGTGGGAGAACAGTAAGGCCAATGTTGATGGCGTTGCTTCTTTTGGAGTCGAGTACAATAATCTCCTGCCGTTTCCCATCCGCTGCTGTTTTCTAAAGTCAGCAAAACATTCAGCAAAAAAACGTATACGTTCAGGCTTGCATTTCATTTCATTTTTCACTTTTTTTTTGTGTTAAGTATTGTGTGGTGAGAATCAGCGAGAGCAGTTTGCGATGTGCCTGCCCACCTCCGGTTGCTATTATGGTAAAATGCATTCTATTTCGGACCATAACTGAGCTAAACTGTCACCATCAAAAACATATGTCAGGGCAACAGTCACCCATCTGGTCTAATACTTCACTTGGTTCTCATTATGAGTTCGCACGACTGCTCTCTCGCTCGCTCGCTTGTCGGCTAACCGTTGTGATATCCATCTACCGTCCCCAACGCGAGATAAAAAATAAAAAGAAAAGAAAAAAAAAGGCTTTCTGAAGACTACCTTAAAATGAATTGGAACGGAATTTCTTTTATGTGGGTAATTAAGAAAAGGAAGGCTTTCCAAGATATGAATGCCAGTGGGATCTACGCTAAGTGCAAGTCGCTTCGAAAACACGCGAGCACCTGAGGGCTATTTTGGGACTTTGATGGAGAATATTTTTGGACTAGTGAGAGGCAAGAGGGTTCGGCTTTCACTGCCAAACAAAGGGAGGAAAGAAAAGGAGAGAAGGAACAGAGAGGGAAAGAAGGAAATTAGGAATGGGCCAAAATGAGAAGCAGCTGCTTTGGGCTAGGCGAGGGGAGAACCCCTGACCGGCAAAGACACACTCAGAAAGACATCCATCACAACAGAATACCCTAAAATGATTCCAGAAAATATCCTGTTCAGTACCTCCTGATACCAATGTTATAATAGAGCTTTGGAAAAAGGAAGAGTTAGAATGGAATGCCTTTCATAGTATCATTGATTAATGGTGACGTAAATCATATAGTTTCCGGAAAAGCAAATATCATCTCAGGCCTGTACAGATTACAGTAAAAATGCGGAAACGTCAGTGTAAGGCATTCTTGGAGCTGCAGCTTAGTTACATTTACAGTGGCAGATCTGAGGGAGCCTTAAGATAATAAGGGACATCCATCAAAACCAATTCAATCAGTGTTGAAATGGGCCGAATGAGATTTCCCCGGTCTGTTTCAAATCTGTTGCGCTTGTCTGAAACGGACTGTGGTGACACTGAGGCAATGAGATACGCCATAATCCTCACCATGTGTTTCCTACAAAACGTCTTTGCCAAAAAATTCTCTTGCTACTTTGTGACAAAGAAGTTTTGAGATACAGCTACAAACATACATTAAACAATTTCTGTCGCCCAAGACGAAACAAAATAATAAAAAAATAATAATTATGAGAAATTCATTACTGAGAGCAAGAAAAATATATTACAAGTAACACGAGCTTGTTTACCTTTGTCACAGGAAGTTCTTTGGACTTGGTCTCAAAGAGGAGCTCTAACTTGGCTGTGTCCAACTTTACCTGGTCCAGTTTGGACCACAGTGACTCCTTGCAGCGCTTGTCACTGCTGTATTGCCAGTCTGTGGGTCTCACCTCGTTCCAGAAGAGTCTGATGGTCTTCTTCTTCTTCTGAAAGAGTGGTGGCTCTCCTCGACTATGTTGAGGAGAACCGATATGCGAGGGAGACATTGACGTCATAGAAGGTGGTGGAGGAGGTAATATCCCTCCTGGGACAGGTGGAGGGGGTGGGCACCCGAAAAGGGGAGGTGGGGGCGGGAGGTTTGGTACACAAGGAGGTGGAGGAGGGGGTGTCATGTGGTCACCTGAATTGATCATATTTCCGACATCCAAAATGTCTATGTCATCCTCCTCCAAAAGGTCAGTAAAGTCCATCTCTTTGATGCGTAGTTCTCGAGGTGTGGCCATCAGCTGGTCCCAGATGTGATCTGACTCCTTTTTAGGTGGCGTAGGTGAAGGTGCCTTCTCCTTCCCGGCAAGCTCGTCATGTGGAGAGACCAGCCCCTTCACCAAGTCGCCGAATTTCTCTGCCACAATCCGCACGTTGCCGTGGTTGTCCAGGTGCTGCACTTCCATTTTCTTCACATTGTCCTCGGTCGCCTGCTGCCGGGCCTCCAGAGTTGAGATGCGAGTTGCAAGACTGTTTACTGATGAGTCCTGGCCTCCTGGGCCTTCTCTCTCTTTCTCATTCTCCTTCTCTTCATCCTCAGCAGGCTTCTTATTTTGTGCATAGAGCATGTCCAGCATGAAGCGCTTGTTATTGAGGACTTTGCCACACTGTTCGTTGATATCTGCCGACTTAATGCATTCTGTCCACTGGCCTGATGGGAAATGAGAGAAAAACTTTGTTAACATGGACGGTTACTGAGCTGCAGCATCTAATGGTCATTTAAAAGACTTAAGCAGGACAGAAGCCTTTTTCTTTTACTTGCCTGAGTCATTATCACATATGAGCTTCTCCTCTCTCTCTTCTCTCTCCAGAGTACTGCTGGCTGAGGAGATGCTGGAAGCTGAGCAGTTGTCCTTCTCGTTCAATTCCTCATTCTGCCTCTCTTTCTCACTCAGGGTTGTGCTATCCTCTGTGTCTCTTTCCACTATCTGCTCTTTTTCACATTCCTCTTCTACCTCTAATTCAGTCCCTACCTCATCTGCTATCTCTGCCTCCGTGCACACCTTTTCCCTCTCCTTTTCCTTCAAATCCTCATCTTCATCTTTCTTGACCTCATCTACTTGTCTTTCATGCTCATCTTTACTTAACGTCCGTTTCCCCGTTTTGTCCGAGTCATCTGGCTCTGTATGTAGCACAGACAACTTTACGTCCTTCTCATCCACAGGCATTTGCTCCTCCTCTGTCTCTGAGGACCACTGTAGGCCAGATACAGTGGGAGACACTGGGGGAGACTCCACAGGGCTTGCTTCTGGCTCAGCTTCTGAACATTGAAAACAAACAAACAAATATACACATAGTGCTTTCAAAAAGAGCCATATTTTAATTTACTAGGACATCTCAAATAAATATCTGAATGTTTTCTGACTTTGAAGCCTTGTAAACCTCAGGAATCACATCCTGCTTGTTTACGGCAATCGGCTGCAAAAGTACGAAACAACATTTTTATTACTCCTGCAAGGTGCTTGGCCCATGGTGCGTTTTTGCTACATGCTCACTCTGCATGTGCTCCTCAGAACGTCCTCTGCATGCCGTAATATCTTCACAGCCCATTCCTCCATCCTCTATTACCGTAAGCCTCACGCCCTTCCTACAGTTCCAGCTCCATATTTGGATGAGCAAATAAATAACTGGAAAACAATCCTGCAGAATCATGTGGGATGACAAAACAGGGCAGACGATAGAACGCCTCACATCCTTCAGGCCATATGTGTTCAGGCAAATGCATGCGCACAATAAGCATAATGTATTAGTCATAGTCGAGACAAGTCATATTGGTACGTGTGCTGTCAGAGCCAATTTCTTGTTCTCTCCATTTGAAGGCCCACTGAAAAACGCTTCAGTCATTTCTGCAAACTAAAAGGATTGGCACGTGATCTGAACAGGACAATCAGGGTACTGCATGTCTGCACTTGAAAAAATACAATTTTCTTTAGACATGCTCCTCAGTTTTTACCATGCAGAGCACTCACTACACTCGCCAGCCGGAGTCCCACATTCACTCTATTGCGGATAAAAACGGATGAAGCAGTGGGTTCAGGATGAACAGATTCTTGGCTTGAATCCAGCACTATCCCATTACACATGCATGGCCTTGTTTGACCAGGAGCTTTGCTCTACATGGATTTAAAGCTCAGCCCTTCATCTTACACTAATTCAGAACTTAAATGTCCTTGATTTTGTCTTTCATTCCTCTGTGGTTCCATACCATTCATCTTTACTACAGACTGCCTAGTTACCCAGTCTGGCAGCTAACGTAGCTCAAGGCAATGGCGGCTCACCAGGACCAGATCAACTGATTTTTATCTCAAACGTGTGAAGTTCAAGCCAAGTGCTAACTCCACACACAGCGAAACTCAGATATGGACATGGATCCAGTATAGATGATTGATATCTTAAGAGGCCAGGTCTAGGCATGATTGATCATATAAGGCAATGATTCAGTGACACATAAAAAAGTTGTTTTGATAGAATTTCAGCAGATTGTGCTGATGTATAGAAGGTATGCAAGTCTCATCTTCTTCTATCCTCATCCTTTGTGGAATCTAGTAACAATGTAAAAAATGGCTCATGACTTTTTAATTAAAATAAAGTTATGATCCAACTGTGGAAGTGTCAGGATTTCGATTTTTCTAATTTGGTCAATGACAAATCCACCCACTTCTATCCACCCAGGAATGGGCCACCCAGTCCTATGCTATCGCACACTATGCTCTGAGACACATGAAACAAGCATTACATCTTTTCCAACCACTTTTCAAAAAAAAGTAAAAAAAAAAAATAATACACCGTATTTGGCCAATACCATTCTGTTTCAGATGGGACGATTATGCTCTATTGGACTTATATGTCTATATGGCTGGACTCTGTGCTATTGTTGGGATCAGAGGATAGTATACAAGAATGCATGTTTCTGTCTCACCTTGTGCAGTGTGGGTGTGAGGACGTTTATTCTCCTGACACTCAGTGGAGGACGGGATTGAAGGGCGTGAGTTGCAGGAACTGCGTGGACTCAGATTAAGTGTGATTTCTGTGCGACCTCTTGGCGCTGATGTCACATGTTCCCTCTCATACTCCTCCGCTGCCAGACGCTCCACTTGTTTATACCTAAAGCCACGAATAAGAGTGAATGTTAATTGAACAGCTTCATCACCTTAACCACTAACGCGATCCTGTTTGTTTGGCTGTCCTAACTAGATTAACTTTATGTAAGGTATTTAAAATATACAAAGCAAAGGAATATACAACCAAATGTAGAGGAATGATTTAAGATCTTTCTGTTTATATTTGTCTTCGCTGACTAGATAACTATTCTAGTCCTGGGTATGGCCACAGTTTGCTCATGGAATAGCTTCCAGAGGATGTTAGAAACAATCCTTTGAGATCATGGTCCTTGTTCACATTTCAGGTACACTCACATGCAGAGAAACTCCTGTTTTGCCATGTCCCAAAGGTGTTCTACTGGATGATCCTGTAACTGACCACCACTGAAGAACACTGATCTCATTCTCATGTTCATGTCAGTTTGTGACAACTTTTGCATTGTAACATGTTGCATTATCAAGCTGGAAGGAGAAGTTAGAAGATGGATAAATTATGGCCATGAAGAGAAGCACATGGTCAGCAACAAATACTCAAATAGGCTGTGGCATTAAAGTGATGATTGAGTGGTATTAATGGTCCTAAAATGTACCAAGGAAATATTCCCCACACCATTGCATCACCTCCACCACCTGGCCACTCTCTGTTGACTTCTCTCATCAGCATAGAGTGCGACCGTCCCAGAACATTAGCAGTTCTAGAAATACTCAAACCAGCCTGTCTGGCAAAAGTCATGCCATGGTCAAATGAGTTACATTTTTTCCTCATGATGTAAACATTACCCACAGCTGCTGGCCTGTGTCAGCATGATTTAATGCACTGAACTGCTGCCACATGATTACCTGATTAGATAATTGCATGAATGATTGGGTATACATGTGTTCCTAATAAATTGCTTTGTGTGCATGAACCTGTGTTTTATTTTTAACACAAAACATTTTCTTCCAATCATGTTTAGCTTAAGCAATAAGTTCTCAATAAGTTCTAGTGAAAAAAGATATGATAAAAAAAAAAACAGTGGCTTTCATCACTTTTCGGCGCATATATTTGTAGGATGGACCTTATCAAGAGTGAGCTCATGTCTAAAGACGGTTAAACAGCATGACCTTCTTTCTATGGATGTTTTATAGCAGGGCCTCTTGTTCTAGCTACTGCTTGTACTGATTAACTGGTTATTTGCTGGCTTTCCCTGTGCCTGTATTCAAGGTGTCTTGCTAAGGATATGTGACTAAATGATATTAGACATGTTTCAAGATTTTGGAGCATAATGGGTTTGGACAGCAATATTTTTTTCCAGTCAGTGTTAATAAAGGGAAAGTAAGAAAAAAGTGATGTAGACGGTTGTTCTGTACCTTTCTTCACGAGCATGTATGGCCTCTTCTCTCCTTTGCACATAGTCTCGACTGAAACAGAGAAAGTGGCAGTGAACAAACATCTGCAAAGAGCTACATGCAAATTTCTGCAAAATCTTTTAAAAGATATAAGGGAGGAAACAGTATACAAAAACTTTAATTAATTAATTAATGATTTAAGTAAAGGCAGGGCTGTTATGGCTATTGTGTCAAACTCTTACTTCATTGAAATGAGAAATATGAGTCAAAATACCTGCTTGAGTAAAAGAAAAAAGTATGTTCATATAAATATGCTCAAGTGTATGCAGACATTTTTTAAATATACATTTATTTATCATGTTAAATGTTTATTGAACATTCTAGATCATACAGTAATAGAATCTGCCCTTTGTAGAATTCATGCTAAAACAGTATAAGCAACAAACCCCAAAATAACAAATAGAGTTATCATTTGAAATTAAACTTTATTTTAATTACATATCTGATAAAAACATTTTTGTATGAGTTAATTCATATAAATATTATTGATCAGGTTTTATATAAAGACTGCAGACTGGCAGACTAAAGAAACTAAGACACAGGAAGTGCCAAATATGGACGGTCTGACTGACACAGCTAACAACTGTTTTTCACAGTGACTCAGTAATGACCATAACAAAATCAGATGCCTCAAAGAATTTGGAAAACAACTGTGGGAGTTTCTGATAAGACAGAACTCTGCCCTTGACTGCCAGGCTGAATATTGTGTTAGAGACATCTTGGCAGAATGACCTTGTTAAGCAGCTAAATTTAAGTCTTCTTCTTGTCTCAATTGCACTGAAAACCCATTCTAGTCGTCCTATGAACAAATTGGGAAAGGGCACGAACCTGAAACGACTTCTCTCCTCCCGTTCAATCCTGTGCAGTCTCTCTTCTCTCTCAAGGCGCCTCCGTTCCCGCTCTGCAGCCAGAGACTCCTGGTGCTGCCTGTATGATGATGCCAGTAAACCTCCCAGAGCCGGCCTGCACCATAGTAGAGACAACATATTCAAAATTATATAAAAATAATAATAATAATTAAAAAATAAAATATTATTATAAAATAATCACAAGGACGAGTTTTCTGATTTATTTTACACTTAAAATCCTTAATTTCTGAAATGTTCCTTGTGCTGATATGCCTGTACTGTAAGTCTTAAATATACAAAGTAAAAAAAAAAAAAATAGAGCAGGTAACCTGTCAGGTTTGCTGTCGGTAGGTGACCCTCCTGTTGAGGCAAATCGGTTGAAAGGGGTAGAAGAGACACTGGATGCACCTGATGATCGGCCAGGATATGTTCCAGCATAGCCATTTTGTCTGTTAAAGGAAAATAGAGCAATTAAGCACTTTTCAATGAAAATTCATGCCAATTCCATCTGAAGCTTACTAACTGTGTTCATGTTTAGAGTGTGCGATAGTCAAACCAAAATGCGGCAGAGGATAATCAAATAGCACCCGAGATAGTTTTCATTATTCGCCTTTAGTCTGGAGATGCGCTGAAAACAGTCCAACAGTTTTATGTTGCAGCAAAAACCTGTCACGTCTCCTGTCACAAAACACGCACAGGAATTCTGCTATTGTGCCTAAATCTCTTTCTCAGAGAGGAATTCAGTTGCTCAGGCTATAACCATATGAAACTGTGCTACAAGACAATTATAGAAGCAATACAAAAAGTAACAAAAACTAAAAAAGCTCAGGAGGATCAGGTTTATAAAAATCAAAGAAAAACTAAGCCTATATATTATATATCTATAATTGTAAAAGTTATAAAAGTATAAGATTTTATCCAGTACAGGATTTAGACCTGATTCAGCTAAGTGACAGCAGAAGAAACCAACTGATTCTATTATCATACTGCCCATGATGGACATGTTTTGCCCCTGATGTTTTTTCTCAGCATTTCTAAACTTTCAGTAAAAAATCTATATAAGATATAGATATAGGTGGGACCCAGCAGAATGCACTAGACTTTACCTAATTTTTAAAAGTGCATACAGACTCTATACATAGCCCTATTCATTTTGTAGTTTGAGCCCCGTGAGAGCGCTTACCTGGCAACACTAGGAGTGGCTCTGGGAGCAAATGTTGAACAGGGTGTGTGTAAGTATCTAATATCTGAAAGACTATGCAGAGAACAGAACACGAGAAGAAAAGGTCAGGTTAAATTACATGCAGTAAGGATGTATATTAGTCAATGGTTTACTGGTGTATAAAACCAGAGAAAGAATGCGGGTCTTTTACGGGGGGGCGCGGTAGAGGGAGAGGAGCACAAAAGCAAGAGGAAGGTGAGAGATTGTAAAGTGAATCAAAGCATAGACAGAATTCGAATGAAAAAGTAAACATTATTTAAAAGATGGTCAAAGTTTAATAAATCACTAGATGTGTGCTACAAGGTATTATTTTATCATTGACTTTTGTGGAATAGATTAAATAAGCATGTCACAGTGGCACTAAAACATTGTAATTAAGCATTTTATAAAAGCTTCCAGCACACGAGAGCTTTTGTATCCTTGATTCACTTCATTTGGCAGTGTAACTGAGGACGTAATGGGGAAAACATGCTGAAGCTATCCCACAAAGCATTCTCATTGTCAGATGCTTGTAGGTCTTGTAGACACCATCAAGCTCATTTCCTTTTGGATTTGGTTTAATTTATAGCCTTGTCGCAGCTTGAGTTGTACAATACAACAATAAAAGGCAGATGAGTAGTAAATGTCAGGAAAGGTTAATGTCCCTCTGACAGCACCCTGTTTTACATCAAGGAAAAGTGAGATTTGGGTTTAAAACATTTTGAGCAGTTGCGCTTGATAATAAATGTGTGTTGGATGTGTGAGATCATCTCATTTTAAATTACACCAATACAATGAATATGCACTTTACATGGGTAGAGAAGACCGAAGGAAGTTCGCCAATGATGTCTTGAAGCAGAAACTGAAAAAGCTGATGAAGCGCTCAGTGACAGATGAAAAACCCTCGCCTTTCACAAGACATCCAAAGATCAAGAAAAATCACAGATCTAGAAAGTCTGAGGAAATTCGGCTCTGGTGGATACCTATAAGCTTAAATACAATTTTTGGTCCTAGTCCTAGTGGTATAGCCACAAGTATGACATCTAATTAACATACTGATGTCTGATCCAAACATGCAGGTCTATCATGTCTGTGAGAATCTTAAGGGATTTACACTGTGACTGGAGAGGGTTTGATACACGTATCCGCACTACCTGGAGCGCTTTTCTGTGTCTTGGCACCTCTGGCCTTGTGGGGTCCTCAAAGGCACCTCGTCCGAGTCTGACAGGCAAGAGGAGAGAAGGGAGGAAGAGGAGAGGGGGAGGGAAATTTGCTGCTCCTCACTGGGGGATGTGGAGGCAGATGAGGTGACGGATGAACCCCGGGAGGGCACAGCTCCCAGAGACCTTACGGAGGCCCAAGAAGACAGACCACAGGGGCCACAATCTGGAATAACAGGAGGTGAGGCCACTGGCGCTCTGCGGATGACCTTGGTCCCAGAATAGCCCCTGGTGCTCTCTTGTGCCTCTGAATCAGCAGTGCTGGGGATGAGGTTGACCATGCATTTAAAGGGCAAACACAAGCTAGAAGCCTCCTCTTTCGCTACAGTTGGAGCCATCCAGCTATAAGATGACAGAACAGCTCAGCATAGGGTTGGGCAAAAGGTTGTGGCACCATGATAAAATGTGTTAGGGCAATCACTGGATGTTAGTGAGCCTAACAGCACAGGAGCACAATTCTACATTCTAGCTGCCATTTCTAAAGCACTGAACTCTGAGAACCTGTTCTCGAGTACCTGGCAGTTCCCTCAGCAGAGATTTCTGCTTTCTGTGGTTCCTCATCTTGCTCCTCCTCCTCTACCTCCTCTCTGTAGTGAAAAGGAGGAATTGAGGGACGGATGGAGTTATGAAAGAAGGAGAAAAAGGGATTGTAGGGCAGGAGAAGAGAAGAAATGTTGCACATAGATAACATGACAGCAGACATTACAAAATGCACTGACAGGAGACAAAACAAAGGAAACGGTGGTACAAACAAGAGAGAAACAACAATGAGTTAGTTTGGAAGTACGCAAACATGTAAAAAAAAACTTGCTTTAAAATATTCACAATACCACTTAAAGCTGATCAATTAACCTGAGCTGTCACTAATATAAAGTCTCTAAAAACAACCTTAACACAAATCCACAACCAATCAAGAAACTTCTCTACATGAAGGAAGTCCTCCCTGACTGTCAATCATCTTATACATGCACAGTAAAGAATTGGCTTGATGACGCAGAATATGACTAGGCTTACAGAGGAGTTATTAATATAACTTATAGTAAGCTGAAATTCAGATTTTGGTTCCCTTATCACCACTAATGTCTTACACAATAACAGCTTACAGGATTGAGATCAAGCAAGTGGGAAGACAAGTGAACAGTAATGTGTCATTTAATCACTGGAGAGATGTGGGAGAATCAGGGGTAGCTAGACAAAAACAACATGCCTTTGGAGGGAAGATTGGAGAGACGTTTGGATAAAGGACTAAAATGAGGGGGTGGAGTCCTGTCTACTTGGCATCTGGTGGAAGTTAGCAAGACAGGGCTAACACTGCAAACATTGCTTGCAGCACATATGAAACCATCAACAAACTATAAAAGCTATAGCTCTAGTAAAATTATAGCTTTAGCCAATCTATAACTGACTTTGCATGTTCTGCAAATTCATGACATGCGGAAAGAATTTCATAAACGATTTGCAATCTTATACCAGTGCTAAAAAAAGGAGCAAAAATAGCACATTTAGTAACAGCTATTGAAGTCAACTTTACCGATGGTATCTACTTCATAGATTTAATCCGCAAAATCCTACTTTCTCTTTATACAGCTGCGGTTGATTGAAACTGACAGATAAAACTCAAAACCTATCCATAACTCACCTAGTGTTGGTTTACCCTCATTACAGCCGCACTGACAGAGTGGAGTGCTACTCAGGACCGAGTCCTGGAGCGCACCGCCGCAAGGTTCGCTTTCCTTCTCAGTGGGCTGCTATTTATTACTAATATGAAAAACATAGCACTTCAAAGGTCTGTCCAATTTCCTGTGGTTGGCCAAATAACAGACCTCGAGATCAGATGTCTAACTAAGATGAATTCAACTATTTGCCAGTACCGGTTTAGAAAAAAGAAAAAATCTCCATCCTTCACGATGAAGTCTTCCTTCAATGATTAGTTATGAGCTGGTGTGGGCTGGTTGACAGAACGTAAGGGAGAAAATAAGGAGATGGCAGAGAAACAAGAGAATGAGATAAAGAGATGGGAATAAACTATCGACTGGCAGGCAGCGGAGAGCTGGAGAGGATTTTGAAAGAGTATTCACTCAAGCTACAAAATTAGCAGCTGGTACGTTATGACCATTGAGACACACTCTACCTACATTCCAATCATCCAAGATCCACAGCTGGCTTACATGATAATAATCTAGAGAGAATGTTGCTCCTCTGTGACTCATTTAGTGCTTCTTGTTACTGTTACAAACTGAAATAGTACCACTGTACATGGTGTATGGGATCACTCTGGATAGTCTGCCATCGCACTTTAAACTGCACGGCGGATATTAGTGATATCAGTGGAGAATAAAAATAAAAAACAAACAATAAAAATGCCAGAAAAGTGAGCTATGGCACTAAACAAAGCTGACAGTGAGATACAAAAAAAACAAAACACACGGCACATATCTTTATATTTCAGACTTCCTGCTTGCACTTTGTTGCTGTTTCCTATGACTTCCTTAATGTGCTAGTGATTAATTGGAACGTCACTCTGCAGTAGCAGGAGCACTTTGTCTTTTCCTTGGAGTCTTATTAAATTCTCTATTTCCATCCGGATTTTGCTAACTCTCATGTCAAAGCTAACGTGATGGAACACCCAATATAAATGTACTTCCTTTCCATAAAGTCAACACACACCAAAGCATTTTCTTATGCTTTCCTGACACCTCACTGTAAAAGGCCTTGCGAGACAGAGACATTCCACAAAACTGAATTGAGGAATTAAAATTCTAATGACAGCAGCTGCTTTATTGTGGCATTACAGATTCGTCCTGAGCCGTATACCTGTATGTGTGTTGCAATAGCTGTTGTTCTGCCTTTGGCCGCTCCTGTTAAAGAGTTGCCACATCAGATACAACTAATTTAAAGAGCACTAACGATACTCTGCAACCAGTTGCTGGAATTGGGTTCTGCGACCTTTTGGCTAGGGCTCGAACCTGAGCCTTTCACATGAACCTACCACTGAGCCACCAATGCCCGTGTGTGCACAAAAATAGTACCATCAGTAAGGCTGCAAGTTGAAGGTTATAATAAATGGACTAAAAATTCAATAGATAAAAGCTGTTCTAATATAGCAACTCGCTTTCACTAGATGCCTCCAAGATTTCCTCACCTCTCAGTGACATCCTCAATCCTTTGGCCATTAAAAGGTGAGAAGTTGGGGTTGTGGCTGTGACAAGGGGAGGCGGGTGCGGACGCATGACCTTTGCCATTCTGCAGAGAATGTCTTCGGCTGCGTCTGCGTTCTAGGCCCCGTCTTTCGAGTGTGCCTCCTACACTCGCACGACGTCTGTCTTTGCGCCCCACCGGAGGGGGCGATGACTCATCGTCGCCATCCTCATGCCGAAGAGTCATCTAAACGATCAGAGTAAATTCACTACACTATTCACTCATAAAATAATGGGTTGATTCCCACAATTATAAACCTTATCATATATATCGTTCGGTATCATGCCTTCTGCCTGGACTTGTGAGATGATCACAGACACAGACTGATTAAAACCTATGTCCCTGTACTTCAGCTAACCTCATATATGTTGAACTGTTCCAGCAGGTCTAGGTCAGTGCCCTTTCTGCCAAGGTGCCTCTGGGCAATGGTTTCAATGCCTTGCTCCTCCAGAAAGTCCACCACGTCATAGAACGAATCCTGGTCTGGAAGGCCTGAAAGTGTCTGTAGAAGAAGAAGAAGAAGACAGATATAATATAAAGAACCCAGTTTTCCACAGCATAAAAAGTGAAGCTTTGCAGTGGACTGTTACACAAATATCACTCAGCCAAGTCTTAACCACGGCTCATTCAGAGCAGTCATAACTCCCATGCCTACCTTATTGATGAGGGTCATGACATAGACCAGCAACTCAGTGTCCACGCCATCTTTCTCATCCAAGATTTCCATGGCATTAGACCACGGCTTACAACCTGCCGACAGATTTACATCAGAGTCAACAGTGCCAAGTACATGCTGATGAATGCATGTGTAGAAATCATTCAACCCGAGAATTGATGACAAAACATTTTTGTCCAATATATAAATATTACACATAATTCACATTTCCCTCTAACAAAACTATTTACCTTTACTCATAAGAATCATTAAACTTACTTTTTTAAACATTAAATCCCTTCAAAAACACTACAGACAAATGTGTGCGTTGCCTCTTTGTGTGTGTGAGTGTGTGTGAGTGTGTGTGTGTGTGTGTGTTACCTCGTTTATTGTCCACAGCGTTGACAGCTTGGATGAGTAGTGCAGCATTGGCTTCGGTGTATTCCACAAACACAAGTAGGAGCTTCAGAGCAGTCTTAACCACCAGACGGAACTACACACACACACACACACACACACACACACACATAGAGGATATACTCTTACTGTAATCTTATTCACACAGACTAGTCCTGCGGTGCACTGCTACAATATCTTTCAGAAGCAATGATGCAAAAGAATGGCACGATGTCCAATCTTTCATCGTCTCTTATTTATTCAAGTCTGAAAGAACCCAGAAGCTGTCTTGCCCTGGCTGCCACGGAAGGCCCTGATAACTGTAGTGTTACAGAAGGAACAGATGAGTGCCTCCTTTTTCAATGCCCCACGACAGACTGTTTGTGATTGCTGTTCCAGAGACTTCTACGGTGGTTTTTCATGAGTGGCGAAGGAACAGCACTGTCAGTGAGATGATGGGAAAGCCAGAAGAAAGAGCAGCGGGTAATTTATAAAGCTGTCGGTTTCGGATCCCCTGTGAGAAGAATATGCACGAGGAAGCTACTGTCCAACAACAATATACAAGCGTTCTCTAGAGCCCAAGATCGAGCTATCAAAGAAAAAAAAAGAGCAAAGTCAGAAAGATAGATGAGATGCAAGGAAAGGCTGCACCATGTGTATGTGAGAGGGAAAGAGGGAGATGGGTCTGTGTTTAATAATATGAATTCAGTTTAGTCTTGATGAGAACCATGCTGCATATTTTGCCCTTCTCATGAAAAAAGATTGCAACTGGAAGTGGACTCGTGTTCAACCACTCCTGCCTACACAAGGGAGACATACAGTACGGTCCAAAAGTCTATGTTCATTACGACATCCGAATACACAAGAAAATCATTCGAATTGCATGTAATTTATTACTTGGTTCAGAGTTAAAATCTTTGCACAGATGGGAGACTTTCCGAAGTTGAACCTGTAACAGGGTCGCCAAAGATATTAATGTCGGATTTCTCTAGTTTAAAAGGTTACATATTTCAAAGTTGCTTCCTTCAAGACACAAAAGCTGAGTTAAAAAGTTATTCATTAACACACACATTATTTAAAAAAACTCAAAAATCTCTCAGCATCTGGTCCTTGCTGCTTCATTCCAAAACAATTTCTATTTCACGGTTATACAACAATCAGACAGAATATCATCATCTATACTGCTTTATCCTGTACTCAGGGCCTGGAGCCTATCCTAGGAGACTTAGGGCACGAGGCGGAGTACACCCTGGACAGGGTGCCAATTCATCGCAGGGGCACACACATACACACTACGAGCAATTTGGGAACACCAATTAGCCTAATGTACAGGCCTTTGGACTGTGGGAGAAAACCCATCAAGCACAGGTAGAACATGCAAACTCAGACAGAGACGGGAATCGACCCTGGCTGGGAATCGAACCCGGACCCTGGAGGTGCAAGGCGACAGTGCTAACCACTACACCACTGTGCCGCCCAGCCATACTATTACAAAGCAAAACATTAAGCCCAATATTGTGTTGGTCCCCCGTGGGCAGCTCTCGTCCATGGGCATGACATTGCGCTTTACACATTGTTAATAGGCTCAGAGCTTTTTGACCAAGCTGGATAATTTCAGCAGAAATGTGCAGACTAACAATACAGTTACACTTCTGTCTCACTCACTCTCTCTCACCCACAAACACGAGGTATGTTTCCATCCACATGTTTGTGTGATATCCGTTTTATGGATAAACCTCTCAGCCTGATGAACTGTTACTCATGATTAGTCACTTACTGGTCATACACACACACACACACACACACACACACACACACACACACACACACACAGCCTAGACTTTTTACAGTATATGCCAGTAGACAACCAATGTGCTACTGATAATAAATGTAAATATGATTTGTATGATTACAAAGGATGTCAATTTTATTGAAAGGTCATGGGAAAAAAATCCAATCATGAGAACAACAGCCCAATGCAAATGCAAACTGTTCCAGGAACAAAATTAATTAGCATAAGAATTTCTGGTGTTTCCATTCAGGTTTTCTTATATGCAAATTTTAATTATTAGTATAAGAACAGATGGAAAAAGTAATCTAGATACACTATATGGCCAAAAATGTGAACAACTGATCAATCATACTAATAAGCACTTTTAGACATCCTGTCCAGATTTAGTTCCCCTTTGCTGATTTAATGAGTTCTTCTCATATGTGAAGGCTTTTCAAGTAGATACTGAAACGTTGGTTGTGGGATTTTTATGCATTCAGATACTAAAGCATTGATTTGGTCTGGCACTGATGTTGGGCAACGAAGTCTGGTGCATCTCCAGCGGTCCAGCTCATCCCCAAATTGATCAATGGAATTGAAGACAGGGCTTGGTGCAGGCCTTGACGAACCACATCTTCATGGACAAACGTACTGGTATGCTGGAGAAAGTCTGGGTTTATTACTGTAGTTACACTGAAGGGGAACTGTAAGGCCATAGCACACAAATAAATTCTAGACGATTGTGTGCTTTTAATATCGAGGCAACAATTTAGGAAGAATACATACATATATATGGATATGATGTTCAGGTGTCCACATATTTTGGCTATACAGAGTGCGGATATGAGACACGGCCTGTACTACTAGAGCTGTGCACAAGAGTAAAATCAGTAATGGGTGCTAGTGTCTAATGTGATTTATGTCTACTGAGAGAATTTACACACATTCATAGATTATGTTGATCTCTTTACCTTTGATCCAACCAGTGTGTAGAGCCACTGGACTGTTTCATTGTGTCCAATCAGGCCATTCATCCCATCCACATAAAGCATGATCTGCCCAAGAGCTGAGAGCGAGAGAGAGAGAGAGAGAGAGAGAGAGAGAGATTAGTTGTTTGATTGATGATCAAGTCTGACTGGTACACACATCAAGCATAAAATGAGGGATGTGTTGAACTCTATGTGGGTGCACAAACTACAATACAAATCCTGTGCCCATCTCCACAACATAACGAGAAACTAGAACACATTTATATGCAAACATTTTTGTGGCCACCAGATCAAAGAATAGCATAAAAATAAAAGACAATTGCTGCTTTTCCCAACACTGTACACACTCATACACAGACACACTCTCATAAAACAATGCTCTGCTCGGGTTCAGGAAACAGTCTGTAACACTAGAACCAACACACTTCTTAGGTACGCTTCTTTTAAGACTTTGGAACAAACCCTGCTTCTTAAGCCTGAGCCGTCTTAGCCAGTCCAGCCGCACAGCAGGAAAAATATTTGAGCGGGCCAGAGCACTGGAGCGTGAAACGTGACTGCCATTTGTAACAGGACACATAAAGAGGGTCATAACAAGAACTCGGGGAGCACAGGAGGGAGCCACTAAAACGCGCGGCTTCCGTTTGACAGCCGGGACAGGGGGTTCAAATAAAAACCTGATGGAGGCAAAGGACAGTTCAAGGTCAACATGACATGTTTGGAGAATTGTAGTCTAAAAAAAAATAATCCCAAACCACCAGACTAATTAAAAAAACAGCATGTACGGTCAGCAATACGAGCTGTTTGGATCTGTTCTCTCAAATTCAAGGGGCATAAGAGGCTTGTGCCTAATGATTTAATTGCTGCTGGACATCTGTGAGAAAGACAAGGTCTGGAGGAAGCTCACACAATAAGGCTGTCTGATAATGAACATGCCTAAAGCCTTACTGAATGCATACAGACTGTGGTGATAGGTGCCTAGAGACAGGGAATGACTTCAGCATTCAGCAAGTTCAAGACCCGAATTCAGCTGTGGAGTCAATGATACGACAGCTTACACACATCTTCACGACTCGATATATGCGTATAGGGTATTTCCTAGACTAAGCAGATGTTTTGAAACGATAAAGACTGAACTGAAACAGTCGCAACAGTAATCCAACTACCTGAAACATTAATAGCTGTTTTGATGAGGTAGCCTTGAGGGTAACTGGAAAAATCATTAATATCTCCTGACCCAGGAATGACACTAAAACCCATTTAGCGAGGCTCTAAAACTCCCAATTCTGTCTGCACACGGCTCCTTTATCGCATGCTGGCACTCACCACGACTCCACTTTCAGTTTTTACCTGAAACAATCCCTTTTATCTGGAGCGGGGTCTGCTGAGGTGCCAGGTTCCCATGCAGCAGAGAGAGAAGGAAGGAGAGCGAGAGGGAGAGAGAGACACTAGGGTTAAAGCTAATGTAAGGCTCCTTGCTGTGTCTTTCACTTTTCCCCTCATCCCATTCTGTCCTTCTCTCCTCGGCATGGGGGAACAAGGAGTTATGAATGCGCTGTACATGCGCCAAGATTCCCAGGTGCAGCCCTGTGTGCAAGGGTGTGTGTGTGTGTGTGATTATGTGTGTGTGTGTGTGTTTGTGCGTGTGACTGGCTGTGGGGTGACTCTTCATCTTTTATCGGTCGAGGCAAATTACTCAAAAGCTTGACGACAGCATTCCATGCAGTATTCCACCCGTGGTGTACGTACGTAGCGTTGCGAAGTACAGTGACAGATGAGTAGACAGAGTGTCTCTCTCTTTATCTCTCGTTCTCTCTCACACGCGGTGTCATAGCGCAGTGAAAACAAACCACAGTAAAGCACTGATTAACACCGCAGCGTTTGAGTGATGCTTCTGTAAGTCCACTCCTCGCTCCCGACAGGTGAGTAATGTAATGAGTCGTTACTCACACACTCCAGAAGCCTCCCTAACGGAGCTCTGCGGCTCAGCCGACACTCCACTGCACCCGCAGGTATATGTCGGGTCACAACCCAAGCTGCTCATCGCTAATCCAGGTTTTTAAGTAGCAAATCAACGTGGAGCGTTTTTCAGCCGTGAAACACAGCCTAGTGGGAGACACGCTTTCTTGTTCTGTTTTGGCTAGACATGAAGAGAAAATGATAAAGAAATAAAACACTGAATCACTTGATAAATAAGGAACATGTTTTTTTTCTGGGATTCTCTTTATATTTGAGGCATGTTCGAGTTGTGCCATACTGTCCTCAGGTTGATCCTAAGCTCGGGTTACTCAGAGTTTCACATGTTCTCACCACGTATCGTGTCCTCCACCCCCCAAAATCAAGGCAGCAACTGAAAGTAATTCTAAGCTGTTATTGTTATAAAGTTGTAGGATCACAGGGAGGATGTGGAGCCTCTCTGAGCAAACTTAATGCACAAGGTACACCCTGGATTTAGTGCTACCCCATTGCAGGGTAAATGTACACAAACTCACACCCCATTCATACACTACGGGCAATTTGGAAACACAGATCAGCCTACAATGCATGTCTTTGGACTGGAGGCGGAAACTGGTGTACCTGAAGGAAACCTATCAAGCATCGGGAGAACATGCAATATCCACACACACAGAGTGGAGGCAATAGAATTCTTAATATTATCCATTGTTGGAATTCCACTCCATACATCTAATGTATGAAGAGTGCTAGTAAAATAAAAACTTACTTGTTACTCATGCCATGGCGGCACAGTGGTGTAATGGTTAGTACCGTGGGGTCGGGATCTGGGTGTGGAGTTTGCATGTTCTCCCTGTGATTGGCGGGTTTCCCCCCACAGTCCAAAGACAGGTAGATTATGCTTACTGGTGTCCCCAAATTCCCGAGAGTGTGTGCCCTGTGATGGATTGGCACCCTGTTCAGGGTATACCTCTCCTTGCACCCAAAGTCTCCTAGGATAGACTCCAGCCCCCCTGCGACCTTGTGCAAGATAAGCGGTATAGAAGATGAATGAATGAACTGATGCTATACCTGTAGACTTTTTTTTTTTTTTTTTTTTTTTTTTTAAGAAGAAACACCTGTACCATCAGCCTCCCTTCCTTAACCCACATCTCATCAAACCATCAGTGAAAACAGCCATTCCTGCAGACGGCACTTGACTCTCCTTTAACTCCAAACACAGCTCTTTTCACATCAGCCACCAGCGGACTGACACCGCACCTGTGGCCGTCTCTAAGGAGGTACAGTAGAGTCAGAGCAGGAATGTGTGCAAGTTACAAGAGACTGATGAGTAATTAAGGAGCACAGCTTGAGTAATTGCCGCTAAGTCAACTCCTCCTACTGACAGAGCTCCAGCCTCTCAGGCAGCAGCTAAGCCAACAAGCAATCTGGGAACTGGGATTTGGGGTTGGTTGAGCAACACCATGCTAAATTACAATATTATTCTATTCATACACCCATGCTGCAATGAAATACTTTATTGTACAAAATGCCTTAGGCACCCTTTGTATTTAATTTTCAAATTGTACTAGATGTTTATTTTAATCATGTGCGCTGGTATGTATAGTAGAAAGTATCACATTTTATATATCCAAATAGTAAAGCAGTAGTAAATAATTTTTCAGATTAAAGGCAATGGAGGCTGTTGGGTATTACCAAGAGACACATAACCACATCAGGGGGGGATGTAACACTGTGGAACAGGGTGCAATGACAGAACTACATCCTTGATAGAATATCAAATAATTACAGGAGACTTACATCGACTTACAAAAAAATCTGAGAACCCAGAGGGAACCCAGACGGACACAGACAGAAAAAGCAAGCTTAGGATCGAGCGCAGGACCATGGTGCTATGAGTATATGAGTATAACAATACTTGTATTTGCTGTGCCACCATGCCACCCCTATATTATTTTTCTTTCCAGATTTCTTTTGCACATTTTGGAGACATTTGCATGCTTTTTCACTATCAAATTTATGTCATTGTCGTAGCTTATAATGCATAATTATTATATTTTTCTGGCTCCTGGAGTAAAAGTAAATGGTTTTGACCAGTATTTCAAACATAGCACAGCAAGAACAAGCTCACGAGACCCTTCCATTTCTCAAGCACTCTCTGCACAAAAAGAATAATGAGGCACTGGCAGGCCAGCATCCGCTCTCAAAACACAGTGGCTTGAACACGAGCGAAAAACGGATACAGAAAAAAAAAAGAAAGAGAAACATCTTCTGCCCCTCCTAGAGAGTCTGTAAGTGTTTAATAAGCTCCCTGGCACTCAGCACTCGCTCTTGCACTGTGTAAACGGCCTGCTCTCCAACTTCTCCGGCTTTTGGCACGGATGTTTGCATTTCTCTACAATGTGCACAAAGACCTCGGACGGGCGACTGTAGACCGTGTGAACCAGCGCTGCGGCTGTCCTGTGGAGCCAAACGGAAAGGCTGGCAAAGGATTGCGGGAAGGCTGGTCTAGAGGCCTCTCCCTCCTCTCGACCACAGCAATCACTCAGTCACGGCAGCAGGAATGCACGACGAGACCCTCACTACAGTCGGCCAAAGGCATGAACCCGCTCATCAAACTCGAAACATGACGGAAACCCCAGAAGAGAGATCACACAGACTCGACATTACAATAGACTCCCATTCAACGAGCACATACAGCCAAAATAACAACGTTTTTTTCCCTCCCCATTCTTTCTTGCATGATTCACTCTGCTGTATTATTTTCTCTGCTTTCCCACACGTGTTTCATTTTTATTTCAAATTTTCCTCAGAACTGGGTCAGCCAAGCTTGGTGCACATGCTCCTATGAGCATGCTACATTTGAGCATGCTACATTTATTTTCAGAGGGATTTTGAGGCAATGGACCAAGCAATCTCCTCTACCACAGCTAGTTTTTTCTTCTACTATGGTTTTGCTGTGCACTTAAAGTCTGCTGTTTCCTTAAGAGAAAGATATGTTTTCACATTCCAGAATGTGGACAGGTTATTATAAATAGAGATTAAGCACAAAAATAGAGATCAAGCACAAACATAAATATCTGACATCCTCGTTAAGTGGACATTAACAGTGTTCTAAATATTTGATGCGTTTTCCTGTAAATTCTGTGCAATCCTTTGACCCTGTCTCAACTGATTGCGATTTGATACGGCTCCTCATTCCACCATCGTTTTTTAATTTATTACTTTCGAATTAAAATTTTATTAGTATTGGGCCCGCACATTGTATATTCAGCAGGAGATCATCATTTGACTATCAGCCAGTCCCCATTCTAATCGCTCTGAGCACATCACCACCCAGGCTGCGTCTGACTGGCGTCCAATCAGACATGCTACTTCAGCTATCACACAGTTGATTTGAGAGACTTAAGCTCTTGGAAGTATTTCATTTAAAATAAGCAGAGCATAATGATGCATAATCGCAGCCAAAATGTACATTGCCAGCAAAATGGCTGCAACTACTGCAATGACCTGCCCGGCCCAGTTGGAGTCTCGGTAGAAATCGATGTTTTGACAATAGAATGTTGAGGTTCTTTTGTATCAGCTGTGAAATGATGTTGTAGGAAGACTTCTTATTGGTGTCTAAGCCATTCCATGATTTCGCACTAATTTTACATATTGTATTAATTGTATGTTATACAGTATATTGTAAGTAATAACACACAGTAATTATAAGAAAATAATCAACATCAGAATGGTTTGTTGCTGTTTTCACACCTGAAGCTGAAAGATTTTCCAAAATGATTCCTCTTAAACCACAAATAATTACAATATTTAATTTATGAACAAACATGCCACTCTTTTTAACCCTTTATAGTTCTGCTTGATGTTGTAGATTTTCTAATTACATTCAAATTTGATATGTTGAAGCTTTCTGAAGGCAGACATTTTGCCAGTTCCCTGAGTTCAGCAATGGCCAGGATGTTTCCTGCCGTGGGAAGTCTCTAAAACAAAGGAGTTTTCTCAAAGTTTGCACTTTCTCTGGAACATGACTATTTGCATTTTTTTATAATTAATTTTGAAGAGAATGAGAGAGAGAGAGAGAGAGAGAACATTTCCAATGAAGTAGCTGATCATGACTGCTGTAATGTACACCACCAGTGAAAGGTTTGGACACACCATCTAATTCAATAGTCTTTTCTTTATTTTTTATTATTTCCTATTTTGCAGAACAATGCTGAAGGAATCCAATGTGATCCATAGAGATATGTTATCCATATTGTTGATCTTCTTTGTCGAACCAGCACTAGGGACAAATGTTTAAATTTGGAACGTATTGGGGCGTTCAAGTGAAACTGGGACTGGTGGTGAAATTTCTGAGAACATAACAATGAACTGAATTAAATTGTCTTGCAGAGTTTCTGTGAAATTAAAATGTAACAATAAACTGTTAAAATTTAACAAAAAGTGTCATTCATAAATAAATACGAAATTGCACCTGTTGTTGAACTACTTTTGATCAGGCCACATCACACAACCACACTATGAATAAGTTCCCTATAACAGCTCTACACAATACAGTTTATTTTTAACTTAACACCTTCTGACCAATCCAGGACATCTTCTTATACAGTGGGGCAAAAAAAGTATTTAGTCAGCCACCAATTGTGCAAGTTCTCCCACTTAAAAAGATGAGAGAGGC
>JAQMYJ010000033.1:12727938-12749310 GCA_030014305.1 Clarias laeviceps
CATCTCCACATCATTGCATTCAGTTTTTATTCACAATTTGTTTAGTGTCCCAACTTTTTTGGAATCCGGTTTGTATTCCAAACAAGCACATTTCAGCACTCCATTGTTACATGGATGATATAATAATTAGCTAGATTGTTAATGTAACTATCACATTAAAAAATATCAATTAACAGTGAAACCAGTACTGTATATCCAATATACCCTAATGATTATTTATACTTTTTATAGTATAGCTTGTGGGCTTATGGATGCCTATGATTGGCTAGTGTCACTTTGACGTGAAAGCGAGTGTACTCTTACTATTACGATTTTTACTACTTTGGTAAAAATCACAATCTTTGAAATACACAGATGAAACTTGCAATCCCACTATTCAAAAGCCTCTCAAACAATTCAAGAATCAGCCCTCTGGCACCTACGGCAAATCCAATATAAGTAAAAGTAACACAGGAGTGCTGTTGGCTTTAACGTTTATGCCGGACCAAGCCACACTCCCTCAACACACACTCCCTATAAAGATATGAGTGTAAAGACTCATTTCTTATCTTTGTAACTGTATGAGCTGTAACAAGCCCTACTTCACAATTTACTACTCCAGTCAATCTTTAGTTGTATTTTAAATTCTTGAGCAATAACATTTTGATCCCAGGCGAAGTCAATTAAAAGTTGTGTACAAATGCACAATATACAGTATATCAGGCACATCAAAAGTGTTTGGTAGTTTTCAATGCAAGAGCAGGACTATTCATTGTGGAAAAAGACTCTAGGTGTGTTAGTGCATTCTCACACAGTATTACTGTAACTCCAGGATTGTCGATCTGCTGGAATATGTAAATGTAACTTGGATATGTCTGTGTAATTGTGGAAGTGAAAACCTTTTTTATTTACAGTTTATTCATTTGGTCAACCTTTTTATGACCATTTTTATGACAATACAATCCAAGCCCTTGATAGGGGAGTTGTCAATAGTGAATGAACAAGACTTGTTCAAACCTGTGCAATACTATTCCAATATCAGTTTTTGTAAAGTACCTCTGAGGATGTAGTTCTGGTAATTTTGGTCAGCCTCTGCTCCCACTTTAATGAGACAGATGAGTCCTTCAGCCACCACAAACTCGTGCACCAGGTCCTTATCATCCTGTAATGTCAGAGCAGAAAAGAATGTCTCATCACAAAAACCAATCAATTAAATAGCAATCTGCATAATGCTTTTTAACAACAGACATGACACGCTTTGTTGGGTTTGTTGTGATTACGCAGGTTCACACAGGTTGTGAGAGTTCCTGTGATTCATTAGCTATATGGTATACGATTCCCACTCAGAGTCCAAAGTGCACATTCTGCTCTGCACTTCATTTCCTCTGACCATGGTAACCCTGTGTGTTTGGGGCTAGAGGACTGCTGGTTGCTAAGCGCGGCTCGGCTCCTTTGCCAGACCCAAGAGCTCATTAAATTCAGTGTATAAGATGTGGGAAGAGAGCTTTCAGTGTTAGCTGGATTTACACACAGACACCAGTAGACCCACAGTCTGGGCAGACTTTGATAAATCTTTGATTACACCACTTTCTTCTTGTCTCGTTGCTTTGCATCCAGAGGTTACCAATATCCAGGATTTATCCAGTCTTTAACGTTTTTGAGGACATGCCCAATCACTGATGTAAAAATGATTAGAGGGTTGGTCTTTTGAACCTCACTAACCAAAACGCTATAATTCCTGTGTATATGTCTGGATAAATGTGAATGCTTCTTTGTGCTTGTCTGTAAATAAAATGCATCTGAAAGTTTTTCTTAAACAACATAATGTTAATTGTGTATATAAACAGTTATAGCTTTAGAGAAACTGTCTTTTTCGCACATCTACCTGATGTCAAATATACCTCAAGCCTTCAATCCTGTCAACAGCTATGTAACTTAAAACTTCCAGACATCCAGCTCTTACTACACACCCAACCATACTTACTCAAACACGCGCACACACACACACACACACACACACACACACACACACACAAACAAACAAAAACAAACATTTGTCCTACTGACCTTGAGGGGAACTTCTAGTGATAATTATTAATGCAGCTAACTGATGGTATCCCTACATCTGACTCTGAACTTAACCATAACCTTGGTAACCCAAAGGAAACATTTTGGCATCTATTATTCTATAAACTTTTTATGTAAATAAAAGCTTCAGTTTTTCTACCTAAAAAAAACCCATATGAAATGAACTTTTAAAAAGCAATTTTATGTGTTGGGACCAGCCAAATGTCTCACTAAGTTCATACCTGTTAAACATGCCTACAATTGTGGACATTTTGTCACACAAGATATTCAAAAATGCCCTTAGTCACCTATATAAAATGTTCAGGGTCTTTAACACGTTAACATTCTGCTCCACCTTTTGGTAGAGGAAGTTCTGAGTACCTATATCATATTGAAAAATGTGTTGAATATATCCTGATTGGGCCATCTCTACCACATGGTTGAGGTATGCTATGCTGAAAGAATCGACTAGATTCACTGCTATCTTATGCTATCTTTTCAGTTGTTTTGAAGCATGCCACAAAAGATAGAGTATATATAATATCCAAAAACATTTGTGCTGTTGCATCACCACACAAAAAAGCTAGCATCGTCTGTGAGCTTTTCTGTTTTTTATTTATTTATTTTTATTTATTAAATTTACTGATACTTTTACCATGAAGTGACATCTCAACCATTTGGAAGGGGCCTATAAACATTCTTGTTCAAAAATCTTTTAATTAGCATTTAAACTGTACTAAAGGATGAATATCATGCTTATAAAATATTTTTCAACAGCTGGTGTTTTGATGATGGTGGTGAAGAATGCATGCCAGTCTGAAATCTGGTGTAACACAGGTGTTCAGCTGGGTTGAAATCAGATGACTGTGAGGTTTGCAATAAAATGCTGAGGTACTGTTTCTTTTTTATTTTGTGACCTCCTTGGATTTAACATGCAGGAATGTACTGTACAGTACTGCGCAAAAGTCTTTTAATTGGGACATGCAAATAACTACTATAAGGCAGTTCTACACTGAATAAACAAACCATAAAAAGTAGTAATAAGTAATTAATGAAAAAAGTCAATAATTTGTGTTAAAAGGAAATTCTTTTGCTTAGTTTTACTGAACATCCTGCAGAACCAGCCTTAGTCCTTCTGAGGACTTTGTCGCACCTGCTTATTTTTTCCTGCATGCAAAGCCCAGAAGCTTTCTTCCTTCCTTTCTTTCTTTTTTTCATCTAAAAAGTGGTCTTTTACATAATATGCTGATTTCTTCTCTGGCCTACAGATATTTTCCTGTAAGATTAAAAGATTAGATTTTTTTTGTACTGACTTTAGAATGAGGTTATAAAATAAACATGAATAAGAAAGTTTGCACTTAGAAACACAGGGTGCTTGAGACCTGTGCACAGTACTGCATATTCATGCGCCCACAACAAAAGAAAACAGAACGAACGGCTTACCTGAAAAATCTGCTTGAGAGAAAACAGCGCTCTTCTCAGATCTCTTCCTTCCGAGTTGTAGAGTTTCTCTGCAACAGAAAGGCAGTAGATTACTTACTTACAATTCATGAACAGCATGTCTAATCCAACATGTCCTATAGGCTCTGCGAAACCTCATGTACCGCCGACAGTAACAAACTGTCAGTATGTGTTCACATGACAAAGAATCTGTTCTTGTTCTGGTTTGAACTGCACACTGCCACTATGGCCGATTATCCTGAATAAAACTGTGGTTCCTGATCCCAGTGCTGGGATGCAGAGCTCTGTTCTTTATCTGCGTGTAACCACTCGAAATCATACAAGTTTAATTCTAGTGTGAAAGGAATCAAAAAGGCTTTACTGGTTTATTCTCCTTTGGCTGTGGGCAATATGTTTTTCCCGCAGGAACTTTAAGTGCAGTTCTTCAGTTTGCCAGGAAGTGGCAGGATTGAGATCGTAGCTGCTTGTTTGTGCTTGTATGGTGCATCTGACCTCCAGCGTTTCTGACTCAGCGTTTGCTGTCTCATCAATAATTACACATATGATATTAATATAACAATTATAAATTCCCTGTCAAATCATGCATTAAAGGCGATTATGGTAAAAGTCAACACTCTTTTAAGACAGCAGCAGGCTGTGATAATTGCCTCACATTTAGAGATGTGTGAGTGTATGCTTTTTTTAGAATCATAAAGATACTAATTCTAATCAAACAGCTGGTTTTATTTATCATGGAAATGCAAGACAAAAACTTTCACTTCATTCAGTATCACTATTACGATAAATTATGACACAATATGCATTTTTGAAATATTTCCACATTTGTTTCCCATCATAATTACACAGTATGATTGAAAGCAGCAGACTCTGGACTCTGGTCAGGGGGCAGGGATCATAATCACAGGTTTGACTTCACACACAAGATGGCTCGAATGTGCAATTTTATATGTTGCATTTGTGTACTCAGGTTTGCAAATTGGAGCCACAAGATTCATCTCTTTACTGCTTTTTTATGCTTTTCTTTTGGTACCAACACTCAAGAGGTAAGGAGCAGTATATTTGGCTTTGCCTGCAAATATCGATCAGATATTTAGTCCAGCATGAGACAGTTTTAAACTTCAGTGCAAGCACACAGCAAAAATGAACTAAATAATTATGCTCCAGACCTAAGAATGATGTATGGATATATCCGAATAACATTAACAATGTAAGTAATGTGACCAACTGCATTACACGGCATGCGTCACTGAGTGCTGATGGCTTCTGCATCTGATGTAGAGCCTGCTGTGCTTCATGCTGTGCTTCAGCTAACCCCAGATGAGTGTTTTTGCGAAATAGACCAGGGATCAGATCTTTGAACCACTCTCAGGTTTTCCACACTTACTGAAGTTCTGTCACATTGCTGATGCATTATATTTTGAGTGGGAAATAATAAGTGTATCATTAATCTTTAGTGTCAAACCTTCACCATATAATGTGCCAAGTGCTATGATCGGCCTTTTCTTTTAAAGTTCTTTTAAAAAGACAAACAAAAAAAAAACATTTACTTAACTTCCCATAAGCAGGTCTAAATAATTTTTGCAATGCATATTTTGGTCATTCAAGTACGCTAGGTATTTCTGAGCAGTGCTTTCATCAATAACTGCATCCGTCTTATCCTTCTGACATCATGTCTCAGTGGAGTCACAGAATAGACTAAAACCATTTAACCTTCCAAAAGCAGCATAGAAAACATTTTATAGTTCAATACCTAAGGTGAAGCCTCTATACTTACAATACAATACTTACAATATAATGTCATACTCTTAAAAAACTCATTACTTCCACAATACCACATTACTTCTTAACCCACATGTGCATGTGGCCAAACTGGGAAGTGTTTTTTTTTTCCCCAGACAGGCTTTGGAATTGGCCAAGGCATGTTTCCTGGCCTTATTTCTCTTGTACCGCACAGAATAGAACTGTGTCCGCATGATTTATCTCAGGTTCTATTGTGAAGCCGTGCGAATCACACTATTGTAAAGCATGCTGTGGGTGCCAGGACGCCAGGACTCTTACTTTTTTTAACCACCATTACATTTGTGACTTGAGTCATGTGTAAAATGAGCTCAGCTCTGTAAAGAGAGCGAAAGACAGAGATAGAGATAGAGATAGATACAGAAAGAGAAAGTGCGTGAGAGAGAGAAGAAGGAAGGAGAAGAAGCCCAGACCAGCAGGGAAAATATTATTTTATCTAAGACATAACTACAATACATTAGAGTGTTTTCTGAAAAGAAAGAAAAAATAATAATAACAGGAAAATATATGAACTACTTTATCTGATAAAGTTAATATGTTAGCATATGTCTTCGTTAAATATCACTGTCTAGCCACAACCTAGTCAAACTGCTGATAAAAGAAAGCTCTCCTTCTTATATAAAAGCTAATAATTTCATGGTACACTCATGGTAGTACTGTCGATGTAGAAGAATCAGCACTCTGGAACAGACGTGAACTTTCTGAGACCTGGAAGAGATTAGGTCCAGTCAACCCTCCATCCCTTCATCCCCGTGCAGCTCTGCTCTGTGGCCAGCAGCCCAGCTCTACAGCTCTGGCTCATCAGACGGCTATCAGCCTTGGCCAGCTGGACACGTGCCTCCATTCCCATATTCCCAGCACCTCTCGCTTTCGTCCTGTTTCTGAACCTTCATCTGTCTCGTTCTTCAGTTCCTTCATTTTCTTGCCCATGTTGCAAATTTATTACGTATTACTTCAGGTCTTATTTTACTGTAGCAAGCCATCACCTGCATATTTTTTTACATTGGCATCTTTGAGAGGCTGACCACTGCCACGTTTTTTTCTTTTTTTATTACATCTAACTGTGCTGCCCTGAATAACACTCCTCCATAACACACAATGGAACACACTTTTCATATTTTTCTCTGATCTCCTATGGGCCTCCTCGAACAGTCACACATCATCTTTTCCTGTCTCTTTGTTGTTGTGCGGATCAAAACACATAAAAGCAAATCAGCAGACGACTCGTCTCATCCTATTCTCACCTGCATCATGTAGAATGAGGGTGAGGGTCTGGCTGTAGTGACAATGTCTTGATGTGTTTTTGTGTCAGTGCATGTGCTGTGGAACGTAGGTTCAAAGTAAGTCTAATGTCTGTAAAGAACCTGTTACATAGTTACACAGTCCAGGCTGACACACGCACACACAAAAAGGAAAAAAAAGAGGCTCATATTTAATGAGAACTATTTCAGCTCTGATTAGTTCCATACCAACTGGCAAAGATAAGTGGCCACACAATACTGTCCTCTCGCTCTCTGCTCATGTCTACGATGAACAAATAATCATAATGGAGTGTGGGAGAAATGAAAGTAGAGAAAAAAAGGTAATAGCAGGAGGAAATGTGGTATTTAAGTATTTGAGATATTTTTGTCCAATGCACTGCTACATATGTCTCTTGTAAAGCAGATGTCCAGAGCTGGACCAAAAAGAGCAAAGCTATAGCTGTGCATAGAAACTAGCTTTCATCTTTCATTTATTCATTCATTCCCCTCTTTATCCTGGTCAGAATTGTTGCCTGTCATAGGAATACTGCGCATTAATTAAGAACACCAGTCTGCTCTCACATCTAGGGCCATTATACAGGGATTGTCCCAGTCAAACCAGGTCATGTGATGAAATTTCTCATGAATGAAACCAATTGACATCTACAGGAGACTTCAAGCACAGTATGACAATAAGATTCTTAGCGAGTGGAATGCCTGATCCTTGAAAACTGATGGATAGTTTGTCGCCAATTTGCAGAAGAGACACCTCTGTCTGACCTTCCTCCAAGCCATTTCCACATGTTGGGGCAATTGAAGGAGTTCCTGGGAAGCCAGCGTTTCAGAGGTGAAGCAGTCTGATCATGTGGCGTGCTGAGAAAACTTTCTACTGTACCTTGATGGTATCCAAGCACTGGTGAAACTCTGGGGAAAGTGTATTAGTGTTG
Organism: Clarias laeviceps; assembly: GCA_030014305.1. Lineage (NCBI taxonomy): Eukaryota > Metazoa > Chordata > Actinopteri > Siluriformes > Clariidae > Clarias > Clarias laeviceps. Next base: position 12,735,431 of record JAQMYJ010000033.1, read on the forward strand.
CATCAGATTATATAGAGAAATAAAGAGAGTTTTTACTCTTATAACTGTGTTCTGTTATTCTGTCCAATCATTACATAGAAATTCCACCCTCGGGAGGTGGAAGGGTACCAAAGAACTTGGAGGCAAGCCATGCAATAACCTTGCCACTCTGTTTTTAAGCATGGATGTCAAAAATCTTGGATCCAGTTGCATTTGAAGTGGGTCAGATTACCATTAGGAGGTCACACAGTGGAATAGACGAGAATCTACAGTATAAGCTCTTCACAGACAAACAGATGGCTAATCTGCCTGGGTATTACCATCCAGCACCACCCGGTGTGCATGCATAAATGCATGCATGTCTGTGTGTTTCTGTTTTCGTTTTTGTGTGTTTTTAGAGTGAAGCAAGTTACTCTACAAGGCAAAGGGATTTGGGGGATATCTGGCATTGTTTGAGCATGTTTACTAACAACAGATGGAGTAGCTCAGTGAACTTCATATACTGTAGCCTGGGGCATCCCACTCCAGACACCAGTCACATAATCAAAAGCAGCCACTGATAGCAATGCTAAAAATATCCAAATTTCAGTACTGTACAGCAGATTTGTAAAGGCAAGATGACAGGTGGATAAGTGAACAGGCCTGGAATGAATACTCCGCTGGAGATGCCTTAAATATACATCAAGATATTTTAAGTAAAGACTTAATCTGATAAACACAACCGTCGTAATACGGTCATGAAAAAAAGGAAATGTAGCTTCCTCCGACTCTTTGTTCGTCAGTGCCTAAATAACTGTTGTGTGGTCCTCACTAACTTCTACAAATGTCCCCAGTGATAATAAACAACAACACCAACAAACGATTTCAATATGTAGCTGAACAAACATTTAGAAACAAAGTGGGGAAAAAAGCCTACCTGCAGCAACAATAAGCTGAGGTTACTGCTTTCCATAAGCGTCCAAACTTCTCCACCTTGGTCTCATCAGTCTAAAGATATTGTTCCACTGTGACCTCTTGCTGCCATATTCTTTGTTGAAGAAAAATCACTTAGCTTTAAACAGTTCGCCCTTGCACTTGCAAAGGGAAGACTGGATGTTGTCTAAAGTTTTTCTCAAATTCCTGATTATTTGGGTATGGCCTTATAACCCTTGCTGAATTGATGAACAGCTGAAATCGTTTTTTCTTGACATGATCTAGACACAACTCTTCTGGCGATAGTCACACTTCTTGATAATTAATAAATCTTGTGTCTTGTATTAGTAATCTCTTATTCACTCTGTACTTATTTTCCCACATGGATTCTTGGTAACAACTGACTACTTATTGAAAGTCCAAAAAACTTATCCACACAAGAAAAATATATGCCTCTCTTCTGACATCCCCGTCACATGATAGCCTCAACGATGGTGCGACTACTGAAATCTAGTCCTACACATCGCTACAGTACCATAATACAATCCGAGTTTGAAAAAAGGCCATAGATAACAACTGTTGAACTGTGTGTTGCATTTTTGGTGGGTGCTGTCACCTGAGGTCACTTTTTTATAGTCGTTGGACCACCCATCGGTTATTAAGACCCTGATAAATAAAAACACAGTGCACTTTCTTTTTCCATGATTGTAACGTGTAACATATCCATGGAAAAACAACCAATACCACAGTCTTGAACAGTCTACATCCTGTAATGCAAGTTATGGTTTACTCCATCTGCTCTCTTTCATGTAAAGACAATGCAATACTACTGTAAAACCTCAAAGTCTGACACGAGCATATAATAATGTACAACATGTCAAACCTTGTTCAGATGGGCTAGCACTGTAGAAGACCACACTGATCAGCTATAAACCGGAACTTGTGGTGAGCCTTGGCTCATTGTAGTCTCAGATTTCTGGCAGGAGAGGGTCCCGGCGTTCTCTTGTGCTGTTGTAGTTCATCCACCCCAAGGTTGAACATGTTGTGCATGCTTTTCTGCTCACCGCGGCGGTCGAGAATAGTTCGACTTTCTGTCTGTCTTCTGAGGGAACAAGGTTAATGTCCTTATCTATAAACACTGAAGTGAAATCTCTCCCCCGCCCCCCTCATCACAATCACACCTGCTGTGATGTCTACTCACAATGGCTGCGATATTTCACCACTGTAATCCCGACTGCGCCACATGCCTTTCCTCATTTCCTCAAATGTTTTACGTCGCTATCGAAACGTTTTGACACTGAGGGAATAAACACCCAGTAAACTGTCAGAACTTCACCATTGCTCCAGTGCACCTGGCTCAAACCTATGGGACCTCCATATGGACACGATTTCTCTCTCTCTCTCTCTCGCTCTCTCTCTCTGTCAGACCCTTCATAACTGCCTCACTGTAGTTCCGCTCCTCTAATTCACTTGTTCTGGTCCTAATTTTTAGAGAGAAAACAGGAGTAATTAGAGAGAGACCTCCCAACATGAGCCCAGGCTTGTAACCTGCTATTTTACAGACTTTGATCCGCCGGTCCTCTGCCCAAACATCAAGCGTCCGCTTGCGTAATAAATGCGGATAAACGGCAGGTGGAAGACATTATGAGGAATGTAACGATGAGACTGTTTTATAGTGGACGGAACAGAATTATTCTTCAGGCTTCAGTGATTCAAAAGGGAAGTGGTGTACGTGTGTGTGTGTGTGTGTGCAACTATATAAGTATGAGAGAGTGTGAATGTTAGTGTTTATGCGCACGCATCTGTAAGCACACTTGCCAGATCTCCCACACAAACAGGGAGCGGAAGAGCAGCAGTTTGTAATGAATTGATTCCTTCACTTTCTCGTTTTCTTCATGCGGGTACTGCCAAATGATGATTGCCAGATGCAGATCTCCACCAAAGGCGATGATTACGATTCATAGGCTGAGAATATCGTAATGTGCTACAGCTCTCACAAAATGCACCAGCGCTTACCCAGAGGTTGTTCTGTTCGCCTTCCACACATGAGGATACGATAGAGATGAAGTCTGGATAGGATCAGCTTGGCTAGTTATTTCCGTCAGGATTTGCATGGGAACAATTTGACTGAAACAGCGACACTCGAGTCATTGGCTGATGTTCCCTGCTGCTACTGTGCCTTTTTATTTCACTCATAATAAAAATCGAAACCATAAATCCTACAAAATCAAACGGTGTGACAATTTGACAGCTTATAAAACAAGCGAAACAGAGCCAGGAGCAAATTCTCAAAGCCGCAAAAATGTGATTTTATTAGGGCCTATAGTGAGCACGAGTCATGCGCTGGCCTGGCATGGTGCTTTAAAAGCATTAACACCATCTTGTGCATCAGCTGGCTTATCTTGTTTTTACGTCAGTATCAATTAGACTCTACATTTAGCTTGAACAGTTGTGTCCTACAAGGCAGGCATCAAATCCCGTTCTGTCTTTAGAGCAATCAACACAGATAAGAAACAGGCCTCAGCAGAAAGAGCAGTGTACCATGCTCGGACACGTTCTCTTTACAATACACACATAACACAAAGCACAAAACCTCACAATTGAGACAGCAGTGTAACTGAAATACTGATATGAACAGGCCATAGCAGAAGGTGTTCTGGTTGGATATCAAAATCCTGAGATAATTGCACGTATTTTGGGCAGATTTCCATCTTGGAGCTTCAATGCAGGACTGTATTGTCCCCCGGATAAGCCTTGAAACCTGAGAGAGAGCTTTAGGTACTGTAGGTGTTTACATGTAGGCTGTTTTGTAAATGTTCAGCTCCAGGGTTGTCGTTTGAATAGCGTTAAAAGTAACCTGTAATACCTACAGAGAAAGGAGGGGGATTGCTACTGGGTCATGCAATAAAGTGCTTGTGATAAAAGGATATACCTTTCCTGGATAAGTGCTCTTTATAGTCCTTGTGTTTTGGAAATCTTTGCAGCCTTATCAGTCAGTCTCGCTCCCACACGCCTAAAAGCACCGAATCCATACCAAAAATCTACTAAATATTTTCACATATTGACACTTTATTCACATATTCACATATTATATTGTTGCATATAAAGCAACACTTCATAATTCTTACATCTTTGCTTTAGACACATTCAAATATTTATTCAGTTAGTTTTGTCTTAATTGTTCAACAATGCATAAACAAAGTGGTTTTGTTAATCGATCACAGACGCACAGTTGTATGAAAGAAAGTTAATTCACGTCACTCTCGTTCAAAAATCTGGCAGATCAGTGAAAGGGCTTTGGAGCACCACCACTTGTCACCACATAAAGCAGGGTTGTTGCTGTGCCAGATTCTTCAAGCATTTGATTTTAAAGCACTGTCATATGTGTCAGGCTCCTGCACATGCTCAATACTGCTCACTCATCCACTGGCTGTGCTTACATGGTTCATAACCATGCACTGTGTATTTAGGTTGAACATACAGTACACTCTCTAAACAGTATCTCCTTGTTGCGGTGGTGACAGTGACTGGCTGCTGGTCTCGGATTGACGTGATTGAAGTGAAAAGAGCCGCAGTGATCACTATTAGAAACCAGTGCACCGGCAGGAAGACTCGGAACGCGCTCTCTTCATTGGAAAACAGATGGGAAGTCGCTTGTATACAGGCAAACACAAATGCATACACATTGAGTCCAGCCACCTGGAGATGCAGGAAACATGTCCAAAAGCTTGCTCAAGATTTCCAGTCTGTAACTACCTGGCAGTGTGATTTGCACATGTGGACATCATCTAGTCACTTACTGAACAGCAAATGTTTGTGCCTACTGGTCTAACCATATCACATTTTTAAAAAAGGACTTTTCTGATAAAAATCATGAAAATGCTTCATACCTTGTATCACCAGGTTTACTTTTTATGAGATCACGTGTACCCTAGTGCTGGCTATGTGGATATGTGGATCATCCAGTTACAAAAGAAGCTGTGAACCATCGTCCTAAAAGACATCCGCTTTAATGAGTACAATTTAATGGATCCGGTCACATGACATGGACTGCTTCATTTAATCTTCATCCCCTTTAATAATAGCCGTAGTCTGTCATCAGGCGACGGTATTTTCTCAAAGAGACCTGAGCTAATGTCTTCATCCTGCCAGCCAGCCTCCTTGGCTTCAGGCCACACTGAGTCTCGAACTGCTGGAAGAAGGACAGCAGGAAGAGTCCTACTTGAAGCCTTCATTCTTTCATTTTTCAGCTCAGCTTCTAAGACCAGTTCTTTATCAAAACCATCCTTGGCATTGTTTTGCCCCAACGCTTGTGGCTATCAAAAGCAGGATCTCATAAATTACTCGACTATATGATGGGCGGGGGGGGGACTTTTGTGCCTTAAATGTGCTATGTTGGGCTGAAGTATTGATATAAATAGACCAAGTCTGTATCTTGGGACTTGCGACTTGGGAGCTACTGGAATACTAAAGGGACTTTAGAAAGGAATACATTAGTACATTCTGGATGGACTCATCTGGAGACAGCAGGTCGTGTCCAGGTGAGCATGTGAAGCAGAAGTGAAAGCAGAGGGAGCAAAAATCACAGAGCTCCATGTTGTCCTGTCTGCATATGAGAGGAAAATTGCCACCTGTCATTAGCGGAAGTGTCTTTTCCAAGTTTCCAGATGAGGTCTAGAGGCCTGAGGGGAAAAAATGTATGTGGAAAAAAGGGGGTGGGGCAGAAACAGAGTGAGGGAAAAAAAGTGAAAGTTTGTGTGAGACTGAAAGACAGAGAGAGAGAAAGAAAGAAAGAGAGTAATCTAAATAGAGAAAAAGAAGAAAAACATCTCCCTTATTTCACTTAATCTCCAATATTAAGCTGTTCAGTGCTAACATCGTGCCAGATTTCACTAATTAGTCTTTACTACATGCGTTCTGCAGTCTGAACTAATTCGAGATTAGTCTTTCTAATATAGTAATTGAGAAAAGTTGGGATTTCTGTCTACAGTTTTTGGCGAAATTATATTGTCAAGCAGCAATTGGATCAATGTGTAAAAATTAGATTCTCCCCCCAACGTGTCGCCAGGGACGTCGCAGAGGACACATATGACTAGCTGTTTTTACAATTTCCGTGCCAGATTTGTGACAAATGAAGCAAGGCTCAGAATAAATCTGCCACAGATGAGAAACAATATGTGATCCTACAAGGCCCTGGATCAGCGAACCAACAACACATTTCCAGCTTCCATAAAATTGAACTGTTTCTTCTTCATGACATCATGGACTCAAGTTATGAAGAAAATAGTCAGGGCCCATTTGATGGCAGCAAAGATTTCCAATAGAACATACATACGGATGTCATCGGAAAGATGAAAGCATTCTTCTACTGACCTGTTATGGCCACGGGATACATCATGGGTCATCATTTTAAAGATTGCACTCTGGATGCAGACACAGTACACAGACACATACTGTACTGGACCAAACCATGTGCTTGAAAAAACTGCAGAAAAGCTGATAAACCAGCTAAATCTTAGTGACTCTAAACATGACCTGGGAGATCCTTCTGCTTCTGTAAGAGACCCTCTGTTATGGACAGTCATGTCCATTTATGTAAGTTATTTAGCTGAAGGCAGCTTATTGGAGCTACAAGGCTAGAGGTCAGGAAGGGAAGAATTTTTAAAGACTTACAAACAGATTTGAGCCCTTTCTGGTATGATTAGTGAAGTGAAGACAAAGTTTATAAAAGATTATATAAAAAATAGTCAAAAACAGTAGCGTTTAACAAACAAATTTCAAAATAATTCTGATTAGAGATTCCCTACATGGACGCTGATCTGAAATGCAGAAATGTGTTTACATGCTCGAAGCATTGCACAGAATATTGCTTGACAAGTTATTATACCTGCTGTGAAGCATTTCATATGTAGGAAATATAACAGAAATCATTTTATAAGATGTTTTAACAACAACAACAACAACAATAATAATAATAACATTGTGCTTTATTTATGGGTGCCTTTTAAAGCACTCAAGGACACTTTACAAAATAATATAAAGCAACCAAGCACTATAAAATATACTTAACTATATATTATAGTTATATTATATTTTGACATACTTATAAGTATATATTCTAGACTTAACGATATATTATGCTAATTATAAAATACAGTTGTAATTAAAAAAAAAACAGTAAAATATGATAAAACATAAATTGAATATGAAAGCTTAAAGAAATGTGTTTAAGACAGGAATCGTGAACATAGAGTTTTATGGTGAACTAGTATGTTTGGACAAAGATTAAATGACTTATTTTCCAGTGAGTCCTTATGTCGTCTTTCCTTTTGGCTCAACCTTTTAGTTATGTGATCCTAGTCCCTGCTGGAGTCCCTGCTTGCATGCTACACAAAATATACATTCACCTTCCACATTATGTGACTGTTAGCATACCTAACCTCTCTGTCCCTCTATCTCTAGCTCTTTCTGTCGAGCTACACATTGCACTCCTGAGTTGACAGCGATCCTGACCCCTTCAGCCCTCTTGACCTGTCTGACACGTCCTGTGCACGCTTCTGGTAGAAGTTCTCGACACATGGAGGCCTCTGGCTGCTGCCGAGGATGGCTCCTTATGTTCTGCTTGGGGATGCATGTGGTGACTGAGGACTCAATGACCATGATGGTGGCCTTGGACTGGGTTGATGTGGGCAGTTGTTATGTGATGGATCATCACTGACGTCGCTCAGTAATTTAGATTCCTGTGAACAGTTGTGTACCTCCTGAGTCTCCAATAATGAAAGGGGTTAATTTATATTAACTTAAATAATTTTACAGTTATACTGAACTTTTAGTATAACACACAATATGATCGCAAATCAATCCGTGTAATATCTATCTGAATATCTGAATAACTCTCTGTAAAGAGAGTTACTACTGTATATTGTGGTCATGAGTTAAAGAATTCCAGAGGCAAGGAGCAGAATGGCTAAAGGCTCTAGACCTCATTGTACTTAAACAGACAGTGGGTGTAATGAGTTGAATAGCAGAAGAGTATAAGAGGGTAAGAAATTCTGAGATTCTTGTACAAGCCGATCGGTGCTGATCAGAGCCAATTTAACTAACAAAGCAATGGTGTCAGAGGATGAACTTTCAAAGTAAAAAGTGGTTAGAGAGAGTTGTGTTCTTACTGAGTTTACTCATCAGGAAGGAAAGCAAATTTCCCTCATGGAAATTCATCACACCACCTAATGCTACCCCATGTAAACATTCCCAGTCAATAAATCATTTATTACAAAAAGAGAAGAGAGAAATTACTTGAGTGTTTACGTGGCGAATATTCTCCTATTGAATGGATTGTCAAAGGTTTATCCCACCCCTCATTCCGACTGAAAATTCATTCCGATTGCCCCGGATCAGACTGTTCCGATTAAGGTGTTTACATGATGTGTTTGTACCCTGATTGGTCTATTATGCCCATTATTAGTGCAATATTAGGGCCCGTGTAAACACAGCTAATGTTTAATAAAGAACAGGCAGTGATCCCTCCACATCTAGTTTAAAGAATGATGTAGAATCTGTTTAGACTGCAGTCAAAAGCAGTAAAATTGAGTACATAATCACTTCAAACTATCTTGTTTATAGCCATAAACTGATCACCTGTGGTTGCACAATAAAAAGTGGTGGTTCTCACCACTCACTCATATCAGTTGCTTACACAGATCTTTATAATCAGGGAATTTGTAACTGGAGCTTTAGAACATTTCGCTGAATACTACTTTGCTACGCTATCACTGGAGTCTGTAATTCTAATTATGGTAGCCTGGCGGAATGAGCCCTATACAGTGTGTTGAAGGACAGCACTGCTGACAGCTGCTCAAAGGGCCGACTCAGGTGCTTTTTTCGGCAGCTTATGTGATGCGCAGCACCCAGTCTTACTCTGGACATTTCATACTGATTGCATCAAGACATCTATTCGCACAGGGCCGATGAAAATACAAATGAAATCAGAACTGCAAAAGGCAATGTGTATGCAGTGTGCTGCAATATAATTAGCAAGGGGGGGGTAGGTTGGGATTTGTGGCCTGTGGACCACATGTTAGTTATACTGAATGGGCATTAAAGTGAATGATGACTTGCTTCAACAAATATGTCATTACTGCATCATATTGAAGTAAACTGTAATACTGTCTGGAATTACAGAAATTATGATCTTTGTTATTTTCGTAAAGAAAGGTCCTTATTTCCCAAACAATTGCTGACTTTTCTATAATGAAAGCCTTCACTGTAGTCCACCTCCAGGTCCGCCACCAGTTTTTGAACTCCATATATTTTAGCAGTTTTGTTTAAGTGCCATCATTTTAAATAATTTGAGATGTGAAAATCAAACCAAGGAATAAGTATAATTAAACTATTATGTTGGAACAATGCTTCTTTACTGTAATTAGGCACAATTAGCAGCACACCATATGTAAGGGTTTACAGTTAACACTAGAAATTGCTATGAGTCTTTTATCTAAAGGCTTAAGACATTCTTACTCCAATTTTTCATCCATGTATTGTGAATAAAGCACTCGCTTAGAGTCGCATCAGAATCTAAGAAAAGCAGTTCAAAAGAGTTTTTAGTTCCATTATTTAATTCTTATCACTCACTCACTCACTCACTCACTCATACCGCGTTATCCTGTATTCAGGGTCACGGCAGGGCCTGGAGCCTTTCCCAGGAGACTTAGGGCACAAGGTGGGGTACACCCTGGACAGGGTGCCAATCCATTGCAGAGCACTCACACATACACACTCTCACACACTCATTCACACACTATGGCCAATATGTAAACGCCAATTAGCCTAATCTGCATGACTTTGGACTGTGGGAGAAAACTGGAGTACCCGGAGAAAACCCACCAAGCACAGGGAGAACATGCAAACTCCATGCACACAGAGATGCGAATCGACCCTGGACAGAAATTGAACCCAGACCCTGGAGGTGCAAGGCGATAGTGTTAACCACTCAAACATTTGAAGGCCAGTGCATGATAAGCTCCCCCTCCATGTGCCTATTCACACTGGGAAACAAATACTCCCCACTACTGGAGAGATAACCATTGTTTCTCTGGCAGTTTCTTACAAGGCCGAGTCGGCCCAATTGTATCTGAGCAGTTGAAGGTAAAGGACATAAGTGTCCAACAGTCGGTGATGCTGGGGGACCCCTGTCCACTGTAAGATATTATTAACAAGTAAAACCAGTAGCTACACTTATATGGTCTACATTTCGTCAATCCAACTGAAACTACATGGATGCTGATTCGATAAAATGTGAATTTTAGCATTTAAACAGAATATAACTGCGCAAAGTGGTTCTTGGAGTTGGGAAATATAACATAAAAAGTAGTATTCCTCTCCAACTTTGAGGTTAGTTAGGTTTCATATATATTTTTTACAAACCCCACCTTCTGTGTTATGATCAGTATTCTGTCTCATCTGCAATTAGTTACATATTTTTACTGTGTGAAATGACAGGAGGAACAGAAGCAAAATTTTCATCCCAGAAAATTAAACCCCCTATGGCAAACATGAAATATATATAGAGATATAGATATAGATATATATTCATTCCAACAAGAGAGAATCAATACATTTTTACCTACTGTACTGGTTATCAACGGTTTACCACCACTAATGTCATTCCTAATGAAAACGAATTCCCATCAGGCCGGATTGGGTCAGACTGATTTGTCTGAGCTGTTTATCTGTTGCATTTTTATTCCTATTGGGAGTTTGTTCCGATTAATCATGGAATATTAGAGTTGGCTCTTTTTAAAACTCCATTTTCAAATTTCCAATATTAAAAATGTTTCCATAAAAACATAAAACTAAAAAAAGTACATATATGTATTACATTTGCCAAGAGTGTGTGTTTATTTCCCCCCAAAAAAACACCTTAATATTAAAATTGCACTGAATTTACAGTGAATTTACACTGAATTGGTAATTGCAGTGTGATAATTCAGTGTATAATTACACTGAATTGGTAATTGAGGTGTTAATAGTTGCAGAAATGAAAGGTATCACTCAAATGACCATAATCTGTCCCTGGCTAAAATGCAAGCTGAACACTTCAAGGCCCATATCCTCCCCGGAGACAGCATTTTTGCTCACTTGGAACTGAATAACCACTGCAGCTCCCTTTCTTTTTTAGAATTTTACTTGCACACACTTCACTGTAGCACCTCCTATAAGAACTATGCCCCAGAAATCAGAATGTTTCTGAATCCAGATGTGTTGCTCTTATGTCCTAATGTTTGGTCACTGCATTTAGTTAAAGCACACTTAATGCCTCCCTTTGTGTGATTGCTATAGAGTTAGAGTCACCTGAAGGCGAGAATTTCAACACTCATAATCCTGAAAAGAAAAGGTTTGCTCAGATCAGAGAGATCACACTTGTGTACTATTGCATGACATATCAAGCACAGCTCTGGGTAATCGCAACAACTTGTGAGACTTTTTTAAGCGTTTAGCACAGTTCCCAAATCTAGTGCCGAATCCACCACCCTTGGTTTGCTTAAAATTCCCAGTTTGTTGCAAATCTTTTTTTTGTTCTTAAAGACACTTAATCACATCGTCTGCCGTGAGGCTTGTGAATACGCCAACAACGCATATCCCTTGCTAAAAGACTGACTGCATTTGGTGTACATGGACCAGAAAGATAACAGCGTACAGACTGTATACAGTGTTTTTTTTTTTTTTGACTCATTCACCAGCTGACAAAATAGCTTACACCGCTCTTACAGTACTTTCTGTGTTCAGTACTAAGGTTCTCAAAAAAGCTTTTTAAAAATATACAATGCACAATGAATTTGTGAGGGTTTTTTTTCTGAACATTAAATCCTTGCCCATGTAAGATGGAGAAAAAACAGGAAGAGAAACAAACAGAAGGGTAAGTGTACATATGAAGAGAAGCAAGAGTTAAAAAGAATAATAAACACAAACAAGAGGGTGAATTGAGATCTACTGCTGAATCCATTACTTGGCTCTGAGATTATATCAATATCCTCCTTAGCCACTCAGGATATTTAAACACCGTTATCGAAAGCAATGACGGTATTTATGGACTGTTAATGAAACTATGAAGATATTTACACTCTGTACTATTAATTACTACATAAGCAAAGGCCTTTCTCATCGCTTAGTACGCTGTTGTATATTATTATAATGACAAATGGTTCATTCGGCACATCCCAACACTGACATGCAAACTAATAGCCATCAGTAAAGTGCAATCTCATTTAAAGCTTGTATAGGGCACAAGGATGCACCACGACAACAGCTTGTACAGTCAAAGCTCGTGGAACTGCACAGGCTAACAGATGTGGTAGTTTTTAAACAGTGGGACAAAGAGATAAAGCAAACGAGTCTGGTGGGGGTGAAGGGGTGGGGGGCTGGAGGAGGCTGAGGTTGATGCTGTGAGCTCCAAAGCCGAGCTGCGGCTTTCCGTTTATTTGTCTTGAAGCTGGATAAACACGGGCCCAGGAGAGATCTCCAAACCCTCAGCACCAGACCGGCTGTGATGAAGAGCAGTGGGCTTGCACCCGACGACGTGTCAGGCATTCATCAATTTCTGCACAACCTTGTATGACAGCTGACTGCCAGATATCCGATGCCAGTGATATTACTTACTGTGAATGAATGAATGAAAGTTAAATCTTACACACTTTGTGTGTCCATCTAATACCTCAAAGAGGATGAGCTTGCCTGCTAGTCAAAAAAGATATTTTTTTCTCCCGGTCACAATAACCCAGTTTTGGCGGTCCAGCATGCAGCATGTCCTTCCAACATAAAGTTTGTAGATATATCTTCAAAAATGGCCGAAGCTCCTTTCACATTACACTTGACAAAAGATCCCACGAGATTAATAAATTTAGTCAAATCTCTTTCAAATACAAACAAGTAACTGTATTTTTTTTAACTGAGTTAGATCCACATGAGTGGATTACAAGTAAAAATCTCCAACAAATCTCCATCATGACATCATGACAGTGGAGCTTATCTGTTTTTCTGTTATTAATAACTTTAATATAATATGCCTCTTGTTTTGAGGATATTATGACACTGAGGGATCGTTTGATATTTTCAAATGCACACTCCACTTTTCATACATTCCTGCGATATATTCTACAGCAGGTTTCAAACACAAAACACCGTTCAATCAACAGACCCCTACAACAATTTCCATTACAAAGAAGCCGAACATTTTCCCATGCAGTGCTAATGCTAAATAAACAAGAGCTAAAACACCATCCAGACTTGTTCTAGTGCCACTGATATAACACACAGTTTCAATCGTCAAAGCTATGGAACTCACACCCACTTTCATAATATTTATCCCATTTTTCTTAATTATTAAATCATTCATTATTGTGTCAGGACGAAAAATGACTAGGCTTTACAATGGCACTGTAAAACAGCTTCACTCTGCTTTACATTTCTTATTTTATGAATGGAACTGTCAGATAAGACAAGCGTTATTTGATAGATTTAATTGACATTAATAAACTCTGAACCATCTCCATTTACCTTGATAGAAAATTGAGCTGAGATGCAAAATTGAACCAAAAGAAATGAAGGAAGGGGTGTGGCTTCCATTTCACACTGAAATCTTCAAGACACATGCTGTCAATCATTCCATTTTCATATATTGCTTGGCTCAGACACCGATCAGCCATGACAAAACCATTTACATTAAAACCACCTCGGTTTTAGTTTCACCTTGTGCCACCTAAACAGCTCTGACTCTGACCGCTGAAGGCAAGGACTTCACAAGACTTCTGAAGGTGTACTGTGGTGTCTGGCACCAGGATGTTAGCAGCCGAACCTTTAAGTGCAGTAACTTGCAAGGTGGGGCCTCCATGGATCAGACTTGTTTGTCCAGCAAATCTGTCAAGATGAACTAACCTCGGTGACCAGAAGACTTAGCTTTAGCGGTTAGCCCAATGTAGCGTGGATGGTAAACC